>OZ007592.1:164107214-164707214 GCA_963931845.1 Maratus michaelseni | reverse complement strand
ATAATATTTTGAGAGGATACGGGGAATAGCGCAGCATAATATTTATATCCTGAGTATTTAGGTTGCTTCCTTAATATATCTATCTATCTATCTATCTATTTATCTACCTATATCAATCGATACATATATGCAAATCTTGTCAGCACGATCCGAAATACTGAATCAATTCGAAGATAACTGAGACAGTGTATAGAACTTGCCATTACCTCTGATGAGTTCGTTAATCCAGTTTGTAGCTTTTATAGTTCGTTTATGGGGTCACACAATACTTTTCGCCGACTTTCACTGAATGGTTTGGATTCGAATCATGTCTGAGCTACGAGCGAATTTTAAATACCTATTTCAACAATTTTTTAACATTTTTGATATAATTGCTCCTTATTCATTCAATTGCATTCGGCAAGCCAAATTAAAAATTTCCATGCAAATTACTTTTATTTTATTACAATGAGAACAACAACAACAAAAAAAAAAAATCAATTTACTCTCCTGACTGAGCCGGAAGGACTTGTTTTTTACTTTTAAGCATACAAATTTTGAATTTATGATAATGAATAATAATAAAAAAACAAACATAATTTGTAGCAAAAAATTCATAAATTGAAACTTGTTGGATGTTTCAAAAATTCGAAGCAAAAGTAGAACGCGATTAAAAAAGAGATCTATGTGAAGGAGAGACATTCGATCTGCAGCATTATATGAAACGCTAAGGTACATGTTGGCGAAAAAGCGGTTATTTCTCTTTTGCCGATGGCGACGAAAGGTTTGTTTTCACTAATTTGCGAATATTAAGGACAGTATTTGAGGTATCGATTTAAAACTTACCACGCATATGTAGAAAAATTTTCTGCCTCCGAAAATGCAATTTTTATAAAACTCGGCCGGTAATTTTTTTAAACTTTTGTAAACAACTTACCCAGACATTCTGAAAATAAAAGAAAATAGAGTACGAACTCAAACCTAAAAAATTCTGTTAAAAAAATTACCGATATTTGTCAATGCTAAAGGTCATTGATTAAATTTTAAGGTGTGTGTGTGTGTGTGTGTGGGGGGGGGGGGTCGGTCGTAATTTAAATATCGCATTACTTTTTAACGTAGAGGTTTATTTAGAACAGAATGAGCCCTCTTGCGGCGGAAAGTGGAACTAAAATATGTTTTAATCATTCAAGGTTCGTTTGACAAAATCGACTGGTGAAGCTGAAGTAGTCTGTTAGTATAGTAATAAATGCCGAAAACTAAAGCTGTACTTTAGCTAAAGTATTTTTGGCCTGTCATTGTTTATGTAAGAGGATTTGGAAAAAGTCTGATGATTTATGCAAATGTACATTTGTTTATTTAATAAAATGTTATTATTTTGGAAATTATAATTTTAAAATGCTTTAGAATTTTAAAAATAACAGTAATATACTTACTTACGAAGATAAGATAAAACGTGACCTGTGATGGACAAAATATAGAAAAAAACGCCTGTACAAAAAGATTGAAAACTTTAAATATAACAACAGGCCATGCAATCACAGCTGTCAGCATTTTCAGTTTATTTAACTTGGATTGGTTAATTTAATAAAATCTAAATTTTTACACAATTATGGAAGCAATTCGATTCCTTTTTCAAATGTCGTTAGTAATACGTCGGGGAATACGATGTTTTCCTAATGCAGCATTTAAGGATGGATGAACGAAATTATTCCTTGGCCAACTCAATAAAGTTGGAGTTTTAAGTAAAAATAGGTAATGGATTGTCAAAAAATAATCTGTCAAAAAATGTTTATATTTAAAAAAAGAAAAGAAAAAAAAAGATATTTTTTTTGTTTAGCCGTATATGTTTTTAAATATCCTTCAACATATAACCAAGAACTAGAATCACCATAATTAATATATATATATATATATATATATATATATATAAACACATTCACCTTAATAGCAACATTAATTGACGACTCATATATATTGATTGACACATTGAGTAAAGTTTAAATTAATAAAACATTATTTAATGATTCAGATAGTGTAAAAAAAAGAATAACCGATTGTGCTTATGAAACCTGAAGCAAGAAGTCTTAAGAGAACGACAGCAGTTGCGTAATCACGTGCAAAACAACTGACATTGACATAGCTTTTTCCGGGGAACAAAAGGAATTACAATAATCGTTTGTATAATTTTGTGAGTAGTTAAATTATAAATTGATCACTTAGAAAAATAAAAGTAAAAAAATCAACAAAGATGTTTTTTATTTCCAAAAAGTAGATTTATTTTGTTTGTGAAATTGCGTAACTACACTGTAAAAAAAAAATATATATATATATTTTTTAACCTACTAAATTATAATATAACCACGGACGAAAATGTACAATAACCTATTTCAAGTTACCTACAATTCCGAAAAGCATCCTTTATCATTATAAACTTCGGAAACGAATATATTTTCGGAATTTAAAGAATAATTTATAAAAGCAACACGCTTCTTTCGCTGCTACTGATTCTCGAAAACGTTTCCGAATAGTTTTTATAGCATATTAATCAGCTTTCTCAAACCGGAATATCGGTTTTTAACTGTGCTGTTTATTCTCAATTAAACATTTTCAGCTACTTAATTGAATTTATACATGCAGCAAGAGTAAAAAGCGAATATTAATTTTAATGTTAATGTTAATGCTGTTAATTTAGCATGTTTGTCTGTAAAACAAACATGAAAATGTTTATTTCAAAATTGAAAGTATCCGAAGTACCTATATTTCGATTTGAAAAACTGATTATTGCATCATAATAACTACTTAAATCGTTTTCGAAAATCAGTAGCTGAAAGAGAAAATTTTATTTATAAACACTTATTTTGTAAATTCTTTTATAAATGATTCTTATCACCTTGAAATTATCTTGTTTTTTGAGATTTTAAATGATAAAAACATTTCTTGGAATCATGAGTAACACGGAAGAGGTTACTGTATTTTGCATTCGTGGTTACATTATATTTTCGTAGATTAAGAAACATTTGCCGAACTTAGACCTACAACCAGAAATCACACGGTATATTTTTGTGTGATCCCAATTTTGTGGAGCATAATTAATATGGCTTCACTATGACACTATCTGCAGCAACGTTTTGCCATTGTCAAATGTCTAAATTGTCTTTTTCATGATATAAAACATGAAAACATTCCTTGTGATGGTAGAAATTAACCTGCAAACCACACGGGTTCTCTCATCATACAAAACTTTTTTTATTCTTTTCTAGATTAAGAAACATTTGCCAAACTTAGCCCCACAACCAGAAATCACGCGGTATATTTTTGTGTGATCCCAATTTTGCGGAGCATAATTAATATGGCTTCACTATGACACTATCTGCAGCAACGTTTTGTCATTGTCAAATGTCTAAATTGGCATTTTCATGATATAAAACATGAAAACATTCCTTGTGATGGTAGAAATTAACCTGCAAACCACGTGGGTTCTTCCATCATACAAAACTTTTTTTATTCTTTTCTAGATTAAGAAACACTTGCCAAACTTAGCCCCATAACCAGAAATCACACGGTATATTTTTGTGTGATCCCAATTTTGCGGTGCATAATTAATATGGCTTCACTATGACACTATCTGCAGCAACGTTTTGCCATTGTCAAATGTCTGAATTCTCTTTTTCATGATATAAATCATGAAAACATTCCTTCTGATAGTAAAATTTAACCTGCAAACCGCATGCTTCTCCCCCCCATCTACAACTTTTCTTTTTATTCTTTTCTAGATTAAGAAAAATTTCCCAAACTTAGTCCCACAACCAGAAATCACACGGTATATTTATGTGTGATCCCAATTTTGCTTGCATAATTAATAAGGCTTCACTATGACACTATCTGCAGCAACGTTTCGCCATTGACAAATGTTTGAATTGTCTTTTTCGTGTTATAAAACACGAAAACATTCCTTGTCATGGTAAAAATGAACCTGCAAACCGCATGCTTCTCCCACCATATAAAACATTTTTCTTCTTTTTTATCGTGTTTTACTTGTACTCTTGACTCCTTGTACTTATTGAAACACAAGGCAGATAAGTGACCTAGCTCACAATAACTGCAAAAGTAGAATAGATGAAAAAAAACCATACAAACCATATCACATTATGCAGAATGATGAAACTGCGAAAACATATCTTGGTGTTTCCACTTGAAGGAGCAGGAATGGAAATGTTATAGTCTTAACTATATCCATATTTATGTTCAGAAATATCCATAATATTTTCTCCATAATTTGCATTAGATAAAAATAATATTTAATGCAAATACTTGAAGATTTGAAAATAACACTATTTGCATGAAAAATGTAGCGCGACGAAGTTCAAAAGTATTTTTTTATTACATAAAATAAAATATATTTCACAATGTGGAGTTCAACATTTTTAAGTTAAACATCATGTTTAAATATTTTAAGTTTTGATGAATACATTTCAGAAATACTATATTCAGTTATTTCATGCAAATCCAAAAGATTTCAAATCACGTAAGTGGAATACATGAGATAGAACCTATGACGATGTTATAATACATTTTCTGGCGGTAAAATATTACTTTATTTTCTTTCAAAGAAACAAATGGTCTTTCAAAGTAAATGTTGGAGCAAATTTTTCGTTTCTTAAATGTAATTTCAAACTCATATCTTTAATGCATATTACAATATCTACCACAATTATTTTATATTATAAATATACATTTTATTGAATTTTCAGGCAAATAACTATATTTCCATTCACATGAAGAAAAAGGTTAATTTGAATTACATTTGAATGTTCCTTTTTAACACTTTCCAACAGAGTTAAAAAGTGTTTATGAATTCGCTTTGTCAGTCTGTCTATCTGCCGTCTGTCCGTGCTCTTACTCGCGTAAATATAGTCGTATTCCCTTGAAATTAATATATGTTATTGGGGTTTACTATGAATGTGTAGGTATTGAAAACGAAGTGAATAGCATTTATAGTTAATTTATAGGGCAACACAAAACGATTCAGTTACATTACGGTGTAGGGGAGAAAATTGTTCGTGGCGTATATTAAAGATGTTACACCATTTTAAACACATTCAAATTTATACGAATTACTGAGGTGCACTACAAGGAGCTTGCTGTAGAATATGGTATGCATAGAATGTAATAATTATTTACAGGGACACTCAAGAGAATTTGGTTACAGCACTGTCTATGAAAAATATTTGCTGGTAGGTCGTTTTCAGTTGTGTTGCGCGTTTTTAAATTTGGCTATTTTTATGCATATTAATTGGGGCATATAAATTATATAAATCATATACAAGGCTACTCAAAAGATCTCACGTCATTTCCGTTTATTGACGGAAATTGCTGAAGGGTAATTTTCAATTGTTCTTTGTATTTCCTAACTGAAGTAGATTTTAGCTCACTGTGTACTGTGTAGTATGCATACAAGTATATAGGTAATATACAGGACTGCACAAACGAAATTGGATATTTTGTTGGACTATTGGTCGTAATTGATGAAATTGGATTTTCAAATGTGTTTTCAAATGCGTTTTCTGAATTATTTATTTGTAAACTGTGAAGTTTTGTTACAGTATTCTGAATGTGTTGGAAAGTGCTTCATAATATATGCTTGACGCATGATTTTTCGTTTTTGTTTAATGTAAATAATATTTTGATGGAAACAGATGTATATGTGTGTGCAATTTAAAATTTTTATGCATGCAGTTTTAAAAATTTTATTATGAGTATTATATACTTTACACCTTGTAGCAAAAACTAAATTATTGCATAATATAAAATGCATTACTATAAAGCAATCATTTACTACAAAAACGCATTACTAAATTACTTAAAAAACTTATCATGTTTACGCGTACATAATGTGTAATTGTTTCTTCAATTTTGGCTCTAACAAGTAAAGGTACTATAGTCTGTGGCGGCAAATTTCGATTTTTATAACTTATTCGATGTGTCTCATCGATCTTAGTAATTTTATACCTCGCATATCGGCTATTGAGTTTTTATAATGAAAGGGGGCCGGGTCAATATTCAAAATTTCGTTCAATGAAAAACAGATGCCTTCAAAGAAATAAGTGCGATTTAAGTTTACTAATTGTTTTTACAGTGTCATACATTGCCAATAACTACTATAAGGTTATATTATTGCAGAGCTGTTTTGAAATGCGTCGTGGTGTCAGCTGAAGAAGCCTTTGCTCGTTGTGCGCACTGTGAGAAATATTTTTGTTTTACTCACTCCTTCGGAATAAAAAGTGTGTCAAAAATTGACTATCATCAATGCATGTTATTGTAAGAACCATAAATAAATTTAAATCTTACTTATTTTTTTCACGGCGACTGGTTTTCAATGAACGGAATTTTAAACTTTGACCCGGCTACTTGTCATTATCAGATTCAGATTCAGATTCCACGGAGCAGGGAGGCCTACCATATGGCTTTAGCCTGTGCAAGCCCTGCTTGGCAAGTTTATTTAAAAAATATACATATTTGACAGTGCAGTTTTGATTATTTACAATACATAACAAATTATTATAAAGTGATGAAGTTTTTGAATTATGTATGCTATTCGATGATGAAGATAGTCGATAATGTTATATACAATGATGGAGAAAATTTTTGGATTATTTACAGTTCGTGGTTGGGAGTGAGAAATGTTTTTCGCGAGCACGAAGATATGTATTTCTGTTTTCTCCTAAGAGTTGATGGGAGTTTGCTGATAAGAGTTTGTGGTCTGGGACGTAAAAATGTTTTTAAAGAGCTAAAAGATGAGTTTTTCAAACAAGCTTTTGGACTGGAAGCTGAGTTTTTGCACAGATGGTTAGTTGAGGTATGTGGGTCCTGTTCTTAACATAGCTGGTGGTTACTATAAGATAATCTTCAGAACTAGCTTTTAGTTCTCAATTTCACCAACTATTTGTGGTGGAGGCATCTGGAATAGATGCTGGTTCCTTTCTAGAGTGTTCATACAACTAATTATTTTGTTTAGGAGGTCTGGTCGCTTCAACAGGTAGGCGAACCAGTGTGAAAGGGATATTTTCGATGGTTTGCGGATGTGAAGAGTGGAGGTGAGGGTGCATGGAGGAGACGAATTGAATGAGCTATAAAAATCGAAATTCGCCGCCACAGATCTGTAGTACCTTTACTTGTAAGAAAGGGTGTGCAGTGCACACGAAATATTCCAATAGCTCTATGAAACCAAGCATGTGTTCACTATGTCACATCATAAGTACAACGCGTATATTTTAAGATAACATTTGAAAGAATATTACAATAATTAGTAAAAAAGTTAAATAATTGCAGAGTAAAACACTACATAATACTATCGTAGTTTGTGTGATATAGTACTTTAAAAGTTGCCAACTGCTACGGTATTTTGTCATCAATATATTCGAATCTCAGAAATGTGCGATTAAATAAGAGGAGGAATTCCATTCAGAAATAGTGGTGACAAAATACGTAACAGTTGGCAGCTATGATATTATGAGCGATATAGATTTTTTTTCCTCTTGACAAAACTTAAGAAAACTATTCTGGTAAGACTTCACGTGTGAGGAATACATTACTTGCCAAAAGCACATTTTAAATTAACAAAAATAAAAAATCGATATTCATCAATATTTATCCATATTAATATTTCTTCCTTGTATAAACTATTAAATTCAAAATATGTGTACAAATTTTTAGAAGTATTACCAGCATGAGTAACCAAAAACTAAGATAAATAGTTGAAATATCAATCTCACCACCATTTAAATTTCAATTCCAGACTTATTTTTTTAATAAATATTAAAATATTTGAATTTTACATACAATGAATTACACATTTCGGCGTGATCTACAGCGATAGACTGTAATAAAAAATGACGTAATTTATCTGACGTGTTTTATATATGTGATCTTATAAAACAAAATGTTTTATTTTTTAATTTATTTGTGAATATGTATATAGCATGATTTTGCTTTAATATAGAATTCCATGAGCTTTGCTGCATTATCTGTTAGATGATTAAAAAAAAAAAAAAAAAAAAAAAAAGGTACCACTTTAATTCACCATCAAAAAATGTATACTATAATAAATAGTTCATTGTAGAAAATCTGATGCATTTTTTTAATAAAGATAATTGCTTCACAAACTATCGAAATTTTTACAGAAAAATATTTCTCCGTGAAATAGAATTATTTTTTATCAGTCATATGCCAATTTTGGTAATCGAATGCGCACTCTTATGCCAATGTTCAGCTAAAAGTGACAAATTCCATGATAATCTTATTGACGATATTGAAATGAAATCGTCTGCTAACAAGTTTCCTTTTCTGTGTGTCTTAGATTATTTTGTGGTTAATTTTTCTCCGACAAAACATGAGAATTTTTCATTTTTTCTCCAAAAATATAATACCCAATAATCGATGTAATTTTAGGTACGATATTAGAAGAATCTAATTCTGTCTAATTAGAAAAATCTAATTCTGTTCTTTCAAAATTTACTTTCTGTAGGTTTGCTAATATAATCTGGAAGTTCCACTGTATGCTAGAAATGAGACGGGTTATGCCCAACTTTATGAGCCCAAGCCCAGGCCCGGTGAGGACTTGGGTGCAACATGTACGAGTATACCAATCTTCGAGGTCAGTATCAAAGTGAAACTTAAAAGTGAAACTTATTTATTCTCAAATTGAAAAAATAAATAAATAAATCGGTATTTGAGAACAAGAATGTAGTCCAAGTTTTTGAAAATGCTTTACAATACTTTAAAAAATCCCTGACGGCTCGGCCGACAGGCACAGGTAGATTTCGAAGACGCAGACCGTGGGGCTCCTGTTTGTTGGGAATTGTGGAAGAAATGACCTTTTTGACATCATGCGACAGTTGGAACCGCCTACTTTAAAACCTAACGTGTTTGCAGGCGGAGCCGGCCGGGATTGTTTTTTGTTTTTAATTTTTTTTTTGCTGTAAGGGTTTGTCCTATAAAAAACTTGTCAATATAAAAGTTTTAGATAATATTCAGAGGATTTATAATAAATTTAAGCGGATTTGATATCTTTTGAATTGACGAAGTTGTGAATATTTTTCTTCTAAAACCCCCCTTTGTTCCCCCCTTTGGGGCCATTTTTAATTATATCAAAAATCTATCATACATAAATTTTCGGCCTTTTTCCCTTTAAGTAATAATAACTTTAAACGGATTCGATACGTATCATAATTAGGAAATTATAGTTTTTCTGTTTTTTTTCTGTTTTCACAAAAAGCCCCCCTCCCCCCTGGTTCGATTTTGCCCATTAACGAACATGACCGAGATTTTATGCCCTTTGATTTTATGTATCAGTTTGGAAGAGATTTGTGCAGAATTATTGCAGTTATCGTGTTCATATAAAAGTGACATAGATAGATACATAAAGTTTTAAACTGGGGGTGGTTTCGGGTTCTGGGAGTCATGATCGGCGTAGATCTTGCAAAAACGTTTTCAAAAATTCCAACTTAGGAGATAATGTAATAGGTAGTATTTCTTACGAAATCTACCTAAAATTAGTTTGAAAGAGAATTGAATTGTTATTTACGCAATAAAGAAGAAATTCGAACTCATTCTGAAGTATTTACAATGTCAGTATTAGTAACATCAAGAAGCCGAGGTTATTCTCGCTTTCTGCTTTCCAGAATTAAGTACTGGTAAACAACTCATGTCTTTCTGACGTAGATGTACAATGATATTTAAAGGAATAAGAATTTTAACTTTAAAGATTTTTGTGACTGATCGGGTATAAATAAAAAATTTGATCAATAACAAGCAGATAAATAACAAACAGATAATAAAAAACAAACATTTTTGTCAGGCACATGAAAACCACGTAACTTTGTCATAAAGGATTACTTAAAATTAATATTTATTTCTATGAAAGAAGTGATTTTTAAATGAGAAAATTAATTTTGAAACAATTTTAAAACTTTAATAACATTTTTCTAGTGCGTAATTTTGGTATTGCGCTGAAGCGGACTCTAGCTGTAATGACACACAATTTTTCGTATTCCGGTGAACTGAGATTTCAAAGCATCAGACACGAGAATTTCGGGCTGCAGAAAATGAGCCCGAACACATCGCTACCATACTCTTTTTATAAACATGTACACATTTTATATAATGCAGTAGTACACCCCATAGGGGGAAATTTGATTTTTTTTATGGGGGACAATTCCAGAATTGTTATTAGACTATTACTACTCAGTCAGTTATTGTTTTTGTCTTTATATACAGAGTGTCCGAAAAGTCTGGAAACGGTCGAATAACTTGAGAAATGTATATCTGATAAAAAAGTGGAAAACTGAAAAATCTACTTAGGAATATCAAAGTTGCCCGCCCCCCACTCTGCCCCCTGGAGGGAAAGGGGGAGGCAACTTTGAAATGTTAAGTGATAACTCCTCTTTTCTATTGCAGATTCGGATTCTACGGGAAAAAAATACGTAACTTTTTTATTTAACATTTTCGTCGGAAAATAGTAGGTGGCGCTGTAATCGAGTAAAATAGAGTGAGAATCGTTTCCATTGAAAAGTCTGGAAACAGTTGTATAAATCAAGAAATTTACATCGGATTGAAAAACGAAAAAAATACATGTTCAATATTTTTGAAAAATCATCAAATTTACTCCCCAACTCTGCTCCCTGGGGGGAAATGGACGATAATTTGAAATCTTAAATGATAACATCGATTTTTTATTGCAGATTTGCACTGTTAAAAATAAATCCGTCAATTCACGGTAAAACTACTGGCAGTAAAGTTGCCGGACTTTTTCCGTTCCGTTAGTACATTTTCCGTTTTGAAAGATAAAGGAAGGGAAAACTCCGTTTGAAGAATCGGTAAGTTTCCGTTATAAATAAACTCGGTTTTAAAAAATGTCACCTCTGTTTGTGCTGCCATCTGTTGATTATTACAGAAGTATTTAATATTTAATATAATGCAAGAACATTTTCTGCCCGGCCTGAGGCTCGAACTGGGAACGTTAGTGGTTTGAGCCGAGTGCTTTACCGTAAGACCAGTGGGTCCTTGCTAGAGTAAGAGTAGGAAACGATGATAGGGGATTTCTTCAAATCGCAGCTTGGGACTTAAACAATTTGGGGTTTAGAAAACTGGTAATTTTGAAGTTAATTGCGGGGATATTTCGTAATGGGATAATGGTTGAAAACTATAGTATTAATAGAGGATAAAAACATGAATTATATATATATTCTTAATTTGATTGTTAGATGTAAAATATAAATATTATATTTTGAATTAAATTCGATATTTTTTGTTGTTGATTTTTAATCAACTATTATGAATTTTTTAAATGTGTTCGTTTAGAATATATTTTCAGTGTGAGTGTTTTTTATAACTTTAAAAAATAAATTACGGATAATTTTAAAGAAATGAGTTTAATTCGAAAGCATTATTTTTTTTTTGTTGCTTTTTTAAATAGAATCGATTTTTTTTTCACTTAATTTAGCTATTTTATATATATATTAATCTGTTTGTTTAGAATATATTTTAAGTGCGAATACTTTTTTATAACTTTAAAAAATGAATTGCAAATAATATTAAAAGAATGAAATTATTAATTTTTGCTTTTTTAAATTCGAAAGCACTATTTTTTTGTTGTTGTTTTAAATGAACTTGAATTTTTAATTTATGAAATTTTTAGTTTTTCTGTGCAACAACATGTCAGTTTTTGAAACATTGAAAATAAACATGCAGCAGATAACGGAATATCTCCTTTCGCTGCTTTCTTATATGAGGAAATTTTCTGCTTTTAACAAAAGATGCCCTTTTGTCATGAAAAGGGACTTTTTCTGTGAAATTCAGGAAAAAAATACCCGTGAATTTCAGATTATTTTTAACAGTATACTGTAAAAAAAAAAAAATCCGTCAATTTACGGAACAAGGACTGGCAGCAGAGTTACCTTAATGTTTCTGTTTTTTGAGGAATGTTCCGTCTTTGTAGTCCATAAATGGAGCGATACAGAC
This sequence comes from Maratus michaelseni, assembly GCA_963931845.1. Lineage (NCBI taxonomy): Eukaryota > Metazoa > Arthropoda > Arachnida > Araneae > Salticidae > Maratus > Maratus michaelseni. The sequence continues at coordinate 164,695,217 of OZ007592.1, read as the reverse complement.
GCGAAGGAGTTTAAGCGCATGTGTGGCAATCAAAAATATTGCAGTCCCATTGGATGATAGACTTTTACATTAATAATTTCGTATTTCAAACTCTGTAATCTTAAAAGTCTAAAAAGTGTACAATTTAGGGATACAGCTTATGCACTTTTTGTGCAAAATTCAGTTTGCACTTTTTATGCATAAGTAGAGGTGCCAAATACGCTCGGATGTTGTGCACTTTTTTTGCAAACTTTTTCTAGCTTGGTAGCAACAGATATACGGGAGAGATTCCATTTTTCTAACAAAACGGAAACTTTCTGATCAAAATTCACGAAAGACAACCTGTCAATAAACAATTTTTTTTAACAGTGTGGATTCTACGGGAAAAAATACGTAACTTTTGTATTTAACATTTTCTTCACAAAATCGTAAATGGCGCTGTAACCGAGTAAAATGTAGTATAAATCGTTTCCACTGAAAAGTATGGAAACGGTTGAATAACTCAAGAAATCTACATTGGTTTGAAAAACGGAAAAATACGCGTTTAATATTTTGGAAAATCAATTTAGGGATATCAAAGTTGTCATTTTTACGACATACCCAGCGTCTAATAGTCTTACTTAGTTTCATAATTTTATTTATAATTATACATAAATTTTTATCTAAAATTCACATTACATATTAATATTAATATTTAATACAAAAATTCACGGAGATTTTAAAATAACTTGAACTGTACCGAAAGTTTAATGCAACCAAAATCAAAAGTAATTTTTTTCTATCTAAAAGGAAATATTTTTCAGGAATAAAATGAATTTCAATAACTTTTGAATTTAAACAACATTGTTTGAAAATTTTAAATTCTGTAGAATGGATTTAACAAATGTAATCATTCATTTAATGCAAATACCAAAGAGTTCGAATCACTTAAGAGAAATACATGAATTGGATATTCCACGACAATGATATAATGCTTTTCTTGAAATAAAATATTACTTTTCATTCGGGAAAAGCAAAAAACAAATAGGATTTCAGAAGGAAAAATGGAATGTATTTTTCTTTTCTGAAAACTGATTTTCAACTCATGTCGGCAATCCATCATAAAATACCCACCATCATGGAATTATATTATCGAGATAGGTTATTTAAAAAAAGTTCGATAAATATTAATGACACTTTAGAATAGTAGAAATACACAAGTAAATTAAAATTATATTTGTGTTTCAGTACATTAATTTGATAAATGTAGTCAAGATTATGAGGAAAAATTATGCACATAAAAGAATTTTAATGATTAGCTGATGCGTCCAGTGTTGCCAGGTACCGCGATTTAAAAAAAAAGTGTTGAATTGAGACACTTTACTCGGGAAGGAATTTACTGTTGAGGGCACACTGACTTTGGCAGCATGCACCTTCATATTTGTATCATATTATATATATATATATATATATATATATATATATATATATATATATATATATATATATATATATATATATATATAAACGAAAATCTATCCAAATGAACGTAGAGTTGAATGTGCCACTACCTTCGGCAACGTACACCTGAGTGTGCTACGCATATATATTATATATATATTTAACCACATTTGTATTTGTATGATTTTATATTTATTAATGAAACTCTTTCCGAGCGAATCTAATGTCAGGGTCTCAACTGCCTGCCACAGCGTACACCTTTTAAATATTTTAAATTATTGGCAATTAGCAGCATAGAAGCAGTTACAGCTTTAGCATTCTTTAGCAAATATGTATGCAATTTCAGCGTATAGCGGCTGATTAAAAAAAATTCAACAAACTTTAAACTGATTTACGTTCCAAAACAAACAATTTGTTTATAGAAAATCAGAATTGTAATTTTATTACAAAAGTGTCAGGATATTCCCCACTTACAAACAATGTACTTTTTGTTGTACATTTGGTCAATTTATTTTACAATTTCTGATGTATGCATAAGCATTTTAAATCTTATAGCATTAGTTATCATCAGAGCTCAAAATTATAGAAACTTTTCACTGCTATTCTCAATGGTATATTCTCAATTGGTATATTTTCTACTTTGATGAAAATTTTAAATTATACATACATATATATATTGTTGTGAGCTCGGGGTTCGAAAGGACTGATGCCAATATATAAGAACAATAAAAAGGCTTTATTCACTATAAACAGTGCAATACGATCACAAATATCTTCTGAAAATTACAAGATATTCAGTAATCTTCAAATCCAATAAAAGCGCAGCAAAATTTCACACAGAAACAATGCGTTCAATACGACGTATCAACGACAAAATCGATCCGAGAAACACAGTTCTCAATGCAAAGCCTCTCGTATGAATTCAATCGCAGTTGACAGACAACTAACTAACTGGACTGGTGGAGGTCCCTTATATAGGCTTCAGAGATCTTTCCAGATTATTCCAGAGCTTTCAGATGCTAGAAATTACCAGAAAGTGCTTTAACTTTCGATAGAGAACCAAAGCGAGAAAGGATCCCAATGTACAGGTATAAGGGGGGGTGGTTGCACAAAAAGTCGCCAAATCCGTCGCCAACTTGGCGACATTTGGCGATATATCGCCAAATTTGGCGACAAAAATAAGTCGCCAAAACCATCGCCAACTTGGCGATAAACCCATTCCTTGGCGATTTTACCATAGACTTCCATTATAAAGATGAGGGAGTAAGGTTGTTTTCCTTGCAAACCATCTGAGGCCTTTAGCATTGAGTTACATGATGCTCAATAGGAAATACATTAATAATACTGCAATTTTCACAATAATAAAATAAAATAAATTTAAACAAATGGAATATTTACAGATATATACAAAATTCATAACATTGCCCCCCTCTCGTGGACTGCACGTCCCGGGCAGTTCAACCTTTGATCGGAAAGCAAACCCGTTACCAACAAATGCTATACTACTCAATACACTTAAAGCAAACATGGAAAATAACAATTAAACACATTCATAATGCTGAATTATACAAAATATACACTTATTTTTTAAAAAAATTGAATTAAATTAAAGCATAGACATCATTACATACAAGTATTTAAATAATAACATTAATAATGATAATGCTAAGCAAAAGAAATTATTACATTAACTTATATACAAGACCATGGTCATACTAATTTACATTATTTACATTACACTATTTACAATTAATGAACTAAGTACTATGGCCATAGTATGGAGCCAACCTGTCGTAATGAACGACTCTAGGCTTCGAACTTGGTGACTTTCGGATCCGAATTACGACATCGTTCAGTCAGTCTGTTTAGGACTGTATAAGGACCGTCCCAGTGCGATTGCAGTTTGGGAGAAAGTCCTTTACGTCGAGTCGGATTATAAAACCAAACCTTGTCACCTTCTTTGAATTGATGTCCCGTGGCTTTCGTGTCGTACCTGGTCTTCATCTTCTCCGTCTGTATATTGATCCGCTCTCGAGCCAAGTTGTGGACGTCTTCAAATCGTGCCTGGAGATTCTGCACGTATCCCTCTGGCGATGAAGGCGCATCTGGAGGGCGACCAAAAATCAGATCACAAGGTAGACGAAGATCACGACCGAAAAGCATCTGAGACGGGGAATAGCCGGTTGTTTCATGGACGGCGCTGCGATAGGCGAGAAGAAACAAGGGAAGTTTTTGGTCCCAGTCTTGTTGGTTTCTTGAGACTAGCAGTGAGAGATTGTTGAGGATGGTACGATTAAATCTCTCAACCATGCCATCCGATTGTGGATGTAAAGGCGTCGTCCTAGTTTTGTCCATTCCGAGAAGTTGACAGAGACCCTCAATCACAGCAGAGATAAAATTTCTCCCCTGGTCAGAATGCATTTGAAGGGGGACTCCATACCTTGATATCCACTGGTGTACCAAAGCATCCGCGACCGTAGAAGCTTCTTGATCAGGGATGGCATAAACTTCAGGCCATTTCGTGAAGTAGTCCATGACAACAAGGAGGTATTTGTTGCCATCAGCACTTCTTGGCAGAGGGCCTAGGATGTCAAGGGCGATGCGTTCGAAAGGTGCTCCTACATTGTAGAGATGTAGTCTTCCTCGGCTACGTTTCTTTGGTCCTTTCCGAGCTGCACATGCATCGCAAGATTTGCACCATCGTTCGACGTCAGCTCTCGCTTTTCCCCAGAAGAAGCGCTCTCGGACTCTGTGTAATGTTTTCATGACTCCAAAATGGCCACCAGTGGGACTGCCATGTAATTCCTTGAGGACCTCTGGGATTCGGGATCGAGGAAGTACCAACTGCCACCGAGATGTCTTCCCATCTTCCTATTCGAATTTTCGGAACAGGACACCATTCCTGACGTGGAGAGAGTTCCAAAAAGCCCAATATTGCTTCGTCGTAGGACTGTAAGTCTAGATGTCTTTCCAACTGGGCTTCGTGCTAGAAGATTCTAATAACTCCAAGATTGGTTTGATCTCAGAGTCTGCCATTTGATCTTCTCGAATCTTCTCATCACTCCAGGGATCTGGTGGCGTCAATAGTGAAGTCTTCGTCTGGCGTATGACATATTCGGGATTATACTTGCTCTCCGTTCTGGAACAATAGCGACAGCTCTCGGGACACGGTCTTCTTGATAGGGCATCGGCGTTTCCATGCGATGAGCCTTTGCGATGCCTGATGTCAAAGTCGTATTCCTGGAGTCGTTGTATCCATCTGGCTACTTGGCCCTCTGGGTTCTTAAAATTCATCAGCCATGTTAGGGATGCGTGGTCAGTACGAAGGAGAAATTTCCTGCCATAGAGATAGTGATGGAAGTGTTCTATGGCTTTCACTATAGCTAATAACTCCTTACGAGTGACGCAATAATTCCGCTCTGGTTTCGATAAACATTTGCTCCAGTATGCTATGACTCGTTCTTGGCCATCTATTTCTTGGGAAAGTACAGCGCCGACACTTTCCTGACTGGCATCCGTGTCCACAATGAATTGTTTGTCGGGGTCTGGATAGGTAAGGACTGGAGAGGATGTGAGAGCTTCTTTCAGCCGCTGGAATGAATTGTCGCATTCTTGTGTCCATAGAAACTTCTGTTTGCTTTCAGTGAGCCTATGCAAGGGTCTTGCGATGTTGGAGAACCCCTGTACAAACTTTCTGTAATAAGTGCATAGTCCCAGAAAGCTTCGCAACTGATGGACATTTTCCGGACGTTTCCAGTGCTTTACTGCAGACACTTTTTCAGGATCTGTTCGAACAACTTCAGCTGAGATGATGTGTCCTAAATAATTTACTTCTCGTTGGAAGAACTTGCATTTCAAAGGGTTCAGCTTTAAATTCGCCGCTCTTAGTTTCGTTAACACTTTTCGAATATTCTCTAGATGTTCTTCAAACGTACGGCCACCAATGATGACGTCATCTAGGTAGATGAGACAAGCTTCAAAAGTCAGACCTTTTAACACTGTCTCCATGAGGCGCTCGAACGTTGCTGGAGCATTGCAGAGCCCGAACGGCATAACTTTAAATTGCCAAAGTCCTTGTCCAGTAGTAAATGCGGTCTTCTCTTTGTCATCAGGATGGATCTCTACTTGCCAATATCCACTCTTCAAATCCAGCGTGGAAAACCATTTATGTCCTGAAAGAGTATCTAGCGTGTCGTCTATTCTTGGTAGAGGATAGCTGTCCTTCTTCGTGATATCGTTAAGTTTACGATAATCCACACAAAATCTTGTGGAGCCATCTTTCTTTCGGACCAACATGATGGGAGAGGCCCACGGACTTGATGACGGTCCGATGATGTCACTATCCTGCATCTCTCGTAAGAGCTTAGAAACCTCTTCTAGTTTTGCGAACGGCAAGCGTCTTGGATGCTGTTTAATCGGTGGATGGTTGGCAGTATCAATTCTATGACGTGTCAGTGAAGTGCGCCCTATATCACTCTCGTTTTGTGAAAACACATCCTTAAATTCCTGGAACAGTCTTTCTGCGGCATGTCTCAGTTCAGGAGATAAATTTTCATTTCGTCCAATTACAGGTGTTAAACTTGTAGGCGGCTCCGAGAACGTCAAGCTCGGGTCTTTGCAAACACAGGTGACTGGAGCACAGGTTGCAAGCACTTCACCTTTCTGGATAATTCTAGACTTTTCACTTACGTTCGCAATCCTCACAGGTATCACATCTCTCGACAGATCTACCAGCGCTGATGCTATTAGCACTCCCTTTGGGCTCTTCTCAGGATATCCAGTCAAGCCATACTGGAAAATTCTTTCGTTTCCAGTTAATCCAGGTATCATCATTTCGGTCCGAGGAGGGATGATAACATCTGCCTTGGCTGTGATCCGTTGAATAGACCCGGACTCATTTCCAAGTTTGAAAATAGTGACATCTTCTTGAGCAGAGCGTAACTCATTATTCTTAAAATCCAGTGTAAATCCATGCTCTTTTAAAAAGTCCAGTCCGAGTATGAAAGGGTCTGAAATATCGGCCACATAGACTGTATGGTGGTAAGCGGCGTTCCCAAACTTTATTTTCAGTGTCATTCTTCCATGTATATCGATCTTATCTCCGGTCGCAGTTTGAAGAATAACACGCGGCGGGGTCCAGAAGAGTTTTTCTTTCAGCCGCTGAGCTAGATCTTTCCGAATGATGGTCACATTGGCTCCTGTATCGATGATCATATTACAGGGCAAATCATTCACACTTCCGACTAGAAAAACTCCGTTCTCGCCGCAACTTCTTGCAGAAATTTCACTTACTTGAAAATGGGGCTTCTCAAAATCTGGCAACCTCCGCCCCGCAAGATGGCCATTAATCAGTTTTCCTGCTCCTCCGTTAGCGGGAGAGATATTACCTTCGGTGCTGGGTCGTCTTGGGCAGTCGATTTGTATATGGCCTTCTCCACCGCATTTCCAGCACTTGATCTGCCTGTAAGGTTTGTTGGCCATTAAGGAGTTCATCTTTCTCATTATGTCATTCATCTGCTGCTGTAAGCGCTCCACAGCTCTATCCGACGTCTCAGGCAAGTTGGCTGCTCGCACAAAGTGTCGATCTTTCCTAGTAGCTTGCTGGGCTGCCTCGAATTTCAGAGCGTAAACCAAAGCCCCTTTTAAATCATTGAGATCTGCAATCCGGAGTGCTGTCTGGATCTCAGGGTCACGCACACCATCAATAAAATGCTGCAGAGCCAAGCTTTCTCTAATTTCAGTCGGACAGTCAGGATAAGCAAGATGTGAAAGTCTCTCGACATCCGTAGCAAGCTCTTGCAGGGATTCAGTGGATTTCTGCTGTCGAGATTTGAGCTGGAGTCTGCTATATTCCTTCATGCATTTCTCGCCAAAGCGTAATTCTAAGGCACTGACGAGCGTTTCAAAATCCAGCGGTTCATTTGCAGGCAAAGTCTGTTGGACATCGGCAGCATCAGCTCGTAGAGAAGCAGCTAACTGGCAAGCCTTTGTCTGGGAATCCCATCCATTGGCGTCCGCTACGATCCCAAATTGTGTCTTAAAAACTGGCCATGAGGATTTTCCGTCATAGGTCAAGAGTTTAATAGAGGCCCGGGGAAGCATAGCTTGATACTTGACATCTTCGGGATAGTTTTCGGCAGTTATCTTTTGTTTCTTCACATTTTCCAACTCCTTTTCTATACTCTCTATCTTTTCTTCTACGGTATTGGCTGTCTTTTGAACTTTTTCCTCTATTTCCAGAAATCTTCCTTCAAATTTGTTTTCCACGCTGTCAATTCTTTCATTTAAAGATGTTATTTTATTATCTATTAATTCTTTCAACTCACCAAGGTTGGTTGACATATCCTTCTTCATTTCTTCCGACATCTCTTTCATTTCAGCCTGGTTTGCGGTCATTTTCTCATCTATCGCTGACATTTCCTTCTTCATTTCTTCCGACATTTCCTTCATTTCAGCCTGGTTTGCAGTCATTTTCTCATCCATCGCTGACATTTCCTTCTTCATTTCAGCCTGGTTCGCAGTCATTTTCTCATCCATCGCTGACATTTCCTTCTTCATTTCAGCCTGGTTCGCAGTCATTTTCTCATCCATCTCTCCTAATTTCTCCAATAATTTAGTCAGTTGCGCCTCCATTGCTCTGGTAATCGGCATTCAACCCCACTCCTGACACCAAATGTTGTGAGCTCGGGGTTCGAAAGGACTGATGCCAATATATAAGAACAATAAAAAGGCTTTATTCACTATAAACAGTGCAATACGATCACAAATATCTTCTGAAAATTACAAGATATTCAGTAATCTTCAAATCCAATAAAAGCGCAGCAAAATTTCACACAGAAACAATGCGTTCAATACGACGTATCAACGACAAAATCGATCCGAGAAACACAGTTCTCAATGCAAAGCCTCTCGTATGAATTCAATCGCAGTTGACAGACAACTAACTAACTGGACTGGTGGAGGTCCCTTATATAGGCTTCAGAGATCTTTCCAGATTATTCCAGAGCTTTCAGATGCTAGAAATTACCAGAAAGTGCTTTAACTTTCGATAGAGAACCAAAGCGAGAAAGGATCCCAATGTACAGGTATAAGGGGGGGTGGTTGCACAAAAAGTCGCCAAATCCGTCGCCAACTTGGCGGCATTTGGCGATATATCGCCAAATTTGGCGACAAAAATAAGTCGCCAAAACCATCGCCAACTTGGCGATAAACCCATTCCTTGGCGATTTTACCATAGACTTCCATTATAAAGATGAGGGTGTAAGGTTGTTTTCCTTGCAAACCATCTGAGGCCTTTAGCATTGAGTTACATGATGCTCAATAGGAAATACATTAATAATACTGCAATTTTCACAATAATAAAATAAAATAAATTTAAACAAATGGAATATTTACAGATATATGCAAAATTCATAACAATATATATATATATATATATATATATATGTTTAAGAATTGATGCAATGCGTTAAGCTGATGTACTCACATAATATAGCCTTTGAAGTTTACTGTTTAATACTTTGTCTACACTGCAAAAAAAAAAAAAAAAAAAAAAAAAAAAAAAATCCATTTTACGGTATAATACTGACAGCTGCGGTGTCAGTATTATACCGTAAAATCATCTTTTTTTTGCAGTTTAATTGCAGTGTAATTGGAAGTATATATTAACTCAACAAAATTTGCATTCATTCAATAAAAAAATGTAACTATATCATACAAGTAGGAAATTAGGAAACTTGTTAAAAATATACATAAATATATTTTAAGGAATATTAATAGGGAGATCAGATTTCTGTTTTTCATTTCATATGCATTCAATTACTGTACAACATGCACAAGATTTCTTTAAAGGGAAACATTCCTTGTACTGTATATGCCGATAGCTGAAGTACTTTTTAAAGCAACGTTTGCTGTGATTCAAAATGCAGTTTTGTTTAAAGCAGTGTTAGCCAAAGGGCTTTATCGACCCACGGGTATCAATATGACATTAATCCGGAAGTAGTCGCGCTGGGTATGGCATACACAGGGTGCGTACGATTTTTACAATTGTCACCACTATTTTTCGAAAAGTAATCTTCAACTTACTTTATAGTGAAATTTCTAATAATTGTCTCCGACAAAATAGGATTATTATTTGTATTTATTTGTGACAAATTAAAAAATATTCATAACCTAGGTATGCATGATTTCTCCTGGATTAAAAGTGGTCAATTTACCCTCGGGGATTGATTGGGTGTCCATGGAAAAATTTTATTTAAAAATTCCATGTTAAGATTAAGGTGAGGAGGGGGTTGAATAAGTTGGACGACCATTAGTTTAAAGTATTACGAACTAAAAATTTCAATAAGAATGAATAAAATAATTTCAGTTATTTTTGCTAATTTTGATGTATTTTATCTTAAAAATCGAAAGTAAATGATACGTATTACTAATCTGTAAATTATGCTCGATCCTAAAATAATGTAAAATGCATTAATCAAATATATAACAGTTCACCAAAATGTGTTATTCTATACTATGCGATAGTTTATATAATATATGAAGAGGTGAGTTTCAAAACTAGCCTTATCCAAAAAATCAAATTCCAGGAAATCGCGAAAAACCTCTGACTGCCTCCATTAGTTTTTATTGTAAACCAAGATTTTAGAACACCAGAAATACATGCTAAAACTAGTTTTTCTGCGGATTGTAGTGTTTTTTCAGTGAAGATTTATCAATAGAATATATTGATAGAGAAACCACGAATTTTTAAATTTTGGATATGGCGATTTTTGAAACTCACGTCCTCATATACAAAACTCAAAATACACAACAGCATTTGACAGCTAGGCTATTCATTGTGATATCTTGCGGTAAAAAACCGTCTTTGTCAAAGCAAACTAACAATATTAATGATTATTATATTAGAAATGTATATTTATTACAGTCTTTTTTATATCATATTGCATCTAATGTATTCATTTACATGTAAGCCACATTTTACAATAAGCAAATAAAATACTTTCACATAATTTTGTTATTTATACTCTCTCTATTTTATTTTCCCTGATATTTTGTAATATCTAAGCACTTTCTATGTCACTATTAGTTAAAATAAGTTTGTATTTTCTTTAAACATATAATGTCTTACCTAAAGTTATACATAATGTTTCTGTGATATATTACTGAAATCTAGTTATGACATTTCTAGACAACATATAATGGTATAAAATAACAGAGAATTTTCTTTCCTCTAAGTAAAAAACATTTCATAAAGTCTCTATACATTATAGTTTTGAAGGAAAATGATTTTATTGGATAAAGCAGCGAAAACAATCAACTCGCTTCTTTCTTCGAATCTACTTCAATAAGTTTTAATTTTGTTTGAGGTTTCAGAAGTAGCGTAATACAATAATGTCATAAAACAAAATATATTTGGCCACGAACGAAAATATTAGAAAAGAGAAAAAGATTATAGGTATTGAGGGAAGAAACGTACTTAATACAAATATAAAGCAAATGTGAAATAAAGGAACTTATATACAGAAAAGGACTTTTTTTGTGTGTTTACTACTGTTATTGATGTTATTCACATCTTTTAATAGATAAAGGTAAGATTGGTGATTTGGATACAATATGTAAATAAGTAGTGAAGCATAAGGACAGTGAAAGAGAGAAAGATAATATACGTTCCCTTTTTATCTTTTAATATGTTTTATTATTTAAAATATCTATGATTTTCAAAAATGTTTTGAAATGCACATTCCAATTACATTTACATATAACATTTTTATAAATTGGTTTAATATTAACTATTAAAAAAGTTTCATATAAACCTGAAAATGAATTAAAATTTATCGAAAAGTTTCTAAAATTCTAAATAAGAATAATTTTAAGTAGTTCTTCTTATTTGTTATTAAGCGACTCCCAATGAAGGAACTCACGTACTTCATATGTAAGTATATATATTTTAACTATATATCATATAATATTTAATATATTATATATATATATATATATATATATATATATATATATATATATATATATATATATATATATATATATATATATATATATATATATATATATATATAATTATATATATATTTAAATATCTGGCCAATTTAATAAATATTAGTAAGTATATATATTTTAATATTTTCAAAAAGATTTTGAAATGCACATTCCAATTACCTTTATAAATGACATTTTTATGAATTGGTTTAATATTAACTATTAAAAAAAATCCCTGACGGCTCGGCCTACAGGCACAGGTAGATTTCGAAGACGCAGACCGTGGGGCGCCTGTTTGTCGGGAATTGCGGAAGAAATGACCTTTTTGCGATGATGCTGCAGTTGGAAACGCCTACTTCGAAACCAAACATGTTTGCAAGCGGAGCCAGCAAGGATTTTTTTTTTTTTTTTTTTTTTTTTGCTGTAAGAGTTGGTCCTATAAAAAACATGTCAATATAAAAGTTTTAGATAATATTAAGAGGATTAATAATAAATTTAAGCGGATTTGAAATCTTGAGAATTGGCGAAGTTATGAATTTTTTTCTTCTAAACCCCCCTTCCCCCCCCCTAAAGGCAATTTTTATTTATATCAAAAATCTGTCATACATAAATTTTCGGCCCTTCTTTTAGAAGTAATAATAACTTCATACGGATTCGATACGTATCATAATTTAGAAATTATGGTTTTTTTTTTCTGTTTTCACAAAAAAAAACCCATCCCCCCCCCCCCTTGGTTCGATTTTGCCCATTACCGAACTTGACCGAGATTTTATGCCCCTTGATTTTATGTATCAGTTTCGAAAAGATGCGGGAGTTGGAACCGCCTACTTCGAAAAATAACTTGTTTGCAGGCGGCGCCGGCAGGGATTTTTTTTGTTTCTAATTTTTTTGCTATAACGGTTGGTCCTATAAAAAACTTGTCAATATAAAAGTTTTAGATAATACAAAGAGGATTAATAATAAATTTACGCGGATTTAATATCTTGTGAATTGACGAAGCTATGATTTTTTTTCTTCTAAAAACCCCCTTTTTCCCCCCTTTGGGGCCATTTTTAATTATATCAAAAATCTGTCATACATAAATTTTCGGCCCATTTCCTAGAAGTAATAATAACTTTAAACGGATTCGATACGTATAATAATAAAGAAATTATGAGGGTTTTTCTGTTTTTACAAACTGTTACATACTGTTACATTGTTTTACAACTGTTTTTACCCTTGGTTCGATTTTGCCCATTAACGAACTTGACCGAGATTTTATGACCCTTGATTTTATGTATCAGTTTGGAAGAGATTTATGCAGAATTTTTCCAGTTATCGTGGTCAGAAAAAAGTGACATAGATAGATAGATAGATAGATAAACTTTTGAACTGGGGGTGGTTTTGGGTTCTGGGAGTCATGATCGGCGTAGATCTGCAAAATTTTTTCAAAATTTCCAACTTAGGTGAGAATGTAATAGGTAGTATTTCTTACGAAATGTACCTAAAAGTTTCATATAAACCTGAAAATGAATTAAAATTTATCGAAAAGTTTCTAAAATTCTAAATAAGAATAATTTTAAATAGTTCTTCTTATTTGTTATTAACCGGCTCCCAATGAAGGAATTCACGTATTTCATATGTAAATATACATATTTTATAATGTATCTCCCGCCTACTTTAAATTACTGAAGCATAACAATGGCCATTGTTGAGAGAGATTTGAAAAAGAATTCATGCTTGAAAATTATTTAAAAGTAGCTAAATCGAACGGAAGTTCTCAAATAAATTTCATTCGAAAGTTAATTTTTTTTTTCTATTCGATCACGTAAAAATTTAAATTACACTGTGTTTAGAAGTGATGAAAGAGTGATGAAAGGGAAAGCGATATCACTATTTGTTGTCATAATTTTTTGTTATACATTTCTAAAAACTACAACTGGGTTTTGGTTGGCGTCCAAAAGTAGACTACAACTTTTTTTACGACTTCAGAGAAATCCACAGTGAAAGAAATATAATTTTGTATTAGCATATTTCTATTAAATTCATTTTACGTAAAATTAAATTTTTATAGGAAATTACAATACTATAATACTAATGGCCCATTAAAATAAATAATTGAATACTTTATTAATTTAAAACCGTGTTTAGTTTTATTACTCATTTATTGGAAATGAACCGCAGTTCACAATAATATAATCCTGAAAGTATAATTAATAATAGATCAATATTCATCTGTTTATTAAAATCCCTGAAAATTTTTTAATGCAATTTAAGAACAAAAAAAAATCATTCCTTAATTAGGCATTAAAAATAAAACTTCTGATTTAAAAATATGTTTCTCATTATACGTATTATTTATTCCGAGTCCCTTCAAGATCCTTGAAAACTTTTTTTTAGAAAAAGTTTTCTTCCGCGCTTAATTAGAAGACTAATCACAACGCAGCTTATTTTTATATATATGCACATAATTTGAAAGGATTTTCTTTGGAAGTTATATTATTGCCATTTCAGTTAGGATAATTTAAAGTTCCATTTTTTAAGCCTAACTTTATTAAATTCATCTTTCGTGCCGTTTAATTTTTTTATAAGAAATTATAATAATATAATATTAGATCATCTTAAAAAATGAGTGAATACCATATTAATTTAAAACGATGTTCAATTTTATTACTTCATTATTGCCAAGTAATGGAAACTAACAGTTGTTAATTCCAATATAAATGAGCAAATATTATTAATGTTGGATCAATATACTGTTGTTTAATAAAATATTCAAACATCTTTAAATGTAAATTAAGGACAAAATTTTATTCCGCGATTACATTTTTAATTAAAAAAAAAATTGGTTGTAAAAATATGTTTTTCATAATTTATATTAATTAATTCCTACGAGTTCCTTAACATACTTGAAAACTTTTCCTTCAGAAAAGTTTCCTTTTGCGTTTAATTAGAGACTAGTTGTGAATCAGCCTTTTTTTATACATACTCATAATTTAGAAGGAGTTGCAGTGGTGACGAAAATTGTGAAAATATTTTAAAAAGATGTATTTTTGAAGTTTGTTGGTTTATAACCCAACTTTCTTCTTAAGTAATACCATAAAATTATATACCACTGGAAAGATAATTTAATCAACAATATAATGCAACAAATTTCACGAAGAATTGTTTATCAGAATAGCAGTTATAAATAATAAAAATGAAACGTATCGCAAGATTAAGAAAAATTACCACAATGTCAGTTAATACACAGTTCGGTAACCTTTATTCTTAATTACGACCTTACAACGCCTTTCCATGGAGTGAAGTTCTGAAGCTGGTATAATGTAATACCAAGATTGAATTATTTTTTCCATTAATTGGATATTTATTGCTGGGTTGCTTCTGTGCAATAAGTTTTTTTATTCGGCTCCATAGATTTTCAGTTGGATTAAGGTTTGGGCTATTCCCCGGGTATTCAACACTGGAATATGATGATCTTGAAACCACTTTTTGCAAACTTTAGCAACCAGACATGGAGCTGGATCTTATTGAAATATAAATACTTCATTATCTCGGAAAATATCGTGTGCAGAAAACTTCAATTGGGACTGACGTATTTCATGTATGTATTTTTAGGCATTCGTATCCCTATTAATCACACAGATTCTGCCCACACCTTTTGATAAAATGAAACCCCATATTATAACACTGATGGGATGCCTCACGGTGTGTGTAATGTAATTCGGATGCAAATCTCCGATTTTTCTCCTTACGTAATTTATGTCATCACTACTAAACTTGGAGATTGTGGTCTCGTAAGACCAAATTACACTGCCCCAACGTTCCGCTATCCAGTTAACACAAGTTTTAGCCTAGTTTAATCTTTTCAACCTTTGTTGGAGAGATAATTTTTTTTCGTGTAATTCTAGCATTTAAAGCAAATCCCTGAAGTTTGTGCTGAACAGTCCTTGCATTCAACATCACATTGGTTTGCGCTTTTTCACCTTGTTTACATCCAGATGATTTTCTTCTATCACGTACGCACAATCTCTTAATTCATTTATCGTCACTTGCTGTTTTACACACTTTCCTACCTTTACCAGTTTGGTTACATTACTTAGTCTTTTATACCGCTTGAAAATTTTTGAAATACCACCTTTGTTTACATTTCCAACAATTTGCCTTCTAACTTATTCATAACTGTAACCTTGTTCATTTAATAGTACTATTTTATATCACTTTCTAAGTGACCAGCCAACTCTTTGTGCTCATTAAATTAAAGTTCTTAATAATATCTATATTATAAAGGACAAGCGTGTCCGTGCGTAACGCTGATGTCATTTTGCGAATGGCAACACTGGACGATAGCATTTCGGTTTTGCAATTTTTGCTACTGCAATTTTTTTAATTTCTAAACATCGCATATTTTTAATTTTTACCCCGTTATATAGGGGAAAAAATCTACTTTCAAATTCAATTTATTTGAAAATTGTATCTTAATTGACTGATTTATTATGGATTTTTAAAATTAAAGAAATTCGTATTTCTCATTTTTTCGGGCTTAATGGTTGCCATTGGTAATTTTTTTCACCTCTTGGCGACCGCATATTATTGTTGATTAAGGAATTAAAATGGCTATTATTATTTAGAAAATAATAAAATACAAAAAAATAAAATAAAATAAAATAAATAATAAACGTTTTGATGAGCGATAATATTATAAATCATTTAATTTAAACATGTAAGTAATGTTTTTGATACTTAAAAAAAATCAATGTAAAAATTGTGACTCAAACAATATTTTCTATTTATCGTCTGCGAAAAGATAATCAGAATCAAAAATCACTTTATGATAAAGTTTTGTTTACTGTTTAAATTATGAAACTTCCATTGTTTAGTTTACTGACGTGACAGGAGACGCTGGCAAAACATTTTTACTTAATGTAGTTTTAACCTTGCTGAATAAGAGAAATAAGAATTAATAAGAGAAATTAATAAAACTAGATAAAATTGTGTCAAGTATTACGAAAAAAAAATGTAGGCTAAAAAGAAAATATTTCATTACATTAACTGAAAAGTCTTAAAATGTCTTAAATATGCATACGATAGATATGGTGAAATGAAAACTTATTTTGATTTCATATATTTGATTCAAACATATAGAATAAAATTCTTCATTAAATTTTGATGCTAATCTTACGTAATCGGGTCCATGTCAAGGGATGATGTCACACATAAATGATGCTGTCAAGAATATGGTTTAATGTTAATAATAATTTATATTATAAACCAAACACATCTATGATTATTGCTGAAGTCATTTTGATGGTAGCAACGGTTTAGTTAATTTTAACTATATATTCAGGTAATGGTTTTGCTTTTGTAACACATGAAAAAGCACTAAGTTTCCTTTCCTCTCTTCGAAAACAGAGATAATGCATCAGATATGTTAAACACTGACATAACCAGTCAGGATTATGAAGTCACAAGTTGATAAACCCTTTGTACCAAGGTGAATGCTGGGTTTCAAATAACTCATAATTAATAAATTTCGTTTTTACTGCATTTTCACAACTTCTAAACATCGCACAATTTCAATTTCTACACCGTCGAATAGGAAAAAAAATGCAATTTCTTTGAAAACTGTTTTACTGATTGTTTATGGTTTTTAAAATAATTTCCAAGCATGAGTTGTTTTTAAATCTATCTTTATCACATGCAGCCCGATTGAGAAAGATTAGTCCGTTTGCATTTTAAACAATATAAATAGTTCAGCATTTATTTCCTGCTAATATTACAGAATGAAATTAAAACTTCATCAAAATATAAATATAAATAATAATATAACATTAATAAAATGCAAATTTAACAGACATGTTCTCGAACCGCGCGCTGGAACAGTTGAAATTTTCAGAATAAAAAAAAAACCTGCAGTAAGCAGCGAAATCTTGAACGATTTTTTTGGCCATTAACTCCTTTCATGCGTCTAATACAAAAATATTGCTTTATTAAATTTCATTCAAATATATTTTCCCTAAAAAATTTATTTGAATATATTACTGATAGTTTTCTTATAAAAATTCTTTTGGCGTTGTTAATGAATCAGTTTAAAAAATATATAAACATGAAAAATCTATTATAATTAAAAAAAATGCTTTTCGCATATTTTCTACAACCCGGGAAGCCCGGGTTCGATTGCCTAGTTGTGTTAATGTTGTAAAGTGGTTCATAATCTATGACTGATGCATTATTTTACATTCTTGTTATTAAATTTGTCTAATGATGTTTTATTTTTATAAAAGAATTATAATAAATGAATGAATATTTAAAAAATTTAAAACTATGTTTAGTTTTATTACTCACTTATTATTAAAAATAATAATTGCTAGTTATTCGTCATATTAAAAATGGGCACGTATTTTTAATGTTAAAACAGTTTTCGGCTGTTTAATGCAATCCACAAACTTTTTTTAATGTAATTTATCCTATAGTAACCTACCATTGCATAAAATAAAAAAAACAAGAGTGATTTTTTTATTATTTAAGTGGTAATCGAAGTGCTCAGCGTTCCATAATTGCAACATCTTACGCTACAAAATGTATATAAATGTGTTTTAAAACACATAGACATATGCAAGATGTCCTTATTTAAATGAGTTTTAATGGTTATATTCAAAATACTTTTGGGAAAGAAAATTAAGGCTTTTATTTGTTAATAAATAATATTAATAATAATTAGAATTGAAAAGTAAAATAGCGTTTGTAAAAATTTATTTCTCATTGCGTATATTGTTTGTTTCAATAAGTTTCTTAATGGCCTTAATTTTTTTTAAAGATTTTTTTACTGAATTAATCTAACCGTAAAGCAGCTTTTTATGTAGGCAATATATTATTTTTTTGCAATTATGTATTTGTTATTTAAATTTAAACATTATACAATTTATTTTTCTTAAAGCAAGTTATTGTTAAAAGGATCTTATATGCGTTTTTATTTTTATATGAAAATATAATAATATAATAATAATAAAAAAAAACAAATGAGTATATTATTAATTTAAAACGATGTTTGGTTCTATTATTCTATTACTTAAAATTAATGGAAATTATCCATTATAAATGAAGGAGTATTATTAAAATTTTAGATCATTATTCTGCTGTTTAATTTACCCCCAAATTCTTTCATGTAATTTAAGAAAAATATTCCTTTTTTAAGTAGATTTTAAAAAAAAATTGATCTAAAAATATCTTTCTCATTATACGTATTATTTATTCCGTATAATTTATTCCATAAGATGCTTGAAAACTTTTTTGAAGTAAGAGTTTCTTTCACACTTAATTAGAGACTAGCCGTAAAGTGGATATTTTTTTCTAATATTTCATAATATTCATTTATAGGAATTTCTTCCCAAATTATATATGTGCCATTTCAGTTTGTTAGGTCACTGTTCATAAATGGGATGCGATTTCGCATAAATTTGTCACATTTGTCCAGTTTGTCATATTTCACATTTTATTAAATATAAAATGTTAAATATAATCGAAGAATTGTTGATTATTATGCTTTTAAGTAAAAACTAATTTATTTTGAAGAAATTGAATTATTATCTCTAATGTAAGCAAATATATATCATTGTCACATTTACGTCATTTTTGTCATATTTACATAGTTAAAATCTATGTGAGATGTCCAATGTACCTAAACGTGACAATGCATTTTATGCATGTTAGTGCATCTTAATTTAACAATTTAATTGTTATCATTTTTTTAAATACTTAATATTGCACAAATAATGAATCATTTAACATTAATAATTTAAACAGTTTCCATACTTGCAATTGATAAATAAAAACTAGTAAATGAAAGATAATGTTAACTTTACCAAAAAAATATTTATTATTGTATATTCTGCTCAACTATTTCATAAACTATTTTTTAATTAGGAATTTCTGGAACTCTGTAGTGGAATTTAACTATTGTACTAATCTCATAACTGAGAACCTTCAGGGTTTTTTCAAGTCAAATAAACAAAATAATCAACAGAAAATATATTTAATAAAACGTTTATTGGTTGTACGTAATTATTTATTTATTTTAAAATTTGTGTTATAAATTGATTTAGAAAAAAAAGAAAGGTTCGCAGGTATGTGTAATTTTATTCAGGTCAGAAAACAATTTATCACACCGTTCTAGCCACTTTGAAGTTTTGAAGCCCCTTATTATAATTGTTCTTGCTTCGAATTCCTTATCTATCCTTATAGTAACAATAGTACTTGCAAAAATTCCCCCTTATACTCAAAAATTACAAATCAGCTAAACTTAATATTATCATTAGACTCGTCAATTAGAATTTTGTCTGATTTGCAACTTGAGTGCCCCCAAAATCCATTTCTTTACTAGACAGAGTATTGTTGAATTAGAATATTATGTTTACTATGCGCCTGCTATAATGTCAGTCGATCAACTTTAACATGTTCCATAGCTTCTTTAACATCTACGATTTTTTAATAGCTTCCTTAAGCATTTTGTAAGCTTGAAATAATATCGGGTAAAAAAAGTAGAAATAATAATGGAATTGTATTGAACAATCCATTTTTATTCTAAAAAAAATATTAAAAGAAATAAATTATATATATTTAAATTCAATAAATCCTATAAATTACCCTGAGCCATGTGCTGAAAGGCAAATTGGGAAAGGACACTTTTGTGCTATCCGGTCCTGTTGGATTCAGAACTTGATCCATTTATGAAATTTGTTTAGGTTTTGCTGAAAAATACAACGCTATTATTACAAATTTTTGAATTATTTTTTATAAAGGCATGAATATTTCTAACTTGATCATTCTAAATATGTAATTAAATGATCAGCCAAAGAAAAACTAATATGTTAAAATTGTAATCATGTAAAAATTCGTAAATATATTAATTAAAAAATATTCAGTTATTCCCAATTTACACTTTTAAACATCATTTTAATTTAATACATGGAAATACCTTACAAACCTACATTAATAAGTCTGATGAAAGCTTCTCTGGAGTTGAAGAATCTAATTCGTCGCTAAAAAAATCTACATAAAAAAAAAACTAAAATGCGATGAAAATTTTAGAATAACTCTAGTTCAAAACGTGTTGTCTTTCCTCTCTTTCACTTCCAATAGATGAAACTTCGATACGAAATCGACATCTTTCAATATCATACAACCATTGGGGGAGTCGATATCGCCCATTATGGCGACTACAGCTCTATATATAAAAGGAGTTAAATGTCATTTTATTTACTTAACAATTAATGTAGATAACAAACTTCATCAAATTTCTGTATTTTTTATTAAACAAATCTTAATATTCTTTATGTGTAAAACGTGGATCTGAAAAAAGTACTGCGTTAATATATAACGGCGGTATATATACCTAAAATGGACTGACTGATTTTAAAATTCAATAACTTCCAAACTGTGACAGATATTAAAAAATACTTGCAGGAAAGTAATATATGATGTCAGGAGTTTTTTTTTAACTGCGATTCCTGATGTTAGTTCCAATTATCAGCAATAGATGACGCTGTGAGCAATAGACATCCAATTGAGACAAAAGCAGAAATCACCCAGCATTGATACAAAGGAAGGAGGTTCAATACATGGTATGGGGCTCATTCGCTAATACAATCTTGTTCTCAGAACCTCTTCTCGTGTCGTCTTTCCTCGCTTTCACTTTCAATAGATGAAACTTCGGATACGAAATCGACACCTTTTAATATCATACAACCATTGGGGGAGTGGATATCGCCTCCGATATCGACACCGGCGCCCAGAGGGACCCAGGATACCTTTGCCATTACGTACATGTGTTCTATCAGAATTTCTTGCTTTAACTTTTCTTTTATCCATCTTTAATTTTCCTTTGGTGAAATATGTGCAATTTGAAAAATCTTTTTTGAAAATCGAATACACACGCAATACAAAATGTATTTTTTTTACATAAGATACAGTGGTGCTATTAGTAAATATTAGTGTTTTCATCAGGAAAACATAAAATTTCACTCTTTCGTAGAAATCGCAGCCAACATAAGAGACATGCCCCGATATTTACACGCCCCTTGGCCGTCACGTGATCAAGATAGATTGGTTTTCACCAATCGTCTAACTGTCATGTGATCAAGATAGATGAAAAATTTGCCGAAATAGGTCGCCTATCTCTTTAGTTAGCTGCGGTATAAATCCAGTTTGATTTTCGCCTTTATTTTACTTCTATTAAATTTTCTATTAAAGTAAAAAAAAAAAAAAAATTCTTATTTTTCTATTTGGCATATTATATAAAAAATAAACTTTTTGCTAGGGAAAGTCATTAATCATGTGCCATAGGTCAATATACGCATTACCTTTTACTCCGTATTTATTATATAGCTATAGCATCACCCCCTATATGTTATCATTAATATAGGTTGAACTATTGTTTGGGAGAAGCAGTGGAGGTGCAGGTTCAGTTAAATCTAGGAAGATTTCAGTTGATCTCTAGGGCGAAATCCCATCCATAATACAATTTTGCAACGCTATCTGGTTAGCCAAAGCATCCAGTAGTATTTTAATGTCACATAAATACTTACATAAATTCGTTCAGGTTTTGTATGCTCAACATACATATTTTTTTAATCCTATTATGTTACGTTTTGTAATATATTTTCAATAGCAATTGAAGTATTATTTAGAAAAATAATGATTACATAGAAAGATATTTTAGACCTTTAATAATATCTTCGACATCTTATTTTTTTATATAGATTTATTTTTTAATAATTGGAATACGATATTTTTTAGGTCTATCAACTTTTGCTATTAATGGTTTGCCTGTCTTTTATCTGGAGTTGGAAAGTAGTTATCATATTTCATCAGATATACTTCATTATATATTCCGTACATCCAGTTGTTCATATTTCCCAATTTTGTTACGCTGTGCATATTTGATAATTACAGCACTCTTTTACATTACTATTTCAAAAGTTACATTTATTTAATAAATTATATATCTGGAATAATAATACAAAGATTTCTTGTTAAAATAAATGACCTTATTTTTTTTTATTTTGGGAAAAACAAAGGAATTTCAAAATCATAATTGTATACAGGGTGGTTATAATTAAAGTTCCACTTTGAAATGGTCATAAAAGAAAAACTACTGGACGAAATGTTAACAAACTTGGTAATTGTTTAAAGGAGATCATGTGAATTTATTTCCCGTCAAAAAAAGTTCAAATACTCACCACCAGGGGAAAAATGGCACTGTATGCAATATTGTTAAACGAAATAAGGGTCAGAACTTAACTTAACCTTTTGTTACACGGGTTTAAAATTTTTTGTACCCTTAAGAAACATTGACCTAAATAAAATTACCATTTAAAATCTTTAAAGGCGATTCGAGTGCGCCGTCCGTGTAATAATATCCGTGCGTGCTCTTAAAAGTTCAAACCACAAATTAGCGATCACAAAATTTATGATCGCAAATCACTCACAAATGTATGCGCATTCCGGAATTCGTTTTCGTACAGATCGCTAGTTTGTGATTTTTCACTCCTGAATCAGCCTTAAGACACGAAGATATCGGTTTAAAATATTTTTAATCGTTTCTAAAACGAAACTGTTTGTGAGGTTATGCAAAACCGCAATGGCTTACGGCAGAAAGAAGCAAATTAGATTTATGCAAATGCGCTTTACGCGTCATTTGATTTGTCAGATAAAAGAAACGATTTTTTTCAGAAACGATTAAACACGTTTTAAACCAATGTCTTCATGTCTTATTTCGTTTAGCAATATTGCATACAGCGCCATTCCCCCCCCCCCCCTGGTGGTGAGTATTTGAACTTTTTTTTTCTTTTGGGCTGGAAATAAATTCCCATGACCTCCTTTAAACTATTGCCAAGTTTGATAACATTTGGTCCAGTAGTTTTCCTTTTATCACCATTTCAAAGTGGAACTTTAATTATAACCACCCTGTATTTAAAAAATTCCTATTTAAATTTCTTATATCATTATGTAAAAATCCATTAAGTAAGTGAATATATGCATTTTTATACAATTTATTATGCATTTATGTGTGCAAAATTTAATTCTATATGTATTTATCTACTCGAGTTTTGGTAGTTTAGTTTATCATTTTAAACTGCAAGTGTACAATCAATCAATTCTCCCATAAAAATGTACATAAAAAAGATTTATTACCGAGAACAGATAAGAGAAATTTGAATACATTTATCTTTAATCTTATGCGTTATAAATTAAAAAATTGCTCAAAAGAGAGATATAAGCGTCTATGAAAAGTAAAAGTTGCTTAGATAAAAGCCAATTTTAAAGATATTCAAAAACGGGGGTAAGTAGCTAAATAAATTAATTCAACGTTGGTATACTGATTATTTTGGGCGCGATAAAATATTTATAATGAATAGCAAGCTGACCCGCTCGGCGTTGCCCGGACCCGTGATAAAATTAAACAAACCTAAAATTTGTATGATTTTATATCTTTAACCCGATTTAGTATGAAATTTTTTATTTGAAAGTGCTGCGCACGCGAGGAAAGTCCTTTATTTCTACTTTCAGCCGATAGGGGCCGTATTCTGATACAAACTAACCTCCGACACGTGTTCCCGCTCTCTGCGACACCGTATAGTAGGCGTGTGCTGCAAAATTTGTTTGTTCCGCCTTCCGCCGCCAGGGGCGCACTTTGTTTCAAACAAACCACCTTCCAAACGAAACTCCGACACGGGTCCCCGCTGCCTCCGGCACCGTATAGCAGGCGTCCGCGCTGCAAGAACCTTTAGTTCAACTTTTCCCACCAGGGGGTGCAATTTGTTCTATACGAACATCCGGCATGGGTACACGTTGTATCAAGGGAGCTGAATGAATCAATTCCCGTCGAAATCGGGCAGATAAAACTAGAGAAAATGATGGGATTTTCGATGCGATGTTTAATGAGTTTCTAGCTAATAGCTTGGGTAATTATCAAAATATTAAAATTCTGAGTCTCGTATAGTCGTATAGGGAAGAAAATTCTATTTCTGTATTTACTGTATTATTGTAAATTGAATATATCTGTTATTTTGAAATGTATTATATTTTGGGGGAAAATATGGCAGACTATTTACTAAAATATAATAAAAGCGTCTTGCTACTATTAGCAGAGGAATTTGAGACCAGGGTGTCAAAAACGTGTAAAAATCAAGCTATAATTCAGGCTATTGTTTAGTTCCGCGCTTTGATTCTAAATTAATTGATATAACTCTTTTCTTTATGATTTTTGAAAGGCAAGCCGAAAAAGCTAACATTTCTCAGGAAGATTTGGTTAGTCAATTAATTCCTTTATTACCTTCTGATATTGCCGAAATTACAGTAAAACAACCAGCAGACAAATGTGATGATTTTCAACACGTAAAGAAAGTTTTGTTAGACAGGTTTAGGCTAAGTACAGGCGCCTTAAAACAAAAATTTGAAACTCATCAAAGGAAATCTGGTGAATTATGAGTGGATCTGATTTATGAGTTAAGGGGTTATCTTGATAATTGGTTAGAGTCGTTAGAAGTGAGAGATTTTGAATCCTTAAAAGAACTAATGCTCTCACGGAACAATTAAAAAAACGTGTCCCTTTTGAGATAAAAGAAAAATTTATGGATGATTGGGAGGAAATAAAGATTGCTTCTAAACTCGCGGAAAAATCGGATACGTTTGAGAGTACAAGAAGGGAATTTAAGAGGTCGGATAAAAAACCTTCGGGAAATAAATCTTTTCAGGATAAGCAAAAAGACAATTTTAATTCTAAAAGTAGAAATGAAATTAAACCTAAATCGGATATTGAGAGTTCAAAAGAGAGTGGGAAAACTGACCAATTTAGGAAGGACAATGCTTTCGAAAAGCAGAGACAAGTCCAATGTTACAATTGTTTGTAAGTTGGTCACATCCGTCCAAATTATCCGGAATTGTTAAAAAGTAAATCCAATTATGAGGATAAAAGCATAGCTTGGATTATTACTAGTGATGGGAAAAATGAAAATAATAGGGAAGGTGTGGAAATCGAATTACCTATGGTTGATTTATGCGTGAATGGTAAGAAAGTAAAAGAGATTAAGGACACGGGGACGCAAATTGCGGTTTTTGATGCTAATGACATTCCGTGGTGTGCGAAAAAAGTGGGAAATGTCTTTCTTATTCCGGCCCTCGGAAGTAGACAAAAGGCGAATTTGGTGTCCGTGCCAGTTTCTTTGATAGAAGCTGAAAAAAAGTATGTTAAAAAGAATGTGGTGGTTGCGGTTGTGAGAAAATTGAATTCTCCTCCACTTATAACACCAGCGGTTTATGAATTATTAAAGTTAGGAAATATGGATAAGCAAAATTTAGTGTGTAAACAAGTGGAAAATCGGAGAGAATTAAATGGAAAGGGAACTTTCAGACTATCTAGCGATCGTAATCAAGAAAGTGTTAGAAAAATGGTTGTAAATGAAATCTGTGAAAGGGATAATAAGTCTGTTAATGAGATAGAGGTAAATTCACCGGGAGACGTGACTGATAAGAATTTGGAAAAAGGGTCTAAATTGATCGATCCAAAAGATGATGCGTCTCGAACGGATAGTGATAAAAGGTCAGGTAAAGGAGGTCAATTTCGGGAAAAGAATTCTGAGCATGATGTAAATATACCCAGGTATTTTGTTGGTAGTATGGGATTTATACATGTTAGAAATAGAATTAGAAAGAAATTGAATTCACCGATGACTGTTGTCAGTAAATTTAACTCTCGGATGAAGGAAAATAATAGAGTAAATTGGAGGGCTAAATGCCAAGAAAATGGATATGGAAATTGAAAGTTAAAAAGAATGGAGCATTCTGTTTTTAAAACGGATCACAAAGAAAGATTTATTAAAATCAAACAAGATTTAGATATGAAAAATCATGATTATGAAGTTGTGAGTCGAAAATTATTGTCGAAAAGATTTTCTGATAGAAGTAATATAGATATTGGTTTTCGGGAGAATACTCTAAATTAAGTTCTGTTCTAAATTTGGGAGTACTCATTATTGTAATATCTGTATTGTGTTTATTTATCATTTAATGCTTAATATTTTCGTAATAGTAAAACTTCATTAATTTAATAATTGCATAATTTAGTATGCGTTCTTTTTGTTTGTAGAAGCGTCTAAATTTAGGCTTTTAAGCAAGTTTTTAAGAGAATTGTTTTAGGCATCGTGTTGTATATGGATTTATTTTTTCTTTTTATTATTATTTTTTTTGTTAGAATCATGTAAAGTGTAATCTCTATTTGGTATTATATGTATGTGAAATATTTCAAAATTGTTTCTTAGGGCATCAATAGTATAAATTATTCCTGGAATTATACTTAGGTATTGTAGGTAAGGGATTATAGTAAATCCTGTTGACAGTGTGGTCTATCAAATACTGAGTATGGGAATGTGTTTGTATTCTATAGGGATTTCGTTTGTTGACCTCTTTGGAAGTTGATTGAAAGAGCTTATTGTATCCATGTATATGCCAAATTTTTTCCAGAAATTTTTCCTTAGGGGGGAGGTGTTGTGATGAGTTGACGTGAATCAACTAATCCCTTACTTGTAGAAAAGGGATAATCTCCTTGGAATGAAAATAATCTGATAGATTGATCTCTTTTGAGAAAAATTCTATCGAATGGTGAATTTCATTGTCACCTTGAGATAAGCCAAGCTGGAATGTAATTGTTGTATTGAAGGCATTGAAGGCTTTCTGAATGAGTAGATAAGAATTATAAAAATATTTCTTTTGGATACAAAAGAACTAGGCCCCTATGAAGTAGAAATTCAAATTTGGTAAGTAAGGTCTGTCCATCAGAAGAGATTATAGGGCGTGGCTTTCCCGATATAGAAAAAGACGAGCTCCAGAGGGGTTCACTAAGAGATTTGGAGGGTGGCAAGAAATATTTTTTGAGAGGAGGCGAGCGAGAAGTTGGATGTTGAACAAGTTGGAGTGAGGTTCTTTTTTGAGCGGACGTCAGAATCTTGGTTTTTCTGACATTGTAATTTTACAGCATGGATATGATTATCATATTTTTTCATTTTTATTTTTATTTTTTAATGTTAATTTACAATAAAGTTTTTTTGTTTCAAACGATAATGTATCGTATTAATTATATATACATCGTCTCACATTACCACAATATTAAAAAAAAATCCCATTGAAATGTATCTTTTTTAATGAAATAAATAAATAGATTCAAACAGATTCCAGGAATTTTTTCCGCTTCAGAAACATATTTTTAATTATGAAAATAGTTAATAAATTCATATATTTTTTTTAAATATGAAAATGATTTACATTAAGTTTTACAGAAAACGAACCACAATTGTCAAAAACATGTGTATGGAATTTTAAAGCTCATTGCAATCATTAGTTTTCGAGATATATATCAATTTTATTTTTAGGTCGCTTTCTGTTAATTAGTATCATTTGCATTCCTAGAAAATAAAATCTTAGATAGTCACCGGAAACGTTTTATTAATATTTATTATTATAAAGTGAGTTTAGTGTTTTTACCCTAATAACAATTATTTCACCTTTTGCTCTGTGCTGGGGATTAGAGTCAAAAACGGGTCGGGTTGCACCCGACCTGAACCCGCAAATTCCATTTGAAGTCAGCCCGAAACCCGAACCGAACCCGCAAAAATAATTTTTGGCAACCCGCAACCCGACCCGAACCCGCAAAAACAATATTCGGCGATCCGCAACCCGACTCGAACCTGCAATACCTCAACCCGTAACCCGACCCGCACCCGCAACGAAAGGACAATAGATCATATTTTAATGCTATAATGAAAAGTAATGTATAATTATATCTCTAATACCAATTTTATATTTTATATAGAACAAATGGACAAATCTATATTCTTTAATATTCAAATATAGTGAAACCTCGGAATAGCGGACATCTCGAGATCGTTGAATAGAGTCCTGCAGCGGGTCAGTTTCCTTTTATTTATTTTTTCGGGTTGGGATGACTTATTTTCTTTCTGCGAGTCAGGTTCAACATTGAATAATTCTTCCGGCTTATATTTAGGTTTTAGCTTGTCCGATTGTTGGGATTTTCAGAAAAAGATTGAACAGAACTATGAAAATAAATACGTATTTGAATGTGAATAAGTCAGGGGTCTGAAAAACTACTTTTATTAGCGAACTACAACTACTTTATCAAAAATGTAGTTAACTACAACTACTTGTTTTAAAATTAATGTATATGTATATACAGTAATGTTTATAAAGTAATAAAAGTAGTGTAAAGTATATACAAACTACTTTACAAAAGTAGTCACTATTTCACTATTTTTTGTCACTATTTCTACACTCGAAATTGAGGACAAGGAATTAGAATTCTGCATGGGTCGGATTAAGTCAACTCGAAACCGACCCGAACCCCAAAATATTTATACTCGAATCCTACCCGAAACCGAAGGAACACAAAATTAATCCATAATTCAATACATTTATGGACAAGTAGTCCACAAAGAAGATACCCTGTATTAAAACATTAGATATAATAATGCGTTAACAGATAAAGGATTAACCGCAAGAAAATTTATTCTTTTCGTGAGTTAGCAGTTTGTTTTGTTTTATCAGCAAGAGTCAATGGAAAAATCTATGACACTGCAGCTGAGATTTGTCGCTGACATTTGCAAATTGTTGCACAGAACACATTTTGTAAAATAAAAAGCGAGTTATGATCAAGTGATTAGAAGAATGGCATTTTTCCCCCTTTCCAAATAGCGTAAAAGGTCGATTTTCGAGAGTGCCCGTTATGGAAGTCTTATTGTATACATATTTTTAACTTGCAAAAATATAGTGTACATTCTTTTGGAAAAGCGGGTAAACCTGAACCCGCAATACCTCAAACCGCAACACGACCCGAACCCGACCCGCAACAAAAAAGTAGAAGTCAACCCGACCCGAACCCGAACCGGAACGAAAAAATATAGCGCCAACCTGACCCGACCCGAACCGCGGGTAAAAGCGGGTAACCCGACCCGATGCAGGACTCTACTGGGGATATGTGGTAGCTGGCTGATCACAAGCTCCTCGGAAAAGTCATTCGACGAAGCGCTATATTTAAAATTTCTAAATATTTTTGGGGTAGCTAATTGAATGTTTTCAGTACTTCTTCTTGAAAGAGCTTAATTTTATATTTCGAAATTTACGGATAAACCCCTAACATATTACCTTATATAACTCTACAAAGATTTAAGGAAAATAATATAAACTGGGCATTTCCCCGGTCTGCCTTAATTCAAGAAACTTGTATGTAGTGTCAAAAGTGGATTTTAAAAATCAAAGTGTGTACAAAATTTAATATGTAAATGTTCTCTAAACCCATAATTCGTCCACAGAATTTCATTGTAGATGAGTGGTACTAAAATCTGTAGTGGTATCATATGATGAGCGGTAAAATATCGAGTGGTACCAAAATTACTTTTTACGATGATTTTGTGCCGAATTAATGTGAGAAAATAATTTTTTTCTCACCAATGTATATAATATTTTAAATTGTTATTTATATTCATATTGTTTCAACTTATTATAACTCTTTTAATTAACAATCAACTTAGCCTTTGAGTGAAACACAATACGTTATACAACAAAATGCTAAGAACATGTATGAAGAATTTTTTAAACATATGTGCTTATATTAATATTGTAACACTCCATATACACTCCCACCTCTAGTTAACATATTTCGTAATCTTTTTGTGTTCTAATTTATAAAGATGTTTTTTTACTGCATTATTTATAGATACGAGAAAAAATATTTTTTTAGTATAACAAGAATAATTTATGTCCGCTACTTCTCATTAAACTTCTTATAGTTTCATTACAAAAAATAGATATAATAAGGTTTAATTAGAAAAAATTAGAAAATAAATTTATTTCACAGGTGAAAAGTAAAAAATAAAACTGCTTCCAAAATAAGCAAAAACATTTATTTATTTTAATATTCTAATTGTTGGACACATTCGAGGTAAGACCAGGCATTGGTGCCTTCAAACATCACTGATTGACATATTCACATAATTAGCATTGGTGATCATGTTAAAAGAAGCAATGAAACAAAGAATAAAGATAGAAATATTGTAAACTGATATCACCAAGGGAAATGTTTAGTAAAAACTAAAGTTTTTAGTGATTTTTTTACAAAAACTATAAAGCAAATATATTCGACAGGAAAAATCTTAAAACAATTACTTTCAGCTTTGAAAATAAACAAAATATTTTATTTCTGTTTTTCTGATTGTTTCAGACATTCGGGGCAAGGTAAGTCAATGATGTCGTCAAACATCACTGACTGACATATTCAAATAATTGACATTGATCATCATTAAACTAATGATGCAATTACCCCATTCGCTATCAATCACGAGTATGCTCGTGATTTCTCAATCTAAAATTACGATTCATACCGGAAATTTCGAAAGAAATTTTTTTATTTTATGTGATCATGTCTGTAGTTAAATAAAGTAAATATTGCTATTAGTATTTTCTGCTATGAATTCGGACTTTCTAAATAAAATAAAATTCCGGTAATTTTATCCCGGTAGTGAACGTGCTAAGTGATAAAAACATTACACAAATAAATTTAAAATACCTTTTAATATAAAGATAATATGTTTCGTGCACGTATAACTTTATATGTGAACTTTATACTTCATATGAATAAATTTTTATATTAAAAGGTATTTTAACCCTTTTTTGTGTAATGTTTTTATCACTTTGAGCATTAATTGCATCTACAGTTTAATGTTAACAAGTGATTTTATTATATTAATTGATCATCATGTTAGAAAAAGCAATGAAACAAATACAAATATTGCTAATTTATACTACTAAGGTAAATAATTAAACAAAAATTAAAGCTCTTAATGATTCATTACAAAAAATTAGAAATTGAATATATTTAACAGGAAAAATATTAAAACAATTGCTGTCAGCTTCCGAACTAAGCAAAATATTTTATTTTTATTATTCTGATTGTGTGAGACATTCGCGGTAAGATAAGTCAATGATGTCGTCAAGCGAAAAGTGTCAGATCAAATAATGAAACAGAGGGAGAAAAAATGCAAGTATTGCTAAGTTATTGTATTAACTGAATATACGAAGAAAAAAACAAAGGCAAAGCAATTATATAAAAGGAAGGTTCATATCATCAGTACCTGATAACATTTGTTTCGGCTTCTTTGACATTCTTTGTGATGACTGAAGATGTTTCGTGTTTAATAGACATCTTCACTTGTAATAACAGATACATTCCGTCTTATCTTTCGCGATATCATTTGAGAGTGAAATGTGTCAGAGTGACATTTATTCAATTATTGCTGGGATATATGATGAATATATATATAAATAGGATATATAAATGACGGATATATAAATTGTATAATTAAGAATAAAAACGTATTACTAATTACTCTTTTCACTGGGCTTAAAAAAAAGTTTTAGTCTACACTAACTTTCATTTTGTAATTTAACAATAATATAGTTATTACTACTTAAAATATGTTTTAACTTTTTTTTTAAGTAAAAAGTGTAGATCTTTCTCCTACTTTAAAAGCATTTCAAGGAAAAAAAATTGTTAAAATAAATATGGCTGTCAAAAATAAACAAATCTAAACCGTCAATTAAAAATTTAATTACAGAAAATAAAATAAGATGTATGCAATAACGGTAGAGAAACACAAATAGTTTTCACGAAGTATACAATATGGTAGATCGTAGTAAGGGTTTGCGTACAAGCTCATACAGGTAAATACAAATTACTTAAATTTAAAAAACAACAATAGGGCAATCTTTTTTAGGACAGAATTTATTATGAGTTTCCGATTAAACCTTTTAAATGACTCTCAAACAGTGATTTTTATCTAAAACAAAAATAAACTGCTATTGCTCAATTACTTTACTTTTTTGTTGGGTTACACTTATTACAATTAACAATAATGTAATTTTAACCAGTTTTCAAAAGCGTCTATTAAATAACCTTTTGTTAGTGACAAACAGAATTTAAATTAAATTTGTTTTACAATTACTGGCGTCTTTTCAAAGGTTCTTCAAGCAATTATATTCTGTTAAAGAGGTAAATTAATCGCTCAAATTCCCAAATCAACTTTGGCTTACATTCTAAATTCACTAGTAAAAGACAGATGTTTCTTAATCCAGGAAAATATAATATACCACAAACGAAAAATACGCAATAGCCTCTTCCAGGAAATAAACGATTCGAAAAGTGTTTTTTATCTTTTGAAAAATCTGAAACTAAAATATTTTCAAAAATTAAACAGTCATTTATAAAACCTAAATTTCTTTAGCTACTACTGATTTTTGGAAACGTTTTTAAGTATTTTTTTAATGCATTAATCCGCTTTCTCAACCTAGAATATATGATTTTCGGATGCTTTGAATGCTGAAGTAAAATTTTCATGTTCAACAAATATGTTTTATACACAAACTTGATAAATTGACAACGTTAACATCAAATTTAAAATTAATATTATTCTGATATTCTTACATGTATAAATTCAGTTTAGCATCTGGAAACGTTTAATTGAGAATTGATAGAATCCTACGATGGAAAGTCGTTAAGTAAGTCACAAAAGATAATTAAATAATAACTTACAATGATATTCACTTCAAAACTATTTTTATTTCTCAGCATATTCTCCACCAATATTTATGCACTTATATCACCGTTTTATCAGTGCCCAAACACCAGTTGCATAACACTCTTTGGGTTGCTGTCTCAGCCACATTATAACTTCAAGTTGAACATTTTCATCATCTGTGAACATCATTTTGCTTTCAAGATGGTTTTTTAGTGTACTAAACAGATGAATATCACTTGGGGCTAAGTCGAAGCTGTAAGGTGGATGTTAAAGAAGTTGCCAACCAAACTTTTGAACTATCTCCTGTGTTTAATTTGAAGTCCTAATGTGGCTGAGAGAGCAACCCAAAAAATGCTATGCAGCTGGAGTTGGGGAACAGATAACACGGTGATATAAGTGCATAAATATTGGTGGAGAATATGCTGAGAAATAAAAATAGTTTTGAAGTTAATATCATTGTAAGTTATTATTTAATTATCTTTTGTGACTTACATAATGACTTTCCCTCGTAAATTCTGGTATTCCGTTTTGAGAAAACTGATTAATTCACTATGAAAACTATTCAGAAACGTTTCCGAAATTAAGTGGTAACAAAATAAACTTTGATTTTATAAATGCTTCTTTATATCTCGAAAATATATTAACACATGGGCTGTTAAGTTCCCGGTCTAATAAAGAAAACACAAGTTTTTAACATAACTTTATAGCTTTATAACTTTATAACTTTATAACTTTAATAAATAACATAAGTTTAATAATAAATAATAATAATTTAACAATACTAATAATAATTTAATAACAATTTAATAATAATAATTTAATAATAACAATTTAATAAATAAATAATAATAATAATTTAATAATAAATAACATAATTTTATAACGAAAAAGCTAAAAACAGTGCTAAAAATCATCGACTCGTTGTTGTTTTTTGTCAAAAGTCAACACGCGCGGTACCCACTTTGACAACAGCTTTTTCATAGACAAATGCTCATTCAAAATAAAACCTACACGTTCCTTGGATATCTTCAGAGTCTGAGCTATCTCCTGCAACTTCTCTTTATGGTTCCCCAAAACGATTTTGTGGACTTTTTTATGTTTTCCGGAGTAACCACCTCTTTTGCGTGGTGCATCACTGTTGTCCGTACGACCACGTTTAAATTCAGTAAACCACTCAATAATGATTGATTTACCTGGTGCAGTATCCGGATAACGCTTATCAAGCCAATATTTTGTTTGAACGGTGTTTTTTCCATCAAATAACAATTCTTGAAATTCTTGTTTATCCATTTTTTTGTTTAACAACAAAGTTGTTCAACTAAAACCACTCTAACGTTTTATCCACACGGCGAATCGTCATGACATTTTTTCTGCTACCTTTTAAAGGTTAGTATTTACTTAAAAAAACATCGGTTCGGCGATTGTATCGCTATCTGTGTGCCAGACTGGGAACTTATCAGCCCATGTGTTAGTTTCTGAGATCTCTAAAGATAAAGAACGCTTTTCGTAATTAAATGGGTAACTCGGAAGAGGTTACCATATAATTCCGCATATGGTTATATTATATTTTCGTATATTAAGAAACATTTATCTTTTTTTTACAGTTTTCGGAAGCAATGTAATTTTAACCAATTTTTTAAGACAATAAATTTCATTTTGGTTCAAAGCAGTATTTACTATACAGTATTTATATATTCTTTTCTATGCAACTCCACCTTTCAAATATTTTTATACGATAATATTCATGTTAAAAAGTAAATAATAATTTGTGTAATTTGTTTAATTTTCGGTGATTTACATTTAAAAAAAGGTAAAAAAGTAATGAAACTATATATATTATTTCTGATGTCAACATTAATTTTTCTATTCACATTTAACCCTTTCAGGGGCAAGCAATTGTGTTTCTGTAACGTCGAATTCACACCGGTATTTATGAAAGAATTTAGTTCAAAATAAGGAAAAGCAATTTTTCAACTTTTTCTCGTCAAAGTTAAAAAAGTAAAATTTTATTAAAAGTTTCTGGTTTGAATCGGATTAAAATTAGGTGGTATATAATATATACCATCGCCCCTCAAAGGGTTAAAATGCACGCTGCTCAATGAGGTATCACACGAAAGGTTTTTGAAGAAGATTTTTACATAGAATTATCACATTTTGGGGAAAATATTATTTGATTAAAAAAATAAATATTGTTGAAGAAATGTGTCAGCATGAAATCTAAATAATGCATAAATGCACGCCCACTAGTTTTAACATATTTTCAAAAAGAATTGCTGATGCCTGTATTAAGATTTTATAAATAGCAAAAAAGTCATTGTATTGATTGAGGTGGACTGTATACGTTAAAGTTCCTTTTAAAGGTTTTTATTAACACTCAATCATAACATGGACGCACAAACATAAATTGAGTAGGATTATTTTCATAATGAATTGTAGTTGATTTGATTAATTTCCACCATATGATTTGGGTGGAGTTTTACAAATATGTGCGGATGCTTGTTCGGCCCGATAGCTTAATGACGTAAGCTACAGAATGCTCGGTAGGTGGAGTCAATGTTTTACAGATTTTTTAATAGGTGGAGCCAATTTACTTCTGGGACGGAAGATGCCCCCGGGGATGAAATATGAAATAGTTCAGCAACTAATTATAACATAACATTCTTGATATTTAGTTGAATTACAAATGGCACTACAATACAAGATAATCAATACACAACAATCAAAACATAATTATAATGACTCAAATAAATAACAAAAATACAATGCTACAGAAATATTATATTACCTTAAATTTACTTGAATGGGCAATAAACATGTTTTAGAAATGCCTCGTAAAAATATACCAGAGTCAGTTTTCAACTTAATTGCCCGAAAGCTTTCATCCTTTCTAGGAATTATGTTCATAATCCAGGGAAGAGCGCAATTACATGGTTGCAGATTTTCTTCCTTTAATAACACTAGCGATCCCATTTTAATGTTTTTCTTTTTGAATTGCCGCTTACCACGCCGCTGCAAGTGATTTAAATAGTTAACTAGTTGTTTAACTTGTTCTACTCACGTGAGTTCGTGAATTTAATTCTAAAACCAAAATTAAAAATAAAAATCAGTACAACCAAACTAAAGTTTCTGAATATAAATAATAATTATAACACATGATTGGTGATAGATGTATGGCAGCAGACGATAAAATGACATCTTTGGATTAAGGGAAATCAATAGAATAAAAAGTTTTGTTGATATTTGTGATAAAATGTTTTTCTTTATTTTTTTTAAAAAAGGTAATAATTAAGTGCAATTAAATAATCTCTAATTATTTACATGCGAGGTAAATGAATTATCGTAATACCCACTACAGCTACTTAGTATTGCCGTGTGGTGTACAAAATATGTATAGCTCGCATTGCAGTACACATTTAGAACTGGTTAGAACTCGCGTGATTACGGGTTGAACATAAAAAAGGCAAAAATTCGTCAAAAACATAAAATAAAAAAAATCTATTTAAAATTTTCAAATTTTTTGCCCCAAACTTTCATGGACCCCCTACCAAATTTCGTAGCCCTGCGCCCTGTGGTTTCCAAGTTTATGAAGTTACATAGATAGATATACGCGCACGGATTTTAATAGGGTAGATAGACCAACGTTTCCAAATACTTTGTACATATTTAGTTATAAGGCAATGGGTTAATCTATTGTCAGAAATTTTTACAACATTAGGTTTGAGAATACTGTTGATGGGTCGGCCAATTAAAAAATGGCCTGGAATCAACACCTCAAATTCATTTATATCATCTGAAAGTGGAAAAATGGGTCGGAAATTTAGGATTTTACCGATTTGAATTACAAGAGTTTCAAAGTCCTCTGGAGTGATTTTGTTATTACCTACTACTACTCTATATAAATGATGCTTGGACTTCACGCCAGCTTCCCACAGACCGCTAAAATTAGATCGTGGTGGAATAAATTTCCATGTTATGAAATCCTCGACAAGGAAATTTGACAATTCATCATTAGGAATTTTATATAGTTTCATGAAATTATTTAATTCTATAGATCAACTCTTTAAGTTAGTGGCATTATCAGAAGTTAGTGTAGCTATTTTGCCTTTCCTAGCCTAGAATCTTTAAACGTGGTGATAAATGCAGCAGCAGATGAATCGCTTACTATCTCTAGATGAATAGCCTTGGTAGTCATGCATATGAATATGGCCACATAAACTTTTAAATAAATTCCCTTTCTCTTATTTTTGTATTTTATATGGAATGGGACACGAAAATCTACACCCGAATTTAGAAATTTTCAATTAGGTATCACACGTTCTGAAGGGAGGTTTGCCATCAACTGATCTAGTGCCTCGGGTTTATGTCTGAGGCATGTGACACAAGTATGCACTGATTTACGGGCCATGCTCTTAGCTTAAATAGGCTAATACTGCATACGAATTTGATGAACCAATACTTGAGCACCTATGTGCAAGTAATTTTTATGAAAATACTCAAAAATTAATTTATTGAACTTGTGGTCATTAGGTAAAATTAATTGATATTTGGTATCAAAAGGCAATTTAGAATTTGTTAATCTGTCACCAACACGAAGTAAACAATTTTGATCTAAAAATGCATCAAAAGACCCCAGTTTATTTGATAAAGGAACACATTGTTCTTTACGAGTAGTAATTTTCCAACTGGACGAAAAATGTCCGGGCCAGGATTCGAACCCGGGATCGCTTGGCTGAAGCCGCCACTCTCTACCACTGAGCTATCCCGGTCGAATCTGGAGGGCATAATTCATCCAGTTAACCTTATTGATCAGAGAATCTGGTCTGATATTTTAATCAGCTCAACAGAAAAGATCGCAGGTAAAGGAACTCCAGTAAACGCTGGATACGTGATTACACTAGATTAATTTTAACACAATTATTTCAAATTGGTAAATAAATCATACGAGTAGTAATTTTCTAACTGTTCCAACTGTTGAACTGAATTGTTCTTTACTTAAAGCAACTAATTCACCAGCATACATACTTTCCTGGTTTTTTTGACCAGAAATTGGATGCTGGATTGCATCTCGTTGCTCGTAAGATACTTACAATTTATTTCTCTATGACGACAAGTATTAATAAATCTGAAAAGATAACTAGATATTCTAATTAATTTCATGAAAATATTAGAAGACTTATACAGTTTATCAATAAAGTCATTAGAGTCATTGTTAGCGATTGTGAGCAAAATAATATCATTTTTAAATTCTTTTTGGTATTCAATGTCTATGAGCGTTAGAAATTCACTGGATGGTACCATTTCTTGTTGAAGAAAGTCTGGACCAAACCACCACAAATCATTGTTCATGACATCCTTGGCATACGCACCTCTGGAGGTCATGTCTGACGGATTGTTCTTGGAGGATACATGGTTCAATCGCAATTTTCAGAAACCTATTGTATTTCTGTGACACTGATGGTCATGGAAGTTTTTAGTTTGCGAGGTGGAGTGTTGATCCAACGTAGCACAACAGAGTAATCTGTCCATAGCCAAATCTTGGTAAATGGTAACTGCAAGATGGGAATTAGTTTTTTAACCAGCCTAGCTAAAAGTAAAGCTGCGGGAAAATCTAACCTTGGAATGGTCACTGGCTTTAGGGGGAAGGGGAGGGGCCACCCGGGACTTGTTGCACAAAATATTAGAACTAAACTGTCCAAATTTGGAGAGACTACTTATGTAGACTGTTGCTTCATAAGTGTTTCCAGAAGCGTCAGCAAAACCATGAATGTCTAATTTTGCAATGTTATCTATTAAAACATGATTAGGAATGCTAAGATGATTTATTTATGTTAATTTATTCAATAATTATTCCTATTATCTCAGAGAATTCGAAGGTAAATTGTTCATTCCAGTCAAATTTTAATTGCCATTGATTTTGCATAAATGTTTTGGCTTTAGTAATAATAGGACCAATCAGGCCTAAAGGATCGTAAATTTTAGAAATTTCTGACTAGACCTCTCTTTTCGAATTTATTCTTATTTCTTCTATTTATCCTTATGATTTAGATTAATTCTGAAGTAAAAATGATCTGAATGTGGTTTCCATAGCATTCCTAAAGTTTTTATAGAAAATTGTTGTGAATCTTCGTCAAATGCGTATTCTGATATTGCTGTATCTTGAAATAATTCTGGGTGATTAGAAACCCATTTTTGAAGGTGCATACGTCCTCTTTGTAAAATATGAACCAATTGTGATTGCAATTTTTTTGCATCTTCTAATGAACATGCACCGGACAAGCAATCATGTACATACATTTTATTGTTTATATATTTTATACTCACTGTTTATTTATTTATATTTATATAGTGTGACACATTCATATGTGAAATTGCTACTTATGGATAGAATTGCTCCACCTGTTCACGTGTTCTGTATATCTCGTAAAACGGCAAAGATTTACAAAAACAGATTTTGAATGTTTGAATTTTTAGTGCGTTCTGGTACTTTAAATATTTTTTTTTCGTTTTTATGGTTGTATAACTTTTGGTTGTAGAAGAATGGAATTTACACTGTTTTACTTGGTAAAGCATTCAGAAAGTTTTTCTAATTATATCTTATAGAATCCAGTGGCAATATAAAATTTAAGTTGTTTTTAATCAACATTTGAAACGTTCTTGCAAATGGAACTGTACATTTCAAACTCATGGTTTAGGAATTACCTATTTGTCAGTGATATGAAGAAACACCCTGTACTTGTAAATATATATGTACACGTATAAATAAAGAGAGGGAAATTATAATCTCACATGTTTACACTTTTCTCTTTTATAAGTAAATCAAAGGAAATGTGAAAAAAGTAATTTATCGACAGTTTTTAAATAAAACGGAACTGGGTGAAATATTTAACATACTTAAAATGATATTTGTTACATGTCGCAGTGATTCCATAAGCTATAACCCGTACTTTGATTAAAAAAAAGCCTTATGTGAAGTTGAAAATAGCCTTCTATTTTCATAAAATAAAAATATTTGCAGCCGTAATTATAAGGAAGACAAATATTGTATAATAATTAATGAGGTTAGAGCGGCAATTTTTTATGTTTGACTCGAGCTGCGAGTATATTTAATTGCGGTCGGAGGAGGTGTTTTAAATCTTTTTTTTTTAGAAAATTGCTAAGCGTTTCTTTTGTTAAAATAGTTACTTAAAATAATATATGAAATATGTTTTATTCAATAGCTTCAACGCTGAGACATAAGAAACTTTTGTATTTATTCTGCATGATAATAAAGTTCCATGGAAATTAACTAAGGCTCTCAAATAATTATTTTGAGTAGTATTTGGTGATAAATATGAAAAATTTAAATTTCATTAAAAAGTTAAAATTTATGAAAAGTTTACATTTCTTATTTAATTAAAACGGAAGAAGAGTCCACCTCTCTGAAAAGAGGAAAGGGCAATGTTTTCTACTAATTAGAAAAAAATTGTATTAGTTCTGAGAGTGAAGGAAATCTTACAAGTAATGGAGAATTTAAGTGATGCAATTTTTTATAATATCTTTAAGATAGTTTCAATTCATGTCAACAATTCCCAGATAATGACCTATACATTCTTTAAAAATTGCACATTGTCTAATATCTCAAGCTAATTTAAAAACATAAATTGCCTCAGAAAAGTTGCTTAATTGGTTGTTCCGTCCTAAGTACTTTAATTTGGACATTAGCCTTCATTAATTAAAAAAAAGAATATATTATAATAAGCACTATTTTTTGTAAATTTTCTATGTTTAAAAATGTAATATTTTTACTATATAAGTAAATAAGCATACATACTCTATTTTTCGATGTGTTGTTTTTTGTTTGTGTATGTGTGATTTCCACTTTTTTTAACAGATTTTTAGATTCAACCTATACAAAAACTAACACTATAAAAAGGTCAGACTCTTTATTTTTCAAATAGTGTTTGAATAATTAAAAAAGCAGCATAAAAGATAATAATTACTCAATCTTTCAAAATGACAGTTCCCCTACTGTTACTCCTGAACAAAATCAAAAAAAAAAAAAAAAAAATATTTTATATCGTCAGTAAATAATTTAACAATAAATAGAAATTAAAAAATTAAATTAAATACAATTTACGATTACGTCTTTGCATGTTTAAATGCTCAAGTTAAAAAAAAAAAAAATGTTTTAATGCAAGATTGGTAAAGTCGACATGAAATTGTTTCGACGATTTAAATATTTAAAATAAAGAATTCTTAGTCTCTTATTTTTACATTGATGCATATGAAAACTAATTTAAAAACGTTTCTCTATACAGTTAGAATTTAAATTAAAAAAATATATGTAAAAAAATACATTTTCATTTTTATTTATTCATTACCAATTTTTATTTTCACCACCATCAAGCATGTTAAAAAGATGTTAGTACACACTTAAAAAAAACAAATGGTTAATTTTTTGCCTTTAAAACATAATTGCTCCTTATAACTATGTTTGCAATAAGCTAAGAGAAATTTGCACACAAGTTAAGTCGTGTAAGTTTTTTGGAAACTAAGATACTTGCCGAAACGTCAATTGAGGCTCACTGTCGAGACTCGAAAAGATTTTGGTTTCCGTCTGTCTGTTTGTCTGTCTGTTCCGCAATAACTCCTGCAAAAATAGTCCAATTAGGTTGATTTTTTGTAGGTATGTTGGGGAGGTACCTGGAATTAGCTGTATAGTTTTTGGTTAAATTTGGTTTATTCGTTCGAAAAATATAGAACATTTTCTTTTAAGGCATAATGCTTTTCAATGTGAAGTGAGACGATTTTTAAACTTTAACATTCATCGAATATAAAATTAGGCATTGGGATAATTGATATATTAAATTATGGATGCTGAATTTCCGGAATAGAGATCTTTAATTAATACGATCGATTTAAAATTTGCCAATAATTTCTCAGAATTTTGAAATTAATTGTATAAATTATTGGGAAATTTTACGCATCAATTGTAGAGATATGAAATGATTTTAATTTCTCATTTTTTACAAAAATGTCATGCATGTCCTTTTTTACATTCTTTCATCAAATGGTTGCCTAGCAACGTATTTCAGTATTTCAAAGAATATAAATAAAATAAATAAAAAATTCGGGTAAATCGTGTTATTTTGATGCAAAGTGTTATTAACAAAATAGCTGATTTTGGGGAAATTTTAGTTTTTAATATTCTTTTTATAATGAAATAGATGAGGGTTTATTTTA
This sequence comes from Maratus michaelseni, assembly GCA_963931845.1. NCBI lineage: Eukaryota > Metazoa > Arthropoda > Arachnida > Araneae > Salticidae > Maratus > Maratus michaelseni. The sequence goes on along the minus strand of OZ007592.1, from coordinate 164,652,963 downwards.
ACTACTACAGAAAGATTACCAAATCGGTTTTCCAAAAGAAAATTATAAAAACGTTGAATGTGTAAATTGAATATAAGTGTCATAAGAGGAATTTACATTTGTATAAGTATATTTAGTACACGAAATTCTATAAATTTTAGTAACATATGAAAATTTTTAGTGGTTTAAAAATAAGTGTTCATTTAAGGATAGGATACAATCTCCTGTGCAAGGAGATGGTTAATCTAATGAAATTACAACAGTAAATGCATTCAGACATATACTCGAATAATGAACTATCACAGTTACTGGAAATTGAGAACATAAAATTAAAGCGACAACGGGGGGTTCAGAGGGGCGGAGCCCCCGTGAAGGAATGTATTCTTATTCTAAAAAAATACGATAATAAGTAGTTTATCATATCATTGCATAAAATTGTGTTTAAAGTGATACTTCTAAAATTTTCGGATCTTTCAATATATCTTATATTCTTAAAAATATATAAATAACTTTTATAATAAATGTATAATTAACTTTCCCATTTTAGTATAAGTGATAAAAAAAACAGTGCAATATTTGATAACATTGATTTTACTCAGAATTTAAAGGTAAAAAATCTATAATTCACCAAACGTAAAACCTTGCAGAGGACGATGTTGTATGCTATAATGTATGAATTTAATAATGTTTTTAGATACAACTGAAAAATGCATAGCTGACAACTGCTATTGTGGCAATCACTAATTTCTAATGAAAATCTTTGTCATATTTCATTTCAGATATCTGCAATTAAATAAACTGGATATTTCTATTAAACATTAGTGCTAGCCAAAAATCGTAGCAGTTGGCAACTATGCAAATCGGTAATTTTCAGAAGCATTATCATTACTAATGAGAATATAAATCAAAACTAAGAAATTTTTTTTTTCAGTATAAAAATATAAAATAAAAATTGTGAGCAGCCTAAATGCATAAATTTCTAGAATCTAGTAATCTAGAATGCATAAAAGTCAGTATGTATACTATATTATTTTCCATATCTTATATTAACCATAGAAAGTTATTGAATATGAAATAAACAAATAAGATTGTAAACATTAAAATGTATCATTTCCTTTTATTAAAATAAATGCTTTAAAAAAAAAACCATTTATTTATTTTATGTTAGGATGAAGGTCACTAACTAAAATAGTTTCTTTAAAAATCTTACACAATTAAAAGCTTCAAAAAGTTAAAAATAAGTTTTGTTAGGAATAATATTTTAAAATATGTATGTTTTATTATTTAAAAATATTAAAAGCACAATAAATTTATTGTGCTTTTAATAATTTAAGTTATTATTTGACTAAAAGTAAATATTGTCTACTACTTTATTGAATTAAAATTCATTTTATTTTCCCTGAACTAATGAGTGTATCTGAAAAACGGATTTATATACACGAGTCTTGGTAGGGTATACATTTTATCATTTTAGTCAACTATTTTTTTTCTAACACGATTTTTTGGGGAAAAATGGAGGATTTACTTTTTAGTTTTATCTGTTTTAGTTGCTTTAAATAATTAAAATGCATGATTGAAATTGAAAGTTTTTTTAGTATTTAAATTTTAGCTTTTTATTATTTGATTTTATTATGACGTCCTCTTTATCTGGGAGGAGATAACACAAAGTCGTACTGTTTTGGTCTAAAGTACGTAATTTGGATAACAGACACGTCCATACTACGGTTAAAAGCCATCTATATTTCGTCCCGAGATAGGCATTTTTTGGATGAATTATAGACAAATTTTGGACGTCTATAGTAGATTAAATGTCGTCTATATTTCATCCCAAAATAGGTACTTTTTGGATGTAATATGGACAAATTTTGGACGTTTATATTACGTTCATTTTACGTTCATTTACTCTTGTAACAGCCGCACTTCTTATGTAAAAGGTGGTGACATTTGGATGTATCGAAGAAATATAGAAGAAATACAGATGGCTTTTAGACGTAAAATGGACACTCCTATTAATCCAAATCACGTACTTTAAATCAAAATTGGATGATTCTGAATTGTGTGTGTTATATTATCTTAAACAAATATGAGATACCTTACAAAAGAATGTCTTTTGTAAACTAAGGAATGCCAGTGTTGGATTTTTTTTTTTCAATTTGTGTTCATGTGGATTTGTATCTGTACATACAGCGGAATAATTACAGAAAACTCTTATTTTTATTTGCTTTTAATTATGTTTTATGCACATGAAAAAAAAAAAACTATTTAATATTCTGATATTGTAATACAAAGAAACAATATTCTAAATTTTAGTGAAATAAAATGTTTTAGTGCAGCGGAAAACTGATACAAGTTAATAGGTACATTTAAATTGTATTGAAGTCTACCTAACAAACCAATCAACCAACTTCGAAGTATAAACTATTTCATCTATTAACCTCTTTTAAAAATCATGTGTTTAAAAGCTTAGTGAAATTAAAGTTTTTCTGTTCCAGACGTGGGCCACTATTGCATTAATATAGGGCCAGGATCCACCTGTTAGTTTTGATAAACATTAAAAAAATAAAAAATAAAAAAAATAAAAAAATAAAAAATAAACTAAATAATTTATATACATAGGAGCTTAGAACAATAAAAAATATTTATTGAAAATATATTACACATAAAAATTAAATTTGGTTCCTAGAATAGTAATAAAAAACCCAACCCTAAAAAAATATAAAATAATCATTTTTTAAGTTTCGTCTTATCAAATTATTTAGAGTGTAAATAGGGTAATATCAACGGCATATTAACGACAGTTTAATGTAAATGAAACATAATATTAAAGAGACAACATTTTAAACAAAAACTTATATCTTAAACAAATTTGCAAGTACTTTTTAAAGACACTTTAGGAAAAAAAATTCTCCACAAAGAGAAAAAACAATTATTCGAAATAGTTTATGGACAGTTAAGAGTTAATGCTTTTGGTCTATCAGATATCTTTTAAGCGTTTTCAGAAATGCGTAGATAGCTTGCTTTTAAAGAAAATATTAGTGCCTCATTATTGGTACAGGCTCTCTATACACGCATTTACTTTATATAATAATATTAAATTGTATACTTATTTCTAATACAGGCCTTCCGGCCTGTACCGGGTAGAACAAGTAGATGTACTGTAACAACGGCTGCAGGGTGCAGTATTTCTCCAAAAGAACGCTTGTTTCCTTCTGAACGTTAGAAGATGCTCGCAGAAGTGGGGAGGGGGTTGGTCATTTTGGAGCAATGACCGAGAACTTCCGCCCTTACCCCCAGTGGACAGGGTACACGTAGACGTAGAGAAGCGAGGACTCGGTGGTTGGAAAGCGAGCGAGGAGGTTCGCTTGTAAACAGCTCCGGCTTTAGTGAGATGTTTTTTTTGAGTGCTTTCCGCTGTGTTCTGCGGTGATTATGAAGATCACGATTAAATTGTAAATCACAAAGAACTTGTACAGAATATTTTTTTTAATTAAATAATTTTTAATTGAATCCAGTGGATTCTTTATTAGTTTAGCTGTGCGTGAATGTTTAAATTTGAAATTAACACTCGCTACACCACAGCTTATGATTAATGGTGGCAGCGGTGGGATGTTGGAACTAGATTAATTAGTTCCACGAATTCTTAGCCACCTTCTGCAAAAAAAAAAAATTATATTTGTTAAAGTAGTGCAGTTATCGTATAAGCACGCAGTTTGTGGTAGAACTTTGTCGACGATTTCCACGAGTTTTGGAACGGCCAAGTATCCAGAGTTTTATTTTCTGACATTTGGAGTCTCTGTAAAGAAGAATCAGTGTTCTGTCCGGAAGGTCAAGGATTCATTCTTGTGAAGTGGAGCGAGTGGATACCATCGATAAAGATCCGGTGTGGAGCTTCATTTCTGTTGGACTGTTTATCTGCCGACCCTGGAATTTGCCTGGAATTTGCTATGTGTCCCCCAGCGTAAACATCAAATATGGAATGGTAAGCCCCTATATTTCTCGTGCATGCTGAATTTTGGGAGGTCCCATTGTTATATATACATGTACATAAATTTAGTAGAAATAATGTTGGGCTAAGTAATTTGAAGTAGGGTTTATTATTATTATTATTACTTCAAGGTTCATGCGTACGGGATAGCTATAAGTTATTTTATATTCTCTGGTTATTGTACTAATGTTCTCAGGTAAATATTTATTGCAGAAGTGGCGGGTTATTTATTTTATGTATGTTTTTGTTCTTTTGTGATAAGTATAAAGATTAAATTATTTTTTATGCACATGTAGAGTGCTAATGCAGCTAAACAATATGTGTTACAGTGTGAAAGCATTTGTTTAGAGGTAGGAGATTGAATTAATGAAAATTATCACTGTGAATTCATTTTTAAAATAAATTCATATTCCTAGTAGAAAGGAATTTTGTTTAAATTAATCTACTAAGTCTTTTCTTTACTGTGTAGTATTTTTATGAGTGTTTTTTGGGTTTATCTTATCATTTATGGTGTTTTATTTAGGGAGTTACTCAGTTTTGAAAAGAAAAGTAGATCCTTGATTTTCTTTGCTTTTTTATTGCTAATTGTGTTCGGGAAAATTATTGTGCTTTTTTGTATTTTGTGTTGAGATATTTTCTGTGTTTAATTATGGCCAGTTTCTTGAATAAACAAAATAAAAGCGTTCTGCTATTGCTCGCGGCCGATTTTGATACAGAATTACCTGCGGACAGTAAAAAGGTAGCGATAATTCAGGCAATTTTGCGTGCCTCTGATTATGAGGAGCAAATGGCTAAAGATATGTTGGAAGGGATATTAATAGAGAGGGAAAAACTGGCAGAGCAAGAAAGATCAGACAAATTAGCGGAGCAAGAAAGGTTAGATAAATTGGCAGAAAGAGAGAAAGATAGACAGTTGGAGTTAGAGAAGGCGAAGTTACAATACAATGTAGATACTACCTCTGTAGCTTCCACTGTTTCTGTAGTGGCAGAAAGTAAAGATAAAAAAGTAAGTTTAAAAGATTTAGTCCCAAAATTTGACCCTAAATCTATTGACATTACTTTATTTTTTATGATTTTTGAGAGTCAGGCGTTAAAAGAAAGTTTAGATGAATCTAATTATGTATCACAGCTTATACCCTTGTTGCCTGTAGATGTTGCGGAAATTATTGTAAAGGAACCGCTAGAGAAAAGGGATGACTATCAGCACATCAAAAGCGTTTTGTTAAAAAGGTTTAGATTAGGAGCTGGTGCCCTTAAAACTAAATTTGAAAACCATCAAAGGAAGTCAGGTGCACTGTGGTCTGAACTTGTGTATGAGCTGAGAGGGTATTTGGATAACTGGTTGGAAACGGTTGAAGTGAATGATTTCGAATCCCTCAAAGAACTTATACTCACAGAGCAGGTGAAACGTAGAGTCCCTTTTGAAATTAAAGAGAAATTCTTAGACGAATGGGAGGAGATGAAGACAGCATCCTATTTAGCAGAAAAATGCGATAAATATGAGAGTGTGAGAGGGAATTTTAAGAAAATGGAAAATAAATTTTGGAATAATAAGTCATTTGGTAGGGACAGGAACGGTCAGGATAACTTCAAGAGTAAGGGGGAACAGGCAGTAAAGTCGGGAGGGGCTGATAAAAAGGATCACGCAAGTAGAAATTCTTGGAATAAAGATAAGTTTGATAGAAGGAAACCTATTGTCTGTTTCCAGTGTAACCGTGCAGGGCATGTCAGACCGGATTGCCCAGATTTAAAACGTAAAGACTCTGGAGATGTAGTTAGTCACCTGGGTGTAGATGTTAGTTTAGGAGAGTGTTTTGCACCGTATTTCAAAAAGGCAGAAATTAATGGAATAGAACGGGATTACTTACGGGATACTGGGGCTGGCATTGATCTTTGTGACCGTAGCTGGATTGATAATGAGGATTTGATTGGTGAAGTCACTTGGATTAAACAACCCCTGGATAATGAATGTAAATGTTTGCCATTGGCTAGAGTTACAATTAAAGGAGATTTTGGAACGGTGGTCACTAAGGCAGCTGTGAAACCTATCGAGTTAGAACAAGGTTATTATTTGTTAGGAAACAAAACGGCTGAGCTTATTGAGGAGTCGAGGCGTAATCCTGTACTGGTAAATGCTGTAATGACGCGCAGTCAGAGGCGTGAACATGAGAGAGAAATGTCCGCTGTGCAAGTTGAGAGTGAATTTGGTTCGGAGGATGGAGAACCGGATGAAGAGGAATCTAGTGGCGGTGAGGAAGAAGATGGGATAGTTATTCCGGAAAGGTTAGAGGCAGAGAAGGGGTTGGAGAAGGTATCCACAGAGAAATTTAAGGAAGAGCAGATAAATTGCGCTTCACTTAAGCAGTTGTGGGAGAAGGCCAGTAAACCTAACGAAAAAGAATTTTGTGTTAGAGATGGTAAGCTTGTGCGGGTATCGCAGTCACGGAGAGGTGATGATAAAGTGCATATGACGAATAGGTTGAAAAGGTGTCAGGATTTAGCAACTAGGCGTATGGAGGAATGTCAGGACAAAAGGAAGACATGGTATGATAGGAATGCGGTAACTAGAAAATTCAAAGTTGGTGACCAGGTGTTGGTTTTGGCAACATCAAAGCCTCATAAGATGGCCGTAAATTGGGTCGGGCCGGGAACTGTCACTGGAGTGATTTCGGAAACAAATTACACAGTTGACCTACCAGAGAGGCGCAATAAGGCGACTATCTACCATGTGAATCTTTTGAAACCTTATTACAAGCGGCCTGAATTTGTTAATCTGCTGATTGACATAGATGCGGAAGAGGTGGAAGAAGATGATGAGATCCCTTATACCCTGCCAAACCCCACACAAATTGACTTCTGGGAAGTTGTGTATAACAGCGAGTTAGAGAAAAAAGTGACAGATAGCCAAATAAGTTTATTTAGGGAGGTTATAGAGAGAAATAGAAAAGTTTTTTCTTCAGACCCTGGACGTACCCATCTGGTAGAGATGGATATCGAGTTGACAGATGAATCGCCGGTGAGGGCGAAACCTTATAGAATGTCACCTAGGCAGACCGAAATTTTAAGAGAGGAAATCAGGAGACTATTGGAATTAGGAGTGATAGAAGTAGGGCAGTCTGATTTTACGTCCCCCATTTTTTTGGTAGAGGTTCCGGGAAAGGATCCTCGTCCCTGTGTGGACTATCGCAGATTAAATGCGAAGACCCGAACGGAATTTTTTCCACTCCCCAATATAGAGGAGGTCGTAGAAAAAGTGAGTTCGGCGACTTTCATCACGGTAATGGATTTAACCAAAGGTTATTTCCAGATACCACTGACCAAAAGGGCCCAAAGGTACGCTGCGTTTGTGACACCTTTCGGAGTATTTTTACCCAAGGTCATGATGTTTGGTCTCCTGAACGCACCTTTCTACTTTTGCAAATTAATCGCAAGTGTTTTGTGTGGGCTTGAGTTGTTTGCCTTGCCATATATCGATGACATTGCGGTGTTCTCTCTTACATGGGAGAGTCACATGAAGGACATCGCTGAGGTTCTGAAGCGATTGTTAGAGGCCGGCCTAACAGTGAAACCCACAAAGTGTAAATTTGCACAGGATAGTGTGAGGTTTTTGGGTCACGAGGTAGGTTCGGGGAAGCGGTCTCCCAGTGACATAAAAGTGAAGGCTATCCAGGAATTTCCAACGCCTTCCACTAAGACGCAAGTGAGGTCATTTCTGGGAATGACGGGTTATTATTCACGGTATATAAAGGATTATGCTGTAATTGCAGTCCCCTTAACAAATGTTTTGAAAGGGAAGATCAAAAAAGAAAAGATAGAGTGGAGTGAGGAGTGCGAAAAGGCTTTCCAGGAATTAAAAGAGAAGTTAACCCAGAGTCCCGTATTGTACGCCCCAGATTATAGTCAGGAGTTTATTGTGCAGACCGACGCAAGTTTATATGGTGCTGGTATAGTCCTGTCACAGGTACGAGATGGGGAGGAACATCCCATTCTGTACTTGAGTAAAAAATTTTCCAGGGCAGAGCAGAATTACAGCACTGTTGAACGGGAATTGGCAGCAATTGTGTACGGTCTGAAAAAACTGAATCACTACCTGGACGGGCAGCGGTTTGTAGTCCAAACAGATCACAATCCTCTGACGTACTTAAAAACTATGATGGGGAACAATGCGAGATTGACTAGGTGGGCATTGTATTTGCAGTCATTCAACTTCAAAATCGAACACAAACCTGGGAAACTTCACGGGAATGCAGATGGATTAAGTCGGACCGAATAGTGTAATTTCTTTACTTGATTCCGGAATTAGTATTTGTTTATAATTTTTATTTACGAGTTATTGTTTTTTTTTGTTATTTAGCACTTGTATATATTTTGTGTGTAATTTAGTATTTTTTTAGAATTTTCTTTAATGTCAAGGAATCGCACTGTGTCAGTTATTGAACTCAGATAAATATCTCATCTGTTATATTAGATTTGATTACGAAAATGTTTTTATTATTTGAATTGTTATGGAAATTCATAAGTGAAATCTAGGATTATCATGAGTCTTTCAAAACTGAGTACGCGTGCGTCTGTATGAACCTTGTATAGAGAAAAATTAAAGTGTATAAAGTTATTAAGGTATTAGTAAAAGGTAAAAGTATTAAGGTAAAGTTATTAAGATATTTCCTTAGCACTTCCAACTGGAGTTTAGGTGTTGGGACCTTTCAGATTTAGTGTGTTAAGAATGAGGGGCTCGGTACCTAGTTCAAATTTACATTTTCATAGGTGTATGCACCGTATGAAAATTCTTTAGGGGGAAGGAGCTGTAACAACGGCTGCAGGGTGCAGTATTTCTCCAAAAGAACGCTTGTTTCCTTCTGAACGTTAGAAGATGCTCGCAGAAGTGGGGAGGGGGTTGGTCATTTTGGAGCAATGACCGAGAACTTCCGCCCTTACCCCCAGTGGACAGGGTACACGTAGACGTAGAGAAGCGAGGACTCGGTGGTTGGAAAGCGAGCGAGGAGGTTCGCTTGTAAACAGCTCCGGCTTTAGTGAGATGTTTTTTTTGAGTGCTTTCCGCTGTGTTCTGCGGTGATTATGAAGATCACGATTAAATTGTAAATCACAAAGAACTTGTACAGAATATTTTTTTTAATTAAATAATTTTTAATTGAATCCAGTGGATTCTTTATTAGTTTAGCTGTGCGTGAATGTTTAAATTTGAAATTAACACTCGCTACACCACAGTACCTTGTTCTTTAGAATTCAGCTAATTTTAAGCTAAACTACGTAGAACCCGAATATAGAAGATTACGAATTTTCGTCAATATTAAATTTGGGTGGAAATAAAAAAAAAAATGCTCTCATTTAAGATGACTTATTTTTGTCGCACTATCTGGTGATATCTTGCCAAACTTGACGAAAATTTGATGCTGGTGGCTATGACTATGTAGTTTTAAGCGTACGAGAGTTGAAGCAATAGTTACAACAATGAATGAAAATTTGCGAGAAACCACGTTCAATAAATAAATTTAAAATAATCCAGTTTATGGGTGAATCTCTTATTTTTAATCTGGTGTCCTATTTCAAAATTACAGCTATCCTAGAATTGAAAACCGCTATATCCCATACATTGTTTAAGATAGAAGAGAAGTAAAAAAATACTCTGCAATTCTTGTATCAAGGTCGAAGACTTAAAAGGAAATGTTTTTGGATTTGTAATTTTTTTGTACATGAAATTTTAATTTGAAATTTTTAAGGGCCGACATTTTGAAACAAGATGGCGTATGAAACTTGCCAACGAACTCGGTCGACACTCTGGTAATTCCAGTACATATGCCCAGTCACATCTAAATAGGTTAATAAATACGAGTGCTATCCCAAGTCAAAATCATGTATATATATACGGACGGAGGGTAGTTTTGGGGCCTGTTGGTCATGATTGTTGAAAAGATGGATTTTCTTACTGTTTGTTATAGACGCTTCCTAAATTAGATTACTACATATGATGTAATTTTTCATGTTAATCATTTTGTTAATCATTCAATTATATGATACATTATTACATATAATGTAATTATTCATTCAGGAAAATAAGATACTAATAAGAACCGTTTATAAGAACCGTAATTCTATACGATTCATAATCTTAAAATATTGAAAATACGTGACCAGTTTAACGTTAGAATTGTTTTTCTTAATAAAACAAAATAAATATTTAACATTAATTGCGTGAAATTCGCAGTATTTATTTTTCCTTTCTCTTAACTTTCGAAATTCCCTGAGTTAATATAGAAATATATCCTGAAACAAGTATATTAAATGTATAAAGGAAAAGAAAAATCCAGATAAAAGAAGAAAGGAAATAATACTTGGTTACTGAAGATAATAAAACAAATAGAAATAATAATAAAACAAAAATCGTGATAAAAAGAAAATATTCTTGATATTAGTACATGATGTTATTTGTCTGGTATCTTTGATATCTGTTCGGGGTCTAATCGAAATAATTTATTTCATCATTTTCTTTGGTTGTCTTTAGATTTTCAAAGTGCTTGATTAAATAATAATTGTGAGAATATTTTTTTAGTTATATATATTGAACAGAAAACAAAGAATTCTAGTGCACTTCTCCTAAATATCTAATTTAAATTTCGTTCGATAACTAACTATTTGTTATAATAATTGAATAAAGGCTTTTTCATACTTTTTTAATGTCGAATTAGCAAATCGTTTGCAACCACCAGCCCCACACAATACTCAAAAAGTAAAACATTATGAATTAAAATGCAAATTTCCTTTTTAAAAAATAACACTATAGCAATCTTTCATTCAAAACGACTGATGATCCTAAAAAATATTTTTAAAAGATAAGTGATTGAAGTATTTCTGATAATTGTCTGAGTGCAACGAAGACTCATACACAACGCAGTATTAATTTGCCCCATATATAGCTACGATGGATATTAAAACCTTTCGTCAAGCATAACTCAAAAAATATTTAACGGATTTCGTTCAAATTTTTACAGCAGGTACCTATAAAGGTGACAACGACGTCTATTTATTACCAAGAATAAATGCTAAACCGTTTGGAAATTATATTAAAAAAATAGATAAAAAAGCACAATTAAAGTACATACGTCACGAAATTTTGTGGTACGTCATTTTAACCGGCGCGAGATTTTCGTAGACAATCGGAATTGAAAAGTTCATGGAGTACAAGGAGCAAAAAAAAATATGCACGCACTAATATTCAGCACAATAAAATATATTTCAATTGAGTAGAAATCGAAAATTAATCTGGATTTTTTTCTCTTTGAAAGAAAAACCCCGCAATAACTTGGTAGACTTGGTATTAGAGATTTGGCGCAAATCTCAGCAATAGCAGCTTTTATTATTTCTCATGTGTAAATAATAAAAAAAAAATTCTTTGGTGTTTAAATAAAAGGTTTCGATTTATGGCATTATTTCTTTTTTTTTTCTCTTTTTAGCATTTTAAATGGGATTAATGAAAGGCATGTATTTTAAATTAAATGAGTGAAAGGTTTATATTTAAATGAAATGAATTCAATATGAAAATGTTATAGGAACAATATTTGGCGATTTATCAACTGCACCAGGATAACATAAAAGTACCAATATATCAAACGGTATGTAGTATGTGAAATGAAACAGTTATAATCACACATCGTACAAGAAAAAAACTAATATTCTGCATTCAGAGGGAAAAATCCATCTCCTGTGCCGTAAGATTTGGCGAGTTCTTTTTTGGTGATAAGTTTTTCGATGTGATTGTTGGGATCTGAAGGATTTGGCTTACTTTTTCTAAATCTTATTTTTTTGCAGATGTAGTATTATGTAAATATATTTTTTAGCAGATATTTTTCTATTTTGTATATTTTCTATTTGGCATTTGGAAAAGAGATTTTTACCTTTTTATCTGTGCATTCGGAAATATTAAAAAATAAAAACAGATTTACATATATCAAGAGCTTAATTTTTATACGGACCACTTCTCCATTTTTAGATTTGGTACTTTTCGGTTAGCCGGGCGCCAGTGAAATTTATATATCTATGTATACATATATATACATATATCTATACATACACACATTTATATATGCATGTATGTATATATATACATATATATACATACATATATGTGTGTATGTAAACATATATATATATGTATATATAGATATATACATTTCACTGGCGCTCGGCTAACAGAAAAGTACCTTAGATTTTAAATGTTATTTATTATTTACTAGCCGTTTATTAATTGTTTACAATTTAACCCCCTGACAATAACAATTATTTATCACAAAAATGCCTCTTAGGTTTGTTATATAAGTTTGTTTATGTGTTTTCGTTACTTATTAAAATATCGAATATGGCGATAAAATTTTATTTTAGCATCGTGCTTAAGTATTTAAGATGGTGCAAAAACATGCTTTAATAAACGTATTTTTGTAAATATTTGAAAAACATGTTTTACCGCTCTCTTGAAAAATTGTGTAAGTTGCTAAAACTACCTTTTGGCACCATTTAAAATTTTTTTCGCCAACCGACATAGGATACGAAACTTTTTCCCATTCAGATACACATGCAAGGTTGATCTCAAACAAGAGTAAAGCTAGCAACAATATTGTTTTAACTCTATAAGAGTTACAATAATGATATTAAATACTCCGATTGGCTTTGGGCCCAATTACGAAAGTTTCTCCTACAAAAAAACTGTAGAAGAAGTCTTTTACACTTGTTTCAAATGAAGCTCGGTCTACAAGGTATTAGTTAATAATACAAACAACACTAATGGCATGGAGGCAAAAGTTTTAATTTAAATGTATATATTTGAAACCTTTCCCCCCTACCCCCCCCCAAAAAAAATAAAGGAAAAGAAAAGAAAGTTACAGTAATGAATTTAAAATGGCGTTAAGCCACGCTTTCTGACATAAGCAATTGGCTGCAAACGCGATAACGAAACTTAATAACATGTAGCTAATATAGCCCTCAGGGTACTTTGCAGTTATACAGACCTTGTGGTTTTTTTAAAAAGCTTGAGACAATTCAGGTTTAAGAAGTTGAGATTTACTGTCAAATGATATAAACAACTATGAACACAAAACTGATGAATTATGATTCAGGTTTATGTATGTATTTTAAAAAAATGCATCTGATTACACTTATTAGACAAATTACTTCTGTTTGCATTTAATAACTGATAAACGGCTTCTGTATAATAAATGAACTGTTTAAATATTGGGAAGAGGTGGCGAGAGGTAGAAAGACGAGTAAACAAACGGGTAGACAGACGGGTAGTGAGATGGGTAGAGAGACGAGTAGCGATATAGGTAGACTGATGGGTAGCGATACGAATAGACAGACGACTAAAGAGAAAGGTAAAAAGAGGGCTGACAGAGGGGTAGCGAGATGGGTCTCGAGACGGGTAGCGACACCGGTAGACTGGAATGTAGCGAGAAAGGTTATGAGACGCGTAGCGTGGTAGATAAAGAGACGAGAGAGAGATGAGTACAGAGACGAGTTGACTGACGGGTAATGAGATTGATAGCGAGACGGGTGAAGAGTCGGGTACAAAAACAGACGGATAGTGAGACGGGTATACAGACGAGTAGAGAGACAGTAGATGGGTACGGAGATGGGTAAGAAGATGGATAGAGAGGCGTATAGCCAGACGGGTAGAGAGACAGATAGACAAATGGGTAGCGAAGTGGATAGAGACACAGCTAGACATACAAGTAGTTAGACGGATAGACAGACGGTTAGAGAAATAGATTGGCGGGTAGCGAGACTGGTATAGGAATATAGAGACGGGTAGCGAGACCGGTAGAGAAATATAGAGACAGGTAGCGAGACGTGTAGAGAGATAGACAATCAGTTAGAGAGACAGGCAGAAAAACGGATAGGGAAACAGATAGATTGTGGAGATACAGACAGACTGGCAAAAGAAAAGTCTGCGAATTGGCGCTGTAAAGGCGCATTAAAGGCGCAGGGGGCAGAGCCTCCTATAGAATAATCAAGAAGTATCTGTTAAGCTTAACTTTGTAATATATATAATTTTCAATTTTGCCGATATGGAGATTTAATGTAAAAGTTATTTTACAGAAGTCATCGGAAGATTTTTTCTATACTTTAATAGTAATTTAGACTATAGTTTTGCAATCTGGTTTGTAGCAAAACATGCTATCAATGTGGTTTGAAGTGTAAGAGTTTTTATAAACAGTTATACAAATAATAGATATATAATCAAGGAAGAAAAATTTTAAATTCACACCCAAAAAAGGTGCAACAATGAAATTAAATTTGCGTTAAGCCACGCTTGATAGAATAATCTATTGGCTGCAAATCCAATTACGTAACTTAAAAAAGCTTCGCGTTTTAAAAGATCCGGCGTTTTTTTTTTGTTTGTTTTTTTCAAGTTTTGCGCAATACGCGCTTAAGAAAATGAGATCCTTTGCCACATGTTAAAAAAAATTATGACAACACATCTGATGAACGGTACTTCTTTTCTATTTTTTTTAACAGTGTATATGAATTTATATATGATATTTTGTAATTCTATCATTTAATTTGCTCTTTTTCTTTATATTGTAATTGTTAACCCTATGTTCTCAGCAATATCACTCAGACTAATCCCTTTGAGGGAAGTCCTAGTAATATTAGATAGGTATTTAACAACAATTCCATCACATTGGCAGAATTATTTATGTTTCCTTTTTCTTAACTTTTGAAACTAAACAAGTTAATATAGAAACATATTCTGTATCAACGCTGGCGTGTGCGGTACAACACCAAGCAGCATTAGACGCGGTCAGTGTTTACTGCAGTCGTACTGCTGTTGGCGATTGTTACACGGCTGTTGTAAATCAGCTGTACCTTTTTTTTTTACAGTTATTTATATATTTTAGTTATGTATTTTAGTTATATATTTTTAACAGAAAACAAAGGATTGTAGTGCAATTTTCCTAAATATCTAATTTAAATTTCGTTCGATAACTAACGATTTGTTAAAATAATTAAGACAAAGGATTTTCATACTTTTTTCTTTTCTTTTCTTTCATATATGTACTGCTGTTGACGCCACAGCACAGTGGAGCGTTTTGATGATCTAGGTGGACAAAATTCATTTTTCTGATTATCTCGTAATTTAACAAGACCGCGTATACTGGTAGCTGAATGTCTCTTTTGTCGAGATCCGTACAAGTTTTGTCGAAAAAACCCGATGTGTCGATTAACTACGACCGTAAAGAAGGCAGTTGATTTGAGAGACTTTCAACAGTTGCATTATTTTTCTGTAAGTTCGAAAGTAAGTCGTGACTTTTCTATTTTATTCGAAAGCAGGAGTTTACTGGACATTTGTCACACGTTTGTCACAAGATTTAACCTATTGTTGTTTGAAAATAAGCGCCATCTTGTTTTCAAACTTCATCTTGACTTTTAATACAGTATTAAGCATTATTAAGCAATAAGCATTTTTTAAATCAAAGTGCCATTCCTAAAGTATTGAAAACTTAAGACAGCTCCTGCGAAAGTTTGCGATTTATTAAGTTATATTAACTTGAAGTATGCGTCTGAGTGTTTAATTCAAATCTTGCAAGTCAATTTTTATCACTTTTAATTATCCGATTGAGCTGAAACTTTGAATACATGTGTAGTTTCAATGATAATACAATATTATAATTAAAAAAAATAATACAAGTAATAATATAATAATAATAATAATAATAATAATAATATAAATAATTAAACAAGTCAAATATTTATCACTGTTTGGTTATTTTATTACTGATGCATTCGAAAACCCAGCAAAACCTAATTAAACTTCCACGCAATAATTTTGTCCACCTAGATCCTCAAAACGCCCCACTGTGCACCGTGTCAATGCACAGACCGGCACGTAATATCCGTTGTATAGAATAGTCTTTCGCTAAGATGTCGGTAGGTGAAAGATCAGTTCCGAGCCAGAAAACTTCCCATATTGTGAGTTTCGATAGTTTTTTGCTAAAAATTCGTTATGTTGGAGAGAGGTATCTAGCTAGAAGACGCTTTATCCATTTCCTGTAAGAGTCAAAATTGTTGAAAAAAAAATGAATCAGACTTCCGCCGTTCTTGTTCTTCGTGAGATGGACACTGCACTCCTTCGTTCTAAGCCTTAGGGATCTGGCTTTCAGTTTCAGTAGACTAGGGGGCATATGTAACAATAGAAACATATCCTGAGATGATATATATTAAACTATAAAAGAAAATCGTGTTACAGAGGAGTAAATAAAAAAAAAATAATGCTTGGTTTCTGAAGGTAATAAAACAAGTGGAAACGTAAAATAGAAGTAAAAAGAAAATGTCTGGATATTAGTATCTATAAATTTAAAACGAAAAGCGCATTCTGTTAAATCCACATCGTATCTTTGAATGAAATTATGTATGAAAATCGTATCTTTGCTCATGCGTCAACGTTTTTTTTAAGGCTTCTACCCTCAGAAACGGGAAACCTGATTGATTAACCCAACCCTCACCTGTTTAGCCTAGGGGGATTGAAAAGGGTTGATTAAAAACGGTTGGAGGTGTACCATTGCATTGAATGTATAGACCTTCTAATTCATTTTAGCTCTGAGGTTGAAAGATAAAGCTTTTTTTTAAAGAACTTATGTTTTCACTACTAAATATGCACATTTTTTTGCAAAATTTTAAAGAGAGTTTGGATGCAGTTATATTTATAACCGATTGAAATGTCAGAGAGTTCGGAAGAAGAGAAATATATTTTTATTGCTATGTTAAAGGAACCACGCGAAAACAAACAAACAAACAAAAAAGTGAGAAGAAAACACTTTTTTTACAACTAGATAACAATATTTTTTCACGAAATGTTCTTGAGTTCTTGAGTAGGATATCTCGAGATCTTTGCTGCAGCCAGGGGCCGGCTTTATCTCTAAAAGGAAGAAAAATGAGAAATGGGAACAGTTGATTCATAAAATACAATGAAACAGCAATAATTTTGCAGAGAAGCAGCGGTGCAAAACAAAGTGAAGAAGTACTCAGCAACACAAAGCGAAGGACACAAGAAGGCAGGTAGGGAGTTATGTGCAATGAAGGGTGAAGTTAGATAAAGCTTGAGCATTGCGGCAGCAGTTCATAGCCAAGCTGGTTAGATTATTGTATGAAATGTCTGGAGGAGCATTAAGAATGGTAAGCAGGTCAGTTCTTGGGAGATGATATTTAGCACAGGACAGGAGCTTGTGATGGGGAGTGTCAATCACATGACAAGAATTGCAGAGGGAGTAGGACTTAAATTCAATTTCTGGAGAGTTTGGTTGCAAGAAAGCATTCCAGTTCTCCATCTCGCAATGGTGACATCACTATGCCTGTTGGGGATCCATTTTCTATGAGATTGGGTGCTGATGTCAAAGTTGTTGTAGCGAGAAGAGTAGTGACTATGTAACCACTCGTAATCAGCTTCAATGCTGGCGTTGGTTTTGAACAGGTGTTTAAGATCTTCTGAGCTAATTGAGTTGTTTTGGATGGTGAAAGGACCATGCTTGGCACAAAAGTCAGCCTTTTCATTAGGTGCAATACCGCGATGGGCAGGACACCAAATCAAGAGAAGAGATTTAACTTTGGGAATGACATTAAAAATTCTGTTGTTGATGGAGTGAATGGTATGTTGAGATTTACTATTGATATGCTTAAGAGCTTTGAGGACAGACAGACTGTACGAGAGGATGACATAATCAGTGTAGTTGCAGGTGAAGGAGTTAAGGGCTAAAGATATATCCATGGCTTCCGCAGTGAAGATCGAATTGTAGGTGTGTGAGAGACATGCAATGCTGGAATTGTTGTTGTGGTTAATAGCAGCGAAGGAGACTTTATTTTCATCTTTAGAGGCATCAGTGGCAATAATTGTGTGGTTAAAAAAATTATCGTGCTTATATGCGTTCCAGAGGCTTGTGGCAGCCTGGTCTGGAAGGTTTGTATCTTGGAAAGGAAGGTCTTGAGTGATGATGATGTCTGAAAAGGAGTGACCGGACCAATGGGCTCCAATTATTTGAGAAGGGGAAAACCCATATTCATGAAGCATATCATCAAGGCAGTGGTTGATGAGAGGGTAGAAGGAATCAGAGAAGGGAGGTCTATGGTGAATGATGCTACCCAGAGAAGAGTGGGCATGAGAAGCAAGATTACGGATCAGGAAGCGATGAGTAAGAGATTTGATGCGTATGCGGATGGAAGGTTGGTTAGCTTCTCTCCGAAGGACAGGGATTGGAGTCCATTTGGGAAGACCAGAGGCGAGGCGAAAGGCAGCATTATAAATTGTTTCCAGGGAATTATGAGTGGAGGCAGGGAGATACATATAGAGAAAGCAAGAGTAATCGATGAGGCTTCTCACCAGAGAATTTACAATTTTAAGGAGGTGGTGACTACTGGAACCTCTGCTATTACTAGAAATTACTTTGATGAGGTTGGGGCGTTTAAAGGCTTTATGTTTGAGGTAAGTGATCTGCATATTGAGAGACAGAGATTTGGTGAAATAGATGCCCAGAAATTTAATATTGTTGAGCCAGTTGAGCTCGAATCCCTGTACCATGATGGGTTTGATCTCTTGACGCTGTCTAGAGAAATTGATGGAGGTGCATTTATCTGGAGAGAGACTGAGTTTCCAAAATTGCATCCACTTGGTAACTCTGTCAATATTTTCTTGAAGTTTGTTGATGGTACGGATGGGGTTATCTCCCTTCACATATATTACAATGTCGACAGCATATATGAGGATTTTAACATCAGGGTCTAGGATTTTAAAAAGGTCATGGAGATACAGCATGAAGAGGAAATGCGATAGGACGCTACCTTGTGGATGGCCGATGTTTACGTAGGCATCAGGGGAAATGAAGCCTTTCCAACGGATTTTGATGCGCCACCCACACAACCAGTTGGCGATCCAAAGACCAATTTTCCCATTGATCCCAACACTGGCTAACTTATAAATAAGGCCGACGATCCAGACAGAGTCAAAAGCAGATTTGATGTCAAGGTTAACCAGAAAAATGAATTTGTTCTCAGCTCTAGCGGTGTGGATATCATTGTAGAGGGTTGCGATGGTTGTTTGACAATCTCTGTTTGGGAGAAAGCCCCCATGATTAATGTTAAAGATGTTACGGGTTGAGATCCAAGGAATTAACCTGTTTAGGAGGATGCGTTCAAAGATTTTACAGCAAACAGAAGTGAGGGCAATAGGGCGGTAGGAAGAAACAAGCTGATGATTTTTGACAAGTTTCAGGATAGGGATAATAATAGCAGATTTCTAGTTGTTAGGGACGGAGCTGGTGTTGAAAATATTGTTGTATTCATTGAGGATTTTTTTCTTGTTAGCATTAGTTAAATTTTTAAGAATGTGGATGGAAATGTTGTCTTCACCTGGAGAAGTAGCTTTACTATTGTTGATAGAGGTGTTAAATTCATCTTCTGAGGTTGGGGAGTTCATGATTTCATTATGGCTACTAAGGTCATAAGGGATGTTTTCGTGGTGGACATCAGATTTTTCAAAAAAGTTCAGGAAAAGATGGGCTTGATTTTTAATGGTAGAGATGTTAGAGTCGTTGTGATGGAGGATATTGTTTGATGAGAGGTGTTGCTTGTTACCAATTTTTTTAATGATTTTGTAGATGTCTTTACTGTTAGCACAGTTGTGGTAGAGTTGGTCTCAGTAATTCCTGATGGAGGTTTTTATTTCTCTTTTCAGCTTAGAGGCAAATTTCTTGTGCTCTAGCCAAAAAAATCTGGAACAGTGTGATTTGGCTTGACGGAGGAACCTTCTTTTTTGACCTAAGAGCCAGCTACATTTACTGTTCCACCAAGGAGGGTAATTTTTATGCTCGCAAAAAAAGGTACGGGAATGGATGGAGATGCCAGAGGTGCAGGTGGAGGCCAATTCGGAAAAGTTGACAGTGTCACAATGGACGAGAGCAGCATTGACATCGGTGTAGACATTGGCCCAATGGCACTTGCTTCTAACAATTTTTTTGTGTGACAGGCTAAAAGAGCCCAGAAAGTGGGCATTAACAGGGCAGTGGTCAGAATCAAAAGTATCGGCATGAATGGAATATTCCAGATAGGGCACCAGGTCAGGGGAAACTAGGATTACATCCAAGAGAGAAGGAGAGCTGTTGGGCTGGAATCGGGTAGGCGAATGAGGGTTGAGAAGGAAGAGATCGTTGTCAGAGTACCATTCGATGAAGGAGTTGACGCAGCTGAGTCCATTGGGACCACTCTTGAGGATGTTGAGGTTAAGATCGCCAGCAATGATGAAGGGGGGAGAAACTTGGGAAATGATATCTGTCATGAGTTGATGATAAAAGGAACCATGAGGAGAGTATACATTAATGATGGTGATCCAATTTTTTTTAAAACAAACTTTAACAGCAAGAACCTCAACAGGGACAGAAGGAAGGGAGAGAGGCACAATAGAGGAAGGAAGAGACGAGTTAACAGCAGTGAGGAGGCCCCCACCACGATTGTCACGGTCAGAACGAAAGACAAATTTACCAGGGATAGAGTGAGACATGCTAGGGGAGAGAAATGATTCTTGGATGCAGAGAATTGAGGAGTTAAAGAAGAAGCCATTGCCAAGCCAGTGAGATTTGGCCCGGATGCTGCGAGCATTCCAACTAATAAGGAAAGTACCACTCATAAGAAGGGAAGAAAGAGCAGAGAAGGGGGTAAGGAAAGGGCGAAGAGAAAGGGCAAACCAAGGAAAGGCAAAAGGAGAAGAGTGAAGGAGAAAGAGAGTGCTTACTTAGTAGTTTTACGAATATTGTTTTTGCTTCTGAGACTGGATTTGCTATTATTCTCTTGATCTGTCTGATGTTGGATATGTTGATCTTCATTGGAAGGGTTGGAAGTGTGGGTTTTGGGAGTATTATCTATCTTTTCAGGATTTTTTTTTACTTTCGTTGTTGACAACTGAGGTTTTGGTAATTTTAGTTATCGTTTCTTGATTTGTTTCATTTTTGTTGTTGACAGCTAAGGGTTTGGAGTTGATAGTTGAGAGAGATGATGTGAGTTGGGATATGTTGGTGAAAATTTTTTCAGTGATGGATTCTGCTATTTGGTTGAGATTGTGTGTAAGTGTGGTGAGAAGTGATTTGGTGTGCTCTTCAAAACGTGTTGTAAATTCTTTGCTGAGGAGTTCAAGATCCATTTTTGTAGCATATAACTTGGTGTCTCTCGCTTGGGTGGCTTCAGCAAAAGATTTCAGGTTAGGAGAGAGTTTCCTTTCATTTTCCATGAATCTTCTCCTAGCTTCCCCCAGTGAAAGGTGGTTGTGGCACTTAAATTTTAAAATATCTTGTTCTTTAAGGTAGGAAGGACAGGATTTGTCATCCACCTGGTGAGGGGCGTTGCAGTTGGCACATTTGAGGGTGTGATTGGAGCATGAGGAGGAATTGTGTTCTTCACCACACTTAATGCAGACAATGTGCTGGCAACAGCTATTGGTGCTGTGTGTGAAGTTGCAGCAATTGCCACACTGTCTAGGTTTGTCGATGAACATGCTGATGCGGTGATGTTCGTACCAGAGGTTAACAGAGTCTGGCAAGTTGGTACCAAGCATGGTGACAAGAACTGTGTCAGTAGGGGATGGGATCCGATTGGTGTATCTGAGGAAGCGCCTGATTTCAGAAGCAAAAACGGAATTTTCTTCGAGTTCCTCTTTGATGTCGGAGCAAGTTGTAGAGTGGTGTACATTGTATAACAAAAATTTGGTCGTAATCGATTCCATGGAAAGTTTGGCCTTGACAGGAATATCAAGGATTTTTTTGATTTTAAGGAGTCTGTCTGCCGTATCGATGTCGCTAGTCGTGATAATGATGCTGCCGTTCCTGGTAATTTTTAAGAAATCGATGTTAAGAGGGCCATTAGCTTTGGTTATAAGGTCAGATTTTAGTTGTTTGGTGTGACTGCTAGGGATGGTTCCATTAATGCCTTCAAAGAAAAGGGTAATATTCTTTAAGCCATTTATTTTGGCGAGCTTGAGGAGTTCCGAGTGAGGGACGTCGGAGACGAAATGAAATTCATCGGCCATCGTGACCGAATGAGAGTAACTCAAGCAAGGCTTAGCGGTGTTGTGACACTCAAAGCCAGCAGGAATTAAAAAGAAAGTTTGTGAGCCACAAAGTAAACACGGACAAAGCGCTGAAGAACAGTAGCACTACGAAATAAATAAATGCAAAGGAAGAGAGCAAAAACACAATAAGAAAAGATGTAAGCAGGGCACAAAGCTAACACGACATACCTAGGCCGCCATTTTTATAGTCCAGCAAGTTGTTTGCAAACAAAAAATCTGAAATTTTTGCTTTTCCGAAAAGTTGTTTACATTTATACAGTTGTATAAACAAAAGCATGGAAGTAGACTCACGAAATGTTTACACGGGCTGTAAAACCATATTAATTGACACCAATAAAGATGCCAAATAGTTCGGACAAAAATAACTTTTTATTATAAAACTATAAAATGACAATAGGTTAAAAAAAAAGAGGGCTTTTATTACTAAATATCAATATATTTTCGCGAATTTTTCATTTTAAAATAAATTCATACAAAATCGGGTTAAAGATATAAAATAATAAAAACTTGATTTAAAGAAAAAATTATTATCACCGGCCTGGAAAACGTCGGGCGGGGGTCAGCTAAGTCTTATATTATTTATCTGGTATCTTTGTTGTTATTTCTAACAGAGATGTTTATTTTTGTTAATTTTAATTTGTAGATCAAGTTTTTAAGCATTTATAGATTCTAAAGCTGCTAATGTTAGGTTACATAAAAATGGCCGATTCGAGGAATAATAATTTTGTATATTGCATTAAAAACAGAGAATTTTTGTATATTTTTCATGATCATATAAGATTCAGTTTCTTTGATGCGATGGTTTATAAGGAGGAAAGATTATTTATTGACAACAAATTGTAGTGTATTTATCAAACTATATAATTTACCATTGATTAAAAAACACCAGTTTTCTATACAATTAAACAAATTGGCAAAAGATAGAGGAGTATTTTTTATATATCAAATTTACAATTATTTGTCTGTAACCACAAATGTCATACGCAATGTCATCTTATGTTAGAATTATTTACTTTAATAATATTAGATAATTATTTACAAAATTATCCCTTCAAGTGCCTAAAAATACTTATTTATTCTATATCTATACCATTTTTATTAACTTTCAAAATTCTCAAAAATAATATAGAAATATATCCTGAAACACAACGCATATTAAACATTTAAAAGAAAATAAAAGCTACAGAAAAGGTGATAGGAAAAAAAAACTTTGTTACTAAAGATAATAAACTAAATGAAAGGATAAAACAGCGGTAAAAAAAAGAAATATTTCTGATATTAGTTTATGATGTTATTTATGTGGTATCTGTGCTAACCGTTTAGTATCTAACAAAGATGTTTGTTTTATCATTTTATTTAAACATTTGTAGATTCTAAAACTGCTAATGTCAGGTGATATAATAATGCTCGACTGTCAGAATAATAATTTTTTTATAGTTATATATAGAACATTGAGAACAGAAGATTGTGGCGTATTTTTCAAAAGTGTGCAATTTATAATTCATTTGCTAATCAACAGTTTAACATAATGGTTTAAAATATTACAACATAATTTATTCACGGAGAATAGGGGGTAAATTTATCTAAATATCTAATTTACTATTTGTTTAAAAACCATCAATTCGATGTAGCAGTTAAAAATATTGACAGAAGATTGTAATGTATGTTTTTAAATATCAAATATACTGTTCGTTTGTAGCCATCATTGCTATACTATACATAAATTATATAGTTATTTTATAGTATACGTGTAATGCAATTTTCCTTTCACAAAAATAAAATGGTATGTTCATGAGAACAATTCATCTGAAACGGTTCATAATAATCTTAAAAATATATTTTTATGTGAAAAAGCATTTGTTGGAATCCTTTGCATTAATAACCCGGCAGTAGTCGCGTGTTGGTATTTTTGCGGATCATATCAATTATCTTCTTTTAACCCATCTCCCCTAACAAATACAATGGAAAAATTCAATGTAGCTGACCTTAAATATTTCTATGCCACCATAGTCAAGTAACGAAACGTTTTTTTTCCAGGTACATTTTTACAAGCAAAATTTAAATTCTTGGAAAAGTCTCCGAAAGATAGTTTTAGTTCATTTTTACCTTTCCCAATATGCCAAAGCTTGTTAAAAAATGTATAATTTAAGTAAACTGCAAATTTATAACATCATTGAAATGTAATATTTGAATATTAAACGAAAGTTGTTTTCGTTTTCTATTTTCTGTATGCGGGGACCGGCGGCAAAACATTCGAACTCGACCGATAACGTTCTGAAAAAAGACGCGACTACTCTCGGGTTAATACTAGACAAATATTAGCTACAAATTTCTTCAATTTTCCAGAGATATTTACTTATACTATATCAACTTTCGAAATTCTTTAAAAATATATGGAAACATATCCTGAAGCAACGTATATGGAATCTACGAAGATAAAGAATAGGCCACAAAATGGAGATAGGAAACAGTATTTGGTTACTGCAGATAGCAAAGATAATGGAAAGGTAAAAACGTAATAAAAAAAGGATATTTTTTATATAAGTGCACGATGTTATTAGTATTGTATCGTGCTAATGTTATTAGTCAGTTGCGTCTCTTTTATCATTTTCTTTGCGAGATTACAGAATTTAGAGCTGTTGACATGAAATTGAATAATAATTCATCATTGTACTTTTTTTTGTAAGTAAAATTACTATATAGATTTTAAAATTTAACCGAGAATTTTAGCAAAATGCAATATTTATTCATACATCTTGCGTGATATTATAGATGGAACATAAGCCGGGACGAATGGTATTTCTATATGTAGCTTGACAAATGCGGTCACCAGGTCGCCACTGGCTATCAAGTTTTTTGATCTGGCGACCAAGTTATTTAATCTTTCGGCGTGATTTCTGTAAAAAAAAAATAACATAAGAAATGAGCACAAATGGCATTTTTTCTCTCCCCCACCCCTACTCGGGCGTGGCAAGCAGTAATCTTCTTCTTCTCTCGTATTTTTAAAAGAATAAGAACTAAATTTAAAAGGCTTTTTCCAACTCATTCACCATTATTTTCAGCTATGGCCAGCTAGTATGCCGTAAGGCATGGTGACGTCACGGAGACGTCTTTGTGAAGTCACATTGTGACTTTGTGACCGTCGTAGTGACGTCAAGTGACGTCGATGTGAAGTCACGGTGACCTAAATGTACAGTCGTTTTGGCCGTTTTAGAGCTCTTTTGTGACGACACATTGTGACCACTTTGTGAAGTCATGGTGTGACAAATTTGTGATGAGTGTGTCGTTTGTTACGATTTTGCCATTGACTTTGTGACGAATCTGTGACGAAAGCGACAATGTTTTGAAGTCACAATATGACCAATTTGTGAAATATGTGTCATTTGTGACGATTTTGCCACTATCATTGTGATGAATCTGTGACGACAGTGACAATATTGTGAAGTCACAATATGACAATTTTGTGAAAAGTGTGCGATTTGTGATGATTTTGTCATTAACTTTATGACGAAGATGTGAAACCAGGGACGATGTTGTGAAGTCACCCTGTGACCAATTTAGAAACAGTGTGTCGTTTGTGACGATTTTGTCATTAATTTTATGACGAAACTGTGACGGCAGTGACAATTTTTTGAAGCCATTTGGGTCCTGCCCTGTGCTGGATGATTTGAATTTATTCAAACCCGGCCCAATCAGTTAGTTGTGTTTACGGTATTTGTTTTACTCCGAATCGAATTTTTAGAGTATTTTACTGCTCTTCGTATTAAGGCTGCATGTACCCAACTCACACCGTGGGTTGAATTCGCTGGAGTTTATTTTCTTTCGAGTTGGATTGACTGATTCTTTTTCTTTTAAGAGATGTTTGAGCTATTAGTTGGTACCCATGGATTGGTCATTGGAACTCATCATATCTAACTCAAGCCGTGATTTTTAGCTAGTCAGTTTCTGCTAGGCATTACAGACGTCTAGTTCAGGTTGTCTCATGTTTCTATGTGGATTAGTATTGGTTGTACAATGATCCAACCCCTATTTTACCCATATTTGATCCCGAAAATTCGGATCGGTATTTTTTTTTCTATTATTATTATTACTTTTTTTTCTGATGAAGGTTTTAAAGAATATTCAGCTTTTTTTCTTTTGTTCAAGTTATTTTTTTTATCCTAGTTTTTCAGATTAATCCGAACGCGAGCTGCAAGAAAAAATATCTTGACCCGAACCCGAAACAATTAAGAGTCCAGAACAACAACATTAACAAAAACAATAACAACAACAACGACAACAACAACAACAATAATAATAATAATAATAACAATCATCTCCATTCTTACTTGGTTAAGCCCCACCAGTGGCTGAGAGGTTCTGCTCTCAAAGCTGGTAGACGGGAGGTGCTGGGTTCAAACCCCTGTCGCGCTCTTCGACCTAACCGTTCAGAGTTTTCCGTAATTTTCTTCGAACATTGCCGTACATACGGGTTAGGGTCTCTTAGAAATACTCCTGTGGAGGGCACTCCCCCCTAGGGTCTATATCCCTCGAGTATATAATCGGCCATCATAAATAAACCAACCAATAAATCGTACTCGGTCAAACTGAACGTCATGTCGGGTGCAGGTAAAATCGTATTATCCAACTTGATGCAGGACTTTAATTGGGGTTTTGAATTACTTATTTTATTTTATTTTGTCTGTTTAGTTTAGTTTTTGCTTGAGCTCCGACACTTATCTGAATACTATATGAGGTCGGGTAATGCGTTTTTGAGACGATTTTATTAAAATCCTGCAATGGAGTGAGCTAACCCGATTTCAAACAAACCCAAGTCATTACCCTTGGTTACACATTAAATAGAAAAATGTGGATATGCATATATTTGTGAAATGTATTAAAATTCTGATGTTTTATAACATAAATGCAAGATTTTTTGTATTCTCAGCTGGGTGTTTTAAATTTTTAGAGAAATGTTTTTTAGTTAAACAAATAAGTACTATGTGATTTTGCTGTTAATGGGAAAGGGTACTTTTAATTTTAAGAATTTTGATAAAAATTTTATTGCCTTACATTTTAGTATTCAATAATAAACAAAGTTTGAAAAAAAAAAAAAACTACACACTTATTTAAAATTTTTACAACATTAAAATAATTTAATGCTTTTAAATTCCTGCTACTTTTCAAGTATTGGTGTTTTTGAATGATTTTATTTTATTTTTATTCCTTTATTAAAATATGTTACACAACACATGGATTTTTATATTCAAATAATTTTAGATTTTATGTAAATTTATTATTGTTATATATAGCGAGGAACAATGAAAATTAACTATTCTTCCTATAATTTATAAGTATGAAACAAAAGTAAAATCCACCTTCTAATTCCATGCACGGTTTTATCATATACATAAAAAAGAATATCTATAATAAATATAAAAGGAAATACTAAGTTAAAAAAACATAAGAATGAACAAAAAATTAATATTGAGAAAAAGTCATTTATAGTTCTCATGTGTGAAAAGCCCTTGAATATTTCCACATGTATAAAAAGTTTAGATCTATTATAATTTCAGATAATAATAAAAGAATCGATAGTTTGACTGGGATACTGCCGTCTTCTCTTTAATCATTGAAATTTTAAAGGGTAGTTTTTATTAACTATTTCAATAGTTTTTTAACAGTATCTTATATATTTAATTAATAAAAATATCAACACAATGTATTCTCCCATATTATTCATATTCTGGGGTCCAGGTTTTAGATGATATTTAAAAAAAAAAAAAAAAAAAAAAAAAAAAAAAAAAACGATACGTTTAATTTATTAAGGAAGATTGTTGAAAAACATTGGATAAAAGTTGACGTTTTTGGAAGGAAAAAGCAAAAATTTAACCAACAGATCAAAATAGAATGTGCATGGAACCTTTATTTATAATTATATTTTAACCCTTTGTGGATCATCAACATCGATTTGAAAAATATTTACTCACATGTTAGAATACATCCTTTTAAGCAAGTAAAAAATAACTTACAAAAATTAAATCTTAAAAATAAAAATTCTTGACTAAAAGAGACTTTTTTATATTTGTAATAAACAGAAAATTACATAGCTATTTCTCATAAATATTGTCATTTTTTTTAATACAAAATTGTAAAGTGTACTAACCTTTGTAAAAAAAATCTATTTTTGAACATCTACAGGCTTTTAAATTCAACAAAGTTTAGTTTATAAAAACGAGGTGAAACTCTTTAAATGATAAATAAAACTTTGATATGAAAATTTAACTCAGTATCGTCGTATGTTGAGAATTCTATAAACAATTTATATTAACTATACTGCGTTGAAAGATAGCAGTAATAAATAAAATCGTCTTTTTAAGCCCACTATAAAAAACTTTGGTATTTGGGTATGTTTACAGATATGAAACATGGCGATACAGAGTTAATTCATTTTGAAACAGGGTTTGCCTGCAGTAAAATATATATACTTAAAAACAATATTTTGGTTATTAAAAATATAATTTTACTAATGAATTGTCAAACTTATAATTTTATTTATGAAATTATATATTTATATAAATAATAGAATTTACTAGGAATAATTTTTTTTTAAAACACAGATCATTAATTGTTTATAATGACACATCACCGCACCTACTCTATTTGGCGTCTAATGTGAGTCCTTTTTCACCTTTTACTGCAGATTTTATACGCATCGATAGTGATACATATATGTATCATATGACGCTGATCACCCGCCCCCTGTCGCGTTTACCGGCGGGCTCAGCTCCAGCTGAAACTGTAATTTTTTTAAAACCTTGATAAAGGTACCGGGAGAGACACCTATGCTCTACAGACCTGGCCTCCTCGTCTAAGCAGTCCCTCTTAGGCTGTGAAGGATCTACCTTGTTCGATATTTGGTGACGGGGCAATAACCACAATAACCTTCTGTAATTCTGATATCATCATCAATAGATGAAGCAGATTTGACAGAATTTACCATGCAAGTTTATAGGATAAATTTTAGGTATAAAGTCTATTTGAAATACATACAATCGTAGTTACATGACCCAATAAAAATTTTAAAAAGATGAACATAGTATCAAATATTTTACGAGTTTTTAATGTGAATAAAGTATAAAAATTTATACCACAAAGCAAAATGGAACCGCACATTGGTTCATTAGTATTATTAATAATTTTTACAAGATTAGATGAAAATAAAAAATAACATGCCCCTGTTAATAATAACTTATTTAATAATAGTGTATAGATATTTTGAAATTTATAACTATAAAATGGTTCAGGAAACGAAATAGTGACATCTGATTAAAATCGTTGAAATACTGCTATTTATTTAAAAAAAATAAACATTAAATTTAATAAACTTTATTTTTATAAAAGTTAAATTAATGAAATATATAGCTTTTGTAAAATACTCATATGAAATTAATTGAAAATGTTATAATTTAATAAAAATATAACAGGGAAAATAACATTTTTTTTCATACCTATTTTTCTTTTCATCATCTTAAATATTCCGCTTTGATGTAATCCAAATAACGAAAGATTCTTTTGTAGATAAAATTCGTTCAAATCAAGTACAGTATTATTGACCGGACTCAAATCTAACCATGCCAATAGATACTGTACCTTTCTCGAACGGAATTTTTTTATAATACATGTATTGGCGAAATTCGGTGCAGGTTTTTGTTAAATTTTAATTCCATACAAATTATACACGCTCATAACACGTCTATTCTATTGTCCAACTAGTTCACATCAAACGATTAAATATACACTGTTGTGTGTCTCTTCCTTATTCTGACGTCGATGCGCAGACGATATTTTTGCTGCTATTTAAAACATCTGCGCGCTCCAATAAGGGCAGATGATTTTTTTTTCTTATATAGTTTAGGTTAGAGCAAAAAATTAAATACGGAATATTTTTTTGAGACTCTCTCCAATTAAAATTTCTTATTTGAAGAAGTATTTTTTTATGCATTTGACCTTTTGTTTTTCGATTAGATTCACAATAATTTCAATTTAAATGATTTGTACTGTTCCTGTTTTGTAAACTGAAACAATAATATTATAATATTTATGGCATATCAAATAAAAGAATGTTTAAATTTTAGAGTATATAAAAAATATTTTAATGGACAATAATGCAAGATCTTTTGAAAAAAAAGAGTAAAATTTGTTTCACGTGTAATAAAGGCAAAATCCTCTTTAATAAAAAGCGATGCGTTGCTGACGACTGGGATTTTCGATTATCGTTGCCACAGATTAATCTCGGAAAATGAAACACTTGAAGTTTCGGAAAAAATTATTAGCTCGAAAAGTATTTGTCAGAAAATTTTTAGACAAACTTCGTTAGAAAGGTAAAAAATTGTATTTTTCTTGATATAAATTTCAAATCTAATGATTATGCCGTTTTTCAAATATTGAATTACAAAAATTACCAAATTTCACAATGGAGTACCATAGCGAAATCTTCACGCGAAAAAAGATAGTGATAACGGCCATGTGTCCTAACGTATACTGGCTATAGCACGAGTCACAAATTATAGCAGCCTTACTAATCTGTTAAAATACAAAAGTGAATTATGATGCCACGAGTGAGTGATTTTTATTTAATTTTAATATAATTATCTTAGAAACAAGGTTTTGGAAAATTTTTTCGAATGGGATTAATAAATTGGCCAAAACTGCATATTATTTTGTGTTTAAAAGAGGAAAGGTGGGGGTGCGCTTTATATTATTTAGGTTTCCTCAGGAACTTTTGGTCAGAATTGAAAGTTTCATATACCAAAACAACAGAAATTAAACGAGAGAACGAGAGAAATTAAATCGACATTAAATCGGCAATAATTATAACGACTGTCCTTCAGATCGTTTGGATAGATTTTCATTTAAAAATATAAAATCATTCAACATTGATTTTAGGTATTTTTAAGGTTATTATCACGGGTCCGGGCAACACCGGGCATGTCAGCTAGTATGATCATAAAAAAGAAAAAAAGTTATCTCGGAAGAGGGGGGGAGGGGTGACATTTTTAATAAATTATAAATTATAAATAAATTATAAACATAAATAATAAATTAATTAATTTTCTATGGGTCTTAAAAATCAGTCAGAATCGGACCTTTTAAGTGCATTGAGGCATTCCTGATTAATATATTTCTCCTCCTTTTCAAATATATATTTAAAATTCTCATTTTTGTTAAACTGTGACCTCACAACATAGTGGTCTTTTGACCACACAAGTGACGTAACGTTTGTGACTTTCAGAAACGTTACAGTGACGTCACCAAAAAACTGTCAGAAACATGTTTTTACAATGAATAACATATTTTGTAGTGTTCTTGCAATTTTTCAAAGGTTTCTAAGCAATTCACATTTTAGACACAGTGTGACTTCACTGAATGGTGGTATTTCGGTCACAGATGTGACGTGACGTACGTGACTCACAGTGACGTGACTGTGACGTCCCTGTGAACATGCATGCTATACGGGATATGTCACGTGATTAGAATGTGGGGGGGGGAGAGGATATTTCAATAAAACAGTAAGAACTAGTGTCAATCCAGCCTCTGTGACATCTAACATTGGATACAATGCTAAAAGATGCTCAAGTTTTTTCTTGTAAGTTTCAAATCTGATTTTTGTGTTTATATAAGTTGTCAACATAATATAAGTGATTATAAGTTTCATTAGAAAACATAGTTTATATTATCTTTCTAAATTATGTACTATTTTAAACTATGTACTTAATAATTCTAAACTATGCTTGTTATTATTTTTTTCTCAATTAATTCCTAAAAAACTTTTGTATTTTTTTTAAATCAATGACGGTGAAAAGGATGGGGGATAAATATGTTGTACTGGCGACTGGTATTTTTTTCTGGTTACCAAATTTTATCATGTTTGTAAAGCCCTGAGTTGAACTAATTTAATAAGAAGTAAAAATATATTTATATTATTAGCTCTCTTGTGGATGAATATCTATAATAAAATACAATTCGACTTAAATACTCGTAATAACCAGAATTTATTAAGTATTTGACAGGCATTTTGATGTTTTTAACTCTGTCACTTTCTAGTCGAAGTATGCTTTCAATGAGCTATAGTGTTCACTGCACACTATATGTATTATTACTTTCTTCTATCTTTACAAGAAGAAAGCATTAAGTTCGAGAAAAAATTCGACAGATTTATATGTTTTACAAGGTCTTGAATACGATTTGACTGTTTTTAGAAAATGTCTGTCCGTGAGTCTGTCTGCGCCTCTGCCTGTCTGTCTATATATATTTACGTGAAAAGGCTTTATGTTGGAATCCCTTTCATTATTAACCCGGCAGCAGTCGCGTGTCGGTATGTTTGTGGCTCATATCAATTATCATCTTCTAACCCATCACCCCTAAAAAGTACAATTTCAATGTAGCTCACCTTCAATACTTCTCTACCGCTATAGTCAAGTAACAAAACTTTTTTTTCAGGTACATTTTTACAAGCAAAATTAAAATTCTGGGAAAAGTCTCCGAAAGATAGTTTCAGCTTATTTTTACCTTTTCCCAATATCAAAAAGACGATACACAGATTTCGTGAAAACTCTAACTCAAGAACTAATGCACGTAATTTAATCAAACTTCAGATTCAGTTAAAGCTTGATATAACTGGGTGTTGGTTATGTTTGTAAATCTCCCAGAAGGTGATGCCACAATGTTACAGTTTTCACGATATCTGCGATAGCTATATCCTAATGATCAGAATTTCGCTAAATTTCATATTCTGTCAAATCCTTATTAGGTTTGGTTGTATACCGCCGGACAGGTGTCGCTACTATGCTGTGTTTTCACGATTTCCGCTATCGCGGAAATCGTGAAAACAGAGCATAGTAGCGATTCTTTTTTTATCTCAAGAACCGAATAGACTGTCATTTATTAACCATTGGGAAAATGGTTGTTATTTTCGGTCGAGAATGGACCTCTTGACGTCGTCACTTTATTTTTTTAAGAGTTTTTAACGAAATTCTGTAACTTTAGAAGAATTTTTCTTTGAATAGCCAATAGAAATGCATAAAATCGTTTCAAAAATGTTAAAGTTACAAAAAGGATAGATGCAAACTATCAGATATGAAAAAAAAAAAAAAAAAAACGAATTCAAAAATTGACGTTGGATGAGAAATCGTCTTCTTAAGCAAATAACATGGTTTTCAACTTTAATTTCCTCAAAATACTTTTAGCTCAGACATCAATCTAAACAAGAGTTTTAAAAGTTATTGTAGGAAGGACCCGACAAAATATTAAGGTATATATTAAGGATAAGGTATAGTAATGGAAAATGCGTTTCAATAACTTCGGCGATGGTTCAAACGAATATTTTTGCGAGGACAGAGAATGCCAGTGCGTTTATTTTTGTATAATTAATATTTTAAATTAATTTGATTTTTTAAAGCTTATGGAACATTTTCCCAATGGTTGTTGTAATTTGTTAAATTATATATATATATATATATATATATATATATGTATATATAATATCCATATATATATATATATATATATAATTTAACAAATTACAACAACCATTGGGAAAATGTTCCATAAGCTTTAAAAAATGGGAAAACAAAGGGATTAGAATAAATGGGGAATATTTAAGCCATCTCCGGTTTGCTGATGACATTTTAATTTTCAGTAATAGCCCTGAAGAATTGCAAAATATGCTAAAAGATTTGGCAGAAGCTAGCATTAATGTGGGATTAAAAATAAATTTGGAAAAGACTAAGGTGATGTTCAATTCATTTGCATCAAAAAAGAAAATCGTCTACAACAACACTGAGATTAAAGATGTTGAAAGTTATGTGTACCTTGGACAAGAAATATCTTCAGACAACAGTATCATGAATGAAATCAATAGAAGAATAAGAAATGGATGGAGTGCTTTTGGGAAGAACAATATTATTCTGAAAAGTAACATGCCTCTTTGTTTGAAAAGAAAGGTGTTTAACCAATGTGTTTTGCCTGCACTAACTTATGGAGCAGAAACTTGGACACTAACAAAACGGATGGTACAAAGATTACAAACAACACAGCGAAGTATGGAAAGATGTATGCTAGGCATAACCAGAAGAGACCGAAAGAGAATAACGTGGATAAGAAGTCAGACGAAAGTTTTTGACATTATCGAGAGAATTAAATGGCTAAAATGGAAATGGGCTGGGCACATTGCAAGAAGACAAGACAATAGATGGAGCACAAACACCCTACAGTGGTATCCCAGAGATGTAAAACGACCAAGAAGACGACCTCAAGTAAGATGGAGTGACGAAATCAGAAAAGTGGCCGGTGTTAATTGGATGACTAAAGCACTAGACAGGCAACAATGGAAAAATCTGGGGGAGACCTACATCCAGCAGTGGATTGAAAACGGTTGATGATGATGATGATGATGATGATATATGTATATATATTGCAGGCGATTTGATTTATATAGAAAAATGTTTTGTGATGTCCACAACATACTAGTTTTCACTCATATAATTCTTTAGTTTTAATATAATTTATAACAAAATTAATAACAAAAATTATTCAATGGATTACACTTTGAATTTTTATCTCTATAAACATGATTTAGTTCTTATATCATATTCGAACAATTCTTTTTTTAGCATTTAAAATATTTTAACACATAATAACACATCATTAATAACACATCATTAATAACACAGATATAACACCATATATGAGAACAATAACATTAACAAATAATAACAACTACATATAGTAACACAACTTTAAAATTAATCCCTTTTTGCTGGACACTGAGAGTTTTAAATCTATTTATAGACTTGAGATTTACATGTTTAGAAAATCTTTCAATTTCTTCATATTACATCTTTAATGACGATGATTTTTTTAAAATTGAATAGTTTTCAAACATAACACATCATTAATAACACACATATAACACCATATATGACAACAATAACATTAACAAATAATAACAACTACATATAACAACACAACATTAAAATTAATCCCTTTTTGCTGGACATTGAGAGTTTTAAATCTATTTATAAAGTTGAGATTTACATGTTTAGAAAATCTTTCAATTTCTTTATATTACATCTTTAACGGCGATGATTTTTTTAAATTGAATTGTTTTCCTACATGTGTATTTTTTAAATTTGAATAGTTTTCCAAAAATGTCCTTTGTTTAATTTGACTAACTAATGCATCAAAAAATAGTCTTTCAAAATTTAATTTAAGAATTTATATATAAATTTTTTTTAAATGATATTTAGTTTTACTACTTCGCAATTGAAAAACAACTAAATAAATCCTTAATCCCCCGTAATACTATTGAACAATTATCTTTTAAATGTTTAGCTGTTTAATATATTTTACAGATTACGTTTAACGTAATTTAAGAACAAAGTTTAATGCTATAATTAAATTAGCTTTAAAAACAAAATTTTCATTCTAGAAGCCTATTTTTTTATTTTAAATATTATTTTTGCTTGAGTGTACCTTAAGATCCTTAAAAATTCTTTTTTCTTTTTTTATGGAAATATTTCTTCCACGCTTAATTAGAGACTAACTTTGAATAAGTTTTTTATAAACGTTCATAACTTGAAAGGGATTTCTAGGGAGTTAGATATATGCGATTTCAGTTTGAATAATATGATGTTTTATGGTTTGTAGGTATATTTTTATTTCTTGAGAATTATGTCTAATTTTATTTTCATTGAGAAAATTTTAGTGAAACTGAATTATGTAAAAAAAATTATTGGTTTATTTTAAAACACATTTTATACGTGCAATTTTAAAATCAGCTCAATCTCTATAAACTGCACAGTTTACAGGGAAATAAACGAAAAATTACGAAAACTTTAACTGTAAAAATAATTAATTATTTAGTAATAATGTACGTGAATTTTACAATGTTTAAAGTTGTGAAACATCTTTAAAATATACTTCAAAGTATTATCCCCATAGACAATAAAATACTCGAATTCTTTTTAGTGTCTTATAAATACTATACACTTCATTTTTTTAAAGCATAGTATTTCTTTTAAATGCTAAAAGGTGTAAATTAACAACATAATAAATACACAGTAAAATAACTTTTATTAGGTTGTTTGACATGTTTCGGCTCACTCCGAGCCATTTTCAAAAACAAATGAGAATATTCCATAATGACACGGTCTTTGAAGTTATTATTTAAAATACTATCATTTAATTTTCATGTACTTTATTAAAAATTGCGCACTTTATCTTTTACTTTTTACTTGGTTGTCCATTTTCATATCTGTAACCATGGAGTAACTCGAGCCACAATTTCAGTAAGTTAAAAGATGCTGTATCGTTACGTATTGTAATTTTGCGTGTTAGCATCTCTATGGTTTCTCTTATTATGGATGGATAGAGTAGACTGGAGGAAATATTATTTTACTTTCTTTGAAATATGTTTGGATGGTTTCTTCTTGACTTAACCTTGCCAGTGCTGTAGGTTTTCTATTATACTTAATATCAGCTATATGCTCCTTTTTTTCTGTAACTAAATTTCCTGCTGGTCATGCCAACTTCAAAGACCGTGTAATTATGGAATAATCTCATTTGTTTTTGAAAATGGCGGGGAGTGATCCGAAACATGCCAAACAACATAATAAAAGTTATTTTACTGTGTATTTATTATGTTGTTAATTTACACCTTTTAGCATTTAAAAATATATATATTATTACAAGGTGTTATAATTCATTATTTTGTTAATCTATAGTAAACATAAATAGCATATATCAATTAAATGGCAATCTATGTATATTTATGAAAATTAGAACAAGGATAGATGACAGACAGACAAACTTACGTCATAATGCGTTAAAAAATATAACCTTTTATATTTATGTAAAAGTATATGATTATTTTTCCTCATATCGTGTAATAAATTATGGTAATCGTCTCTGTTTTTTTTTTATTTATGTCAAACTATAATGTAAGGATATTTATTACTATTATTTAAGAAATGGGGAAAGAAGAATTAAAAAAATATTCTAAAAATATTTTAAAGTTTTAAGAAATTAAGACATTTTGTTTAGCATTATGTAAGCATTTACTATTTATACATAAAGTGCAATTTTGTAATAAATACATAATTCAAATACTTTTTATTTCATGTTTGCTGAAGCGTAATATTAAAAAAATGATTCATGTCTTACCTTTTACTTATTGGCATTATTCAGAAGTGTTTTTCTTCTTATATATATCATTACATTATCTTCTAATACATAACATACGATATATCATTATATTTGAAACAAGAAATATATATCATAATTCGTACTTGGCATCATTTATCACGTGAGATAAAATTTTCTTTCACTAAAGTTGGCCTGAAATAAGGAAAATTTAAAAATTATTTACCTTTTCTGGTCAACCATGAGCAATAAAAGAAGGATAGTAACAAGTTTAAGCTTTCACCAAAAAGGTGACTGTTACATTAAATTTAATTAAAAATTTTAAAATCGATAATGATTCAAAAAATAATTTTCTAATTCGAATGTATTATTAAAATACACAAATACTCAATTAATATTATCACTGTCCAGGTCTAACATTTAGACGACTGTGGGTAATCTAATTATTACGCCACACTTCAAATGAAGGGAGGCGTC
The DNA here is from genome assembly GCA_963931845.1 of Maratus michaelseni. NCBI lineage: Eukaryota > Metazoa > Arthropoda > Arachnida > Araneae > Salticidae > Maratus > Maratus michaelseni. The sequence continues at coordinate 164,615,227 of OZ007592.1, read as the reverse complement.
CAGACAGTGTGAAAAGGGGAGGACAGGAGATGTGGTGATTTTACATCTAAAAAAGAAAAAATATATAGATAGGCATTATTTCTAGAAATTCATTCAAAGAATGTGTTTTTCTATTCAGGGTAATTAGGTATACTTTTTCTTTTCCTTTGAATTTCAACAGATTTAAATAAAATACGCAAGATCGTCGCAACGGGGGGACGGGGGTAACCCCTCGAATGAGACCACATGTGACATAAAGGGGAGGGAGGATATAAAAAGCCACAAAATTTTCGTGATTGAATTAATGTATATCCCCTTAGTGGTTCAGTGTTTGAATTTATGTAATAAATGTTCATAGTCTTGTTTTTGAATCTTTTCTCCTTTATGGATATCTGAGTGATATATATATGTTTACATAATATAAAGTGAAAAGTTATTTTAAAACTTTCTTTTAATAATTATCCATTGATATTTCTTCATTTCATACTTTCGAAGGTCAAAACTGAGATGAAAATATGCATTATCCATTGTATTTTATTTTATAAATGTATTCCAGAGTTCTACTTCAGGTTTAGAAGTTTGGTTTATTATTTAAAAGAAGGAGCCTCTTATCAGTCAACTGTACCATAAAAAATACCACTAAAAAGTTTATTGGTTAGAACAGAAAAGATAATTTAAAAGGAAAATGTTTCCAGTAATCTCTCTTTCAATTTGAATAAACACTGCAAAAGAAAAAATATACGCTTCTATGTAAAATAAAAATGTTTATTCAAAGAACATTTTTGAAGATATTGACAAAGATATGCAGGTATCTAAATAAATTAATGCTTATTCTTTTGCATACATGTCTTAGGTACGATGATAAAACTTATATTTTTAAATTTTCTATTTGTATAAAGAGACATACAATTCAGTAGTCTTGTTCATTATTTTCCCAAATATTTTAATCGATGCTTAGAAATTAACTAAGGAAATGCATTTTACGGCTGAAAATTTTTGTAAATTTTCCAACGAAATATATAGTAAAACCTCTCAATAGCGGGCACTTCGGTATTGCAGAATTTGTCCGATATTTGGAGTTGCCTGCTCTTCACAGGTAAAGGTATGGAAATATGTATGTGTTGAAGATTAAAAAAGATGTCGGCTAAATAGCGGTGTTCGAAATTCCCGAGTGTACGTTATGAATGTTTTACTGTACATGGTAATACGTAGTTATTTTCAAATAGGGTTTTTGTCATATTATCGGCTGTTACCGTAAAATGTTTTTATTTCGTTGTCCATCAAATCGGAATATAGTAAGCTCTGAATTTTTCTTACAAGACTTTTATTACTTACCCATCATACCTAGTATAGGGTAAGTCTTGTAATCGTTTTGAAAATCGAAAAAAAAAATTGACGGATTTACACGTTTCAGACACTAGAGATTCCGAAAAACATATTTTTAGAAAAAAAAATTTTGCAGTCCGTCTGTCTGTGTGTCTGTGTGTGTGTCTGTAAACGCTCTATCTCCCGAACAAAATGAGATAGAGACTTGAAATTTGGTGTGTACTGAGTATGTAATATTGGGAAAAAGCTTATTTAATTTCAGTAACCTCGATTATCCGGAACTATTTCTTTCGGACTCTCAATATATTCATTCTGATAAAAGGTATATAAAAATTTTCGAAATTGTTTATTTTAAGGAGTGAATATAAAAGGCAATAAAATTTTTTTTCATAAAGAAGGAAGTCGATAGAATAATTAGTTGCCGAGATATTTATAATCATATTTTCCACACTCTTCGATTTTTTATAACCCTGTGTTTCATTCAAATTTCAATTCAAAGATATATTTTAATTGGAAATGAGACGCTGAATCCGACGCAGTAAACCGTTAGTTAATTATAAATCAATAATCAATTTTGGTTATCAATTATTATCAATTTTGGAGTTATAAGGATGTTTCTTTTACGCAATTCAGTAATAGAGCATTTAAAGTTTATGACGTCATCAAACCACGATTTTATTCGAATCGCAATGCATTTTATAAATAGTTTACGCATGTTTTATTTTCATATATTATATTATGCATATCCATGATGGATAAGTATTACGGTGGTCCCCAATGACTAGTTGATTTTAGTATGTATAAAACATCTTCGGAGTCAATAAAATGAGTATTAAGCTTCCTTGGGAACTAAATATTGAGGGTTCCACGTTAGGCTGATCACTTGACCGGGCCATATGCTGTATAGCACTTCAGGCCCATGGTCAAGAAAACAGGTCTGGACTATGATTCTTAATGAATTGTAAAGTCGCAGGTTTAGTTTTTTTATGTATAGAACATAAAATTAAAAGAAACTAAAAATAAAAAGCTTTTGGGAAACGGCTTTTGCTTATTATAAAAAATATTTATTATATAAATCTGATGTAAGACAATTAATTTGTATCTAATCATCTTTCGATTTTACATGAAATAAAATCTTTAGATTCTTTACAATATTTTTGAAATTATAAGGTATTGTAAATTGCAAGCAACTTACTTTTAATCACTTGTTTCAATATTTTGAAGAAAATAATAACTTGCACAGCCAATATGCACTTACTTTTAAAGTATTAAGGCCTTAAAAAATATATCGGTGTTTCATTTCTAGATAAAGAGACCAATGTTCTCCTAAATTTAATAAATTTATCTGTATATTTACATGTATACGTAAATATATTAAATTAATCTGACAAAAAGTATGTAATAATGCATGTGAAATATTTTTAACAACTTCCATAAACTTACATGTGCAACAAATTCTTGCATATTTTTTTCATGCATCCAGAAAGAACATATCATAGAAAGAATTTCAGAAATACTTCTAATCAACTGTAAGCCAAGCGGCACTTGTATGTGCCGTATACTGTGCGCATAATCCTTGAATTTGAATACCACTATTTTTGAAATGTAATTTTTACCTTATCTAATCACGAGATTCAGAAAAACATTACTATTCAGAAAACGTTGGTTCCCATAAATTAAAAAATGTCTGCATGTTGCGAAGGGAATATTTCTATTACTTACAAAACTTGCGTAATGGCCGCGTTTTTGTGCACCACACCTTGTATAATAAACATGATTTGGATATTCATCGACTTTAGCAGCGAAACGAAATAACAAAAAGAAATATTATTTTTAATATTTAAAGGCAATGGTTCTTGTCAATTATGTATGGATAGAAATTAATATAAACAATAATGAAGAATAATAATGCATAACCTATTTAGCAGAGCAAAATATTTTATTCTAGCATACATAAATTAATATTTTAATGGCATTGTTCCAGGCATAGGGACATGAATATCTGAAACGTAAAATGAAAAATGGACGAATTCTGACTAATATAGACATAGCTAATATAGACAGAAGGAAAATTCAACATTATTTTGTACATTAAAACATTTCTGAGTGAGTGATATTAGACTCATAAAGGAGTGTGCAATACATATAAGGGTCAATACAAAAACCTTGTCAAAACAAGCACATGTTTCCTGTTAACTCATTGTTCACGAATTCTCTTGTATTCTACGCGTATCTTAACACAGTTTGAACACTGATATTTACTTGAATTTAAAGCAATATCTTTTAGGTAGCTTCCAATACAAAATGTAAAAAGCTACCTATTGCAGACGTACGGAGGAAAGCAATTCCGGATATATTTTCACCAATCACCTCAAACCCCAAAACCATCCTCCGTTCAAATGCTGATTTATGTAGTACAGTAAAACCCCGGTTATCCGAAAAGCATGGGACCAAAGCATTTTCGGTTGACCGGGGTTCCATAAGAATTTTCGGATAACCGGGAGGCTACCTTTTTTATTCGAGCAGTTGGCACTACTTACCAAAAAAATGAAACTTCCTCAGATGGCTGTTTTTTTGTTAGATAATGCACCATCGCACCCAGCAGAAAATGAGCTTGTGAAAGATGGGATTAAAGCAATTTTCTTTCCTCCGAATGTGACTTCTTTAATCGAACCAATGGACCAGTGTGTTATTGAGATCATTAAGAGTCATTGCAGGAAAAGGCTGATATGGTTTTTGATTGAAGGACTGGCTGATGGAGCAGAAGTTGTTCAACGTTTGAAACTTGTAGATATGAAGAAAGTTGGCTACTGGGTCGTTTCTTCATGGGATGAAGTTCAAAGTAAAACGTTAGTGACAACTTCGCGTAAGTTATTGCCTAAGGTTGAGTCGCTAGTCTTTGAAAAAAAGTTGAAGTCTGATACTACAGAGTCGGAAAAAGATGTCATTCAAATTGCGGACAGAAATTATGACAATATAACTAACACAGAAGTGGTTTTAGACATGTTCAAGCAGCTTCCTGGGGAAGTATCAGAAAGTGAGGTTGAGGCTTGACTTCGTCCAACCACTGATGAGTACGATTTGACAGATGCGGAAACAGTTGTTGCGGTGAGTCGAGGATATGTTGATGCTGAAGAAGAAGAACCTGAAGATATTGAGAATGCGAAGATTACACACAGTGAGGCTACTAAGATCCCAGATGTGGTATTTCGATATATTGAAGTACAAGAAGATGCCACACCGTCGATATGTCGTTATTTAAATGGTGGCATGATAAGGCAGAATTGAAGCATTGTGAAATTGAAAAACAGAGGAAAATCACAACGTATTTTGTAAAGAAATGAAGTGTAGTATGTGTCTGTGTAATAAAATGTCTGTTTATACAATAAGTAAATGTTAAAATATGGCAATATTTACATAATCGGGTTTTTAGCATGATTTAATATGTTCCTCAAACTCATATAACATTATAATCACTTGCTGACGTCATATCTACTTGCTTCTCTATCACTCATATTGATATCCTCTTTGTATTATTCTCAAACATTTGAAAAAGTCCATTAAACTTCCAATACGACGTCAGATTAATTTTCTATCTAATTCTCTAATGACATCATATTAACCTGCTTTCTGTACTTACAAATACTCATACTTCTTGTATTATTGATAAATGTTTGAAAATTTCCGTTTTATTACCAATATGACGTCATAATAATCTTTTTTTTCAATTGGTGAAACTTTTTATTTCATTTTCATTTTTCACGTGGAAAGTTTTCAATAGAAAATTAATTATTGTAGAAAGAATTTCATTGTGGATTTTTAATTGTTGGCAACTGCTATAACAAAAAATGTTTAAATTTAATACTAAAAGGCTGTTAGATTTTTGGTTTTTTATCTCTCTATATTAAAATAATACGATTTTTTTTTTATTTTATGATTTTTAGCTTCATAGTAGGTATTCAGCTATAAGTACACAAAATTTCATGTCTCTAAGTTATATAGTTTATGATAACCGGCTCTGTGACGCACAGACAATGTAGCGGGACGAATAGGGTTTCGTGAGATGAACGCAACCCTTAAAATCAGGGATTAATTTATAAGTTTTGGCGACCGTGATTTCTCACAAATTATTATCATTCATTGTTGTAATCATTTTCCCAATCATACGCATAGAACTATTTCTATTCAATCCGTTAGCGTCAATTTCTCGCCAAACTTGGGGAATCTTGGCGAAATATTGCCAAATTTGGCGACTAAAATATGCCTCCATAAATGAAGCCAACTTGGCTATAGCTCACTAATTGAACGAATTTCTTATTCAAATTCAGTACGAACCTTCTGTAATTGAGTTCTTTGCATTTTAGCTTGCTGCTTTCGACTTATATTAGATAACATTTGAAAACGAAGATATAGAAAAGCTACCTTTTCCCCCCGTATAGACCGGAAGGACTTTTTAATTTAATTTTCTCTTCTTTCACATTCTTTAGTCCCACATATCTATATATTGATAAAACTATATGCGAACAACCATTCATATATATTGTCTCAATGCTACAATCTTTATTTGTGAATAAAAACTAAATAAATTCTTAATATGTTACGACAAAAATTAAGGGTTTTAAAATTATTTAGATTGCAAGTGAAATTAATATTTGTAGTTACATAATAGTAATTGAAAAAGACAACGATAAAATTAAGTGAATAAATATAAAATTAAAAATAGTTTTTTTCTAAAAACACACTTTTATTCGCATCCAATTTTTATCTTGAAAATCACGCCTAATGTCCAGACTGCATTTCAAGATTTTTCGAAAAAAAAAATCGCTAAAATACGTGAATATGACGTGAGCACAAAATCTGAAAATTCTTCACTTTGATTTACGCTTCATAGAAAGCGAGAGCTTGTGAATTTATTTTAAAAATTACGAATTTTGTTCTGTTTCTATTTGAAGGAATGGCTAACAGAAGAGAAAAAAAACATTATTTAAACTATCTTTTTAAGATTTCTAAATTGATTTCTCAACGTATAATCATAATTTAATTAATATGAAAGTATTAATCGACTATTTAATTACTACATGCAAACTTTTTATTTATATTTTATTATTTTATTTTTAATGTTTAAGTTCGAAACGTTGCAGTTTCAGAGCCATTTGGCACATTTTGGCGATCGCGTTTTGGCACATAATTAAACCCATTGTTGCTGTAACTCGCACACAATTGTAACACTCAAGGCTATTTATCACTTTTGGTTGGTAAATGAAAAAAAAAGACTTAAAATTAATGCAATATTTTATAACTAAAGATATTAAAACGGTGTATCGTCATTGGAAACACACCTGTGAACATATTTATTATAATTCTAGAAAATCAGAAAGTTAGTAATAAATCGATTGCAAAATTCCTTTTTTACATATAGACTGGGAGGCGGCAGCACAGACAACCACCTCACCGAGTTCACGGCTGAAATTCCAGAATTAGTTAAAACTTGATTCACATATTAAAACGCAATCGGTCTGCCGAGTCATATCTTGGTGGAAAACACTCAAAAACCCGATTTTAGGGGTTGGCTCATAGATTTACCATTGTGTGTTCCTGCTCCCAGTCCTCCATGTTTTCATACCTTTGGGTGCAGGAAAACACAATGGTAAACCAACGAGTCAACCGCTAAAATCGGATTTTAAGGTGTTTTCCACCAAGATATGACTTGGCAGACCGATTGCGTTTTAATATGCGAATCGAGTTTTAACTAATTCTGGAATTTCAGCCGTGAACTCGATGAGGTGATTGTCTGTGCTGCCGCCTTCCGGTCTAATAGGAAAACCAAGCCGAGTGTAATAGTTATATTCATAACTTTCGTATATTTTAAAATAATTTTCAATAGAAGCAAAACAATTCATTATTTAAGTTAAAAAAAAGATTTTGCTAAAACTATATTAAACAAGCATTTTTAAAATAAAAGATAAATCACTATATATTTAACAATTTAAATTAATACTACTATTTATTTTTTAATTGCAACTAACGGTTTATCGACGATATATATCAGCTGTAAAGTAAAACAGATTTTTAAAGTTAAATACCTTTTCATATCCAAGTTTTTATTAAGAGGAATAATCTTCTATTAAAATCATAATTGTTAATTTGATTAGAATGGTAAAAACTCAAGTAATGATAAAAGACAAGAATGTTAAAAAAATAATTAAAAAGCTTAAAATTAACAAATATTATCGTAAAATTATTTTATAAATAAGCAAAAACTTACACATTTCAAAATAAGACGCGATGACATAAAATGCCAAATAAATTCAATTTAATACATCTAAATTTATCTTAATATATTTATAGAAAGTGTTGATGATAATCAATTATTTGAAGAATTTTCTTTTCCTTGTTTGGTTTAAAAAATAATAATAACATGAAAATTTAGAAGAAAATGATCTCAACTAATTCGATTCTTGAAAAATGTTTAAATATTATTCTGACTTTACTTTAAGTAGTTAATTAAAAGGAATAATAAACAATTTTAAGTAGGTGTTTATAACATTTTTTTCTCTTCTTCAATCATTTTAAGGAGTTCATTTCTAATCTTGTTTCGCATATTTTTAAGTGAAATTACTTGAAAGTGTTTTTCATTAGAAATCAGTTCCAAAGAAAATACTTTATTTGAAAAGCACCTAATTAAAACGTTCACATTTTGTAGTATGATAAGGAAAATATAAACTAATTTGAGTCATATAGTTGTAACTAATGTTTATTGTAATTAATTTTAATAAGAAATAAGGTGTTTTGTAAATATTTTAAAATGTTTTTTTTAAGCACTTAAATTTATTTTCTGAAATTTGATATTTTATCTTTCAAAATTAATAAGTCAATATTCACTTATCAAAATAAAATCTAACGAGATTTCTTTAATCGTACTACAAACAGATATTAAGCATAAGAAAAATTAATGTTAAACATTTGAAGAAAAATACATATATTTTATTTAAGGGATCTCAGAAGTCCTATTTTTTCACTGAATGTGCAATTCGACATCATGTCACATTTAATTTTATTTCTGATTTCCTATGAATCACAAATGCATAAAATTTTCACCACTGATAGCTTAATATCTGTTCTTTGTAGCATTATTATTTCAAAATTCTACAACTGATATTTTACTTTTTTAAATATTTAATTTTGCTTTAAAAAATTAAAATGGTTTTTGCATCCACTGCGCTGAAGACTTTAGCAAATCTACTAGTTCTAGAGTCTTAAATAATATTTATATTTATGTGAAACAAATCTACCTTGAACGTATACATCTTTTTTAAGCCATTAATAACATGTATGTTTTTAAATTTGAATTTAAATTATAAAATTTTGAATGTATCTGCCAAGTTCATACAAATTGCTTTAACAGTGTTTCAGAAATGTGCGCAATGGAAAATAAAAAAAAAATAAATATTTTATCCCAATTAAACATTAAAAAAAAAAGTAAAATATCAATTCTAGAATATATGAAAATAATTTTACTACATAGAACAGATATTAATCTGTCAGGGATAAAAATATCATGCATTTGTGTTTTATAGGGAATCAGAAATAAAATTAAATGTGACATGATGCTAAACTGCACCTTCAGTGAAAAAATAAGACTCCCGAGACCACTTAAATAATATATATATATATTTTATCTTAAAATGTTTAACATTAATTTTAAAGTGTTTAACATTATCCCAATTAAACATAAAAAAAGTAAAATATCAGTTCTAGAATATGAAAGTATAATTATGCTACATAGAACATATATTAATCTGTCAGTGAAAAACATAAGACTCCTGAGCCTCCTTAAATAATATATATATATATTTTTTCTTAAAATGTTTAACATTAATCATAAAATGTTTAACATTAAACTTAAAATGTTTAACATTAATCTTAAAATGTTTAACATTAAATTTAAGATGTTTAACATTATTTTTAAACGTTTAACATTATCCCAATTAAACATTAAAAAAAAGTAAAATATCAGTTCTAGAATATGGAAATAATTAAGCTACATAGAACCCATATTAATTCGTTAGGGGTAAAAATATTATGTATTTGTGTTTTATAGGGAATCAGAAATAAAATTAAATGTGACATGATGCTTAATTGCATCTTCAGTAATAAAGTAAGACTCCTGAGATCACTTATTGTTAAAATGTTAATTTTATAATTAAACGAAAGGAGTCGGAAAATATGCTTCTCAACATATTTTCTCCCAGAGGCAAACAAGATATTAGTTTAATCCCTTGAAGGGTGGTGTTACAATTTTATACCCCGTAATTTTAATCCCCAAACATTAGAATGACACCAGAACTTTGGAATTAAATTTTCTTTTTAATATGACCGTGATGAAAAGTTTTTACTTATAACCGAATAAATTTGTTCATAAATTCTGGTGTCATTGAAGAATTTCACCAGTTTAGCAATAAAAGTACTACTTTGCCTCAGAAAGGGATAATGCGAGAAGATTCAATACGTCATTTGATAACGTATGGAAGAGATCCTGAGAATGGTGATGCGCAGAACTGTCAGGAAGAGCGACAAAGTCTGTTCACAGAAGACATGGAGAGCAGGCCTCTATAGAAAATGTGGAATTTTTAAGCGGCTTGAATGAGTTTCGATAGCGAAGAGTGGACAGATATTTAAAAAGCTCGTGGAAGTGCATGGTAGAAGTTTGATTGTTAACCTACATTGGAAGAGCCTTGCGCATACGACCACCTGCCCCGTCCTGGCTGAACTTAACCCACGCGTGTCCACCTCTCTGCGGGCACAAATACTCCGAAAAAGATATTCTATTCGACGATGGGGAAGCACTATTAAAATATGCTTCACGCCTATTGGTGTTTACTTTTATATACCCGCAGCTGACGTGACATGGCTAAAGCCCATTCCACCTCTTTCTGGTATCGAAGAAAGCTCTCAGGGTCAGGCTCGGCAAACTTTGACACCATTGCAGAAGAGGAGAATATGCAAACAGGTCTGCAGGACACGCAATTTATTCAACAGGATTTTAAATTTTGGTAAGCATTATGATGAATACACCAGTGTCTTGCGTGACTATATGCAGAAAAATACCTCAAGTCAACTTCTTTATGTCTGCATTCTATTACTTGTATCGCTGCATATACTGTTTAAAGTATTTCTTGATCTATAATGAAGGATTACGAAAATATAATATGACCTATTCAGAGTTACTCACGATTCTACAAAGCATTCCTTTATCTTCAGAAATATCGGAAAATAATAAATTTATGAAATTTGGTAAGCATTACGAAAAAAAAGATTTCTGAAACAAAACTTTCTGTTTCTGCTCGTAACTGTCGGAAATGTTTCCGTGATTATTTACTATGCATTGATGAGTTTTCAAAAGCAGGTTTCAACACCGAAATATCATATTTTCGGATGCAATCGATTCTCAAGTAGACATGTTCAGTAGCCATGTTCAACAGACAAACCTACTAACGTGGAGCAACACATTGCTACTCTTGCATGTATAAATTCTGTTACGCAGCTGAAAATGTTTACTTAAAAAAGGATAGTATCGGAAAATCTATTTTTAATGTTGAGACTGGATTGAGAAAATGGATTAATACAGTGTAAAACTACTCGAAAACATTTCATTTCCAAAAATTACGGGCAACAAAAGAAACTTTTTTTTTTAGAAACACTTCATTAAATTTTGTAAATATATTGGTGTCTGAGGTTTCTGAAGATAAAGGAACGAAATTCGGAATCATGGGTATAGCGGAAGGGTTAATATATATATATTAATCTTCTAGTTAGGTCAAGGAACATTTCTCTCTTTTTTTACAGTGTATAGTATTCATGAGAAACTCTTTATTTTTTTACTTCCCCTAGTACAAATTAAAATATAAGTTTTGAAATCAATGACAAAATTAAAAATCTAGTTTATAAATAGAAATTTTAATAATGTTTATTAAATGTATAATTAAAAATTCTTGCTAACGAGTGTTTTATAAAAATTACATTTTTCGTACCATTTAATTTAAATTTTGTATCAGTTGAATAAAACTGGAGAATTTCCCAAAATGTTCGTTAATGTTTGCAATTAAGAAAGTTTTCGCAAAAAAATTATTTCGGAACGATTTTCTAAGAATAATTTGTGAAACAGATATTTTTTGAGGTAGCCTATGCAACTAAAATTGTCAAATTTCAAAAATGGAAAGCTATATATATATATTTTAAATAATAAATGGCTTTAAAATTAACTTTATATTTTTTAGTTTTTTAGAATGATAATAAGCTTCTGAAAACATCTGAAAAATAATCTAAAACACATTAAGCTCTACGTAAATCAGTAAACTTAAAAAATTAATTATGCTTCTTAAAAATATTTTACATTTATTTATTTACTATCCGAAATTGCACATGAATAAAATATCTTGATATTACTGAATAATTTTAGTCCTGAAAACAAACTGCAAACATTTTGCTCAATAAAAAACACATTAACAAATTTATAAGGATATTGTAAAGCAATAACTGCATATATATTTTTTAGCTTAAATGTTGAACAATTAAAAAGAAAAAATATATTCATTTATCGAAAAAATATTCATGAAAATTACTATGTAAATTTGTCAATAATTTTTAGTATAAATCAGTAAAAAAATATGTTACAAAAATTGCTCAAGTTTATGTTTCATAAGCGATATAAAAATTTTGATACAAAATATAAAATGACCTAACATACACTGTAATGACTATCGTCTAAATTTAGATCTCCAAAAACATTGAAGCAGTAAATAGTGTGCTCTAAAAGATAACAGCAGCTGTTTCCCCTGTCGATAACTGCAATGATGACATTCCTAAATATCACATCGACCGTCAGATTGGAGATAAAATACAGGAACATATATATTACAGTATAAAAAAACAACTAAACTTCAACTGATCTGTGGATTATTTTTTCACGTAAAAAGGGATAAAAACATTATAACTTTTATTAAAAATTCGTCTCTATATATTTTTTAAAGTAGCTGTATAATTCAATCTACAAAATCTTGAGTAATAAGAGTTTAAATACCAGTATTTCAGAATAGTTATCTTTGCTTTGTTTAATCAAAGAATTCTTAAAAATTAAATACTGCAAATATTTTATGAGACAAAGTTTACTTAAACCAAATATATCTATCTATTAAGAAATTTTGGTATCGACCTAATATTCTCAAATCATTAGGTCGACTTATACGCGAGTGTGTATGATAGTATTATCATAAATGGAATAATTGCTATCCATATAGATTACACAAATAACTAAAAACATTTGTAAAAAAGATTGAAAATATATGATTGCAAAATTATTTAGTAGCCAGTGAAAGAAAATGAGAATTGGTATTTTATTCACAAAATGATTTAGAATTGATTTTAATGTATTCTTGCAAAATTATTATTAACATGTTTACAATGCTCAAACTCGAACTAAACTTGCGAATCACGTCCTTGAATTCATTTATTTATACCGTAAATCCGCTCTGGTTATAAAAGGGCTAACGACAAATAGACACTGATTCTTCAAAGATTAATCTTGAATGCATGTCGGATAACTCGAGTAACTCGAGTTTACTTGAATTCAATATGATCCGTGGGTTAGGGTAGATCTGATGTGCCTGCTGGAGGTCAAGTACAGACTGGATAGACTCTAAACTGTTTTCTTCATTTCGAGGTCTTGGTAAATTGATTTTGGTTTTGATTATTATTTATTCTTAAACAGTAACCTCCTCTTAAGTTAGTAATTTGCCGCAGACCCATAATGACCCATAACTAAAATGACCCACTATTCGAAAGTTCTCGAACATCTGACCCAGTCCAATACTCTTCTCGTGTCCGAAAATGGTAGTATACAAAATTTAGTCAAAATCGTTTGAACTGTTTTTTAGATACAGTTATCTAGACCCTGTCCCATGGTGACCCAAAATGACCCGCTAATCAAATTTTCTCGAACGTGTGACCTAGCTCAATGGTTTTCTGGTGCACCAACACGGTAGGCTACAAAACTTCGTCAAAATCGTTTAAGCCGTTTTTAAAATGAAATTTGCATATATATATATATATATCAACACACACACACACACACAAGATTTGGAATATATGATTCTCCATACAATAACAGAGCTTCTATGCAATTGGTGCTGATAGCTTCTTTAGGTCTTTGCCTTAAATACAGGAAGTAGTGTTATAGCAATCTAAACCATAAAAATTAACTTTCACATTATATAAAATAATCGTTTTCTGTTCTTTATTATGTGGCATAAAGTATAAAGCTCGTTCAATCTAAGTATAATCTCCACGGTGTTTCAAGAAATTTTGAGTCCTTTTTCTTGTTAGTCTTTCTCAATATTGGCACATGACAATCGTTTTCCGATTTTGTTAAAAATTTCGGGAGAAAAAATAATTATTTTAATTCATATGCTGAATATGAGTCAAGTGTCATGTTCTGTGAAGTTCTGCTTGCAACCATAATGTCTTCTTTTGGTATGCGAATGGTTCTTAATTATAAATAGGAGATGCAACCCGGGCTTCACAAGTTACAGAAAATAGACAAAAACCACATTTTCTATTTGAAAACACCAATAGATTTTTTTACATTTACACATTTTTTATTTCTTTAAATTGCCCACTAATAACACCACAAATCGTTTCTATATAAACTAATCGTTGGGGGCCACCGTAATATTTACCCATCATGGATATGCACAGTATAAAATAGGAAAATAAAACATGTCTAAACTATTTATAAAATGCATTGCAATTCGAATAAAATCCTGGCTTGATGACGTCATAAATTTTAACTGCTCTATTACTGAATTGAAACAGAAACATCCTTATAAATCCAAAAATTTTAATATTATTAACTAATAGTTTACTACGTCGGATTAAGCGTCTCATTTCCAATTAAAATATATCTTTGAATGGAAATTTGAATGAAATACAGGGTCATCAAAAATCGAAGAGTGTGGAAAATAGGATTATAAATATCTTGAAAACTAATCACCCGATCAACTTCATTCTTTATGCAAAATTTATGTTTTTTTATTTTCTTTTATATTTACTCCTTAAAATAAACAATTTCGAAAAATTTTATACACCTTTTATCAGAACAAATATTTCGAGAGTCCGAAAAAAATAGCTCCGGATAATCGAGGTTACTGAAATTCATTACGCTTTTTCTCATTGTTACATATTAAGAACATACCAAATTTCAAGTCTCTATCTCAATTTGTCGGGAGATAGAGCGTTTACAGACACACACACACAGACGGACGGCAATCTTTTTTTCTAAAAATAGGTTTTTCGGAATCTCCAGTGTCTGAAACGTGTAAATCCGACAAAAAATGTTTTTCGATTTTTAAAACGAATTCAAGACCCTAATTACTACGTATGATGGGTAAGCAAAAATAGCAATAATATATTCAATTAAAGTTTTGAAATTTAATAAAAGTTATACTTTCGTATATGCCATGAGTCAAAAGTTAATAGCCGAAGCAATCGTTAACGATTTCGAAACTTACAGCAGCCCTTTTAATTCTGATAATATCAGTGATATAAGCACGTAGTTCAATTACAGGCCTGTTAAAGTTGTGTTTTATTTAATGATGAAGTTTTAATTTCGGTATGGGAATATTAGCCAAAAGCAAATGCCGAACTATATATATTGTTTTGAGTGGAAACGGGTTAATATTTCGTAAACGCATTCAACCAGATAGAGATAGATTTTATTATTCTATTTTATTATTATATTATTCTTGAAAATTATCTTAAAAATTATAAAAAAATAAGTCAATAGAGATAATTTTGAAACAAATAGCATTTGAAAGAACGTGTTCTTTCCTCATTCGACGGTGTAAAAATCGAAATTGTGCGGTGTTTAGTAGTTAGTAAAGAAAAAAAAGTTTTCAGTCAGGTGTTGCCCACCATCAATATGGTGTCAGAGTTACTCACGAACTTTTTCTGCTTCATAATTAGAGACATAAAAATAGTTCATACTGTATATCTTTTAAAGTTACATTGCAGGAAATAGGGATAATTTAATTCACCATTTTATATTTTTTTGTAAATTTTATCTTTTGTTTAAAAAATATACTTCCCTGGCTTCAAAAATGGATTTAAGTTTTGAAACATAGTATTATGATATACAAAGAGCAATCGTTTCGTTTTAATATAAACGAAAGTTTCTTGTTTATGATGAGTTGAAAAAGGGTGTCAAAATACACAATTTGTGATTTCGAAAGGTACTTATGTCCCTTTAAATTGAAATATTTTACTTTATTCCTATCAAATTGCTGAATGTAAAATTTTGGACGTTATTTTTTATATTCCCATGTTTCCTTATAGAGTAACTCTAGGTTAGATAGCCATAGAGAAGAAATGACCAGTCTAAATATTTCCAAAACTGGATCCCAGATCGCAGCATAAACATTATTAGTAGGAAATTGTTCAACGAATTCCTTCATTGTGACGTGCAGCTGTGTTTTTCGATTATAAAAAGTAAGTGAAATTTTAATGTTTATTTAATTTAGTGGTTGAACATTTTTGTTGAGTTAGGTATCTGAATATTTTGCAGTACGTACGTTGCACTTATTTTTACTATACTGACTTTTAAGGCACTTTACAAATTGCTATATGTTTTTCAGGATTAACTATAAGAAATGTGTTACTTTTTGCTATTTTAACTTCACTTTTCCTTTCTTGTATTGGATGGCCATCTCTCCTCGGCTTGAAGGAGATATGGCCATCTGCCATTTTAATTTCAATTTTGTTTCCCACATTTTGTCCTCAATATTTAATTTTTTTTTGTCCAAAATATGAGGAGTATATGTATAAGAATTTTAAATATGCATAAATATTTCTTGTATATGCATTCTAAGAATTTTTATTTCAATCTTTAAAAATTATGGCCATCTATCCTAGAGTTACCCTATTTGTTTTATAACTATAGTCTTTGTCTTCATACATACATACATAGCAATATAAGTATACACTTACACACACCCACACATTTATCAGTGCATGTAAAGATAAAGAGAAAGAGAGAGTAATAATTAATCATATCAGCAGCTTTACCTTTTTTGATAGTTGCAATAAATAGATTAAAAAAAAAAAAAAGAAAAATAGAAAAAAAGATGAGTGAAAATAATTGCTTTCTCATGAACTTCACGTTAATGCAAAAATGACTGAATATTTCAATATTTTAAATTGATTTTCTAAAAATAAAGCAATAATGTTTTAAAATATAGCGCTTAATTCGGTTAAAAACAAACCATTGTGTGACGTGGCAAACAATTATGTTAAGAAAAAGCACTACTTTTTTTTTTGTTTCCAATAATTAAAGAGATTTGTAACGGTAATTACAAAGTAGATGAACACTGTGAATAATTAATGGAGTTTAAACAACATTTTTTTCCCCAATAAAGATACCAGTAACTTTAATTGAGGTTGAATACAAAGTGGTTTAATTTTTTTTTTTCAGAATGATCAGAAAGTCATTTGTTGTAATGCTTATTTCCGAGCGATAAGTTAATGTAGCATTTTTATTTAGAAGTTCAAAATCCTAAAAGAAAAAAGCGACATTCGCATTTTTTCTGTAAGTTAAAAACATTTGTAAAAAACTAAAAACATGAATCTAAATAAAAAAAGTCCTTCTGGCCTGTACCGGCAGGAAAAGGTAGCTACCCTATTTTTTGTTTTTTAAAAATTCAGTGAATTTTACTCAAACACACGAAGCTAAAATGAGTTTAACTGCGATTATAGAAGCTTCGATCTCAGTTTTTGCCAATACTGAATTTGAATGAATTTCGCCAAATTTGTCAACTGTATCCAAATTGGTTTCATTTTTGCCGATTTATTTTTGGTCGCTAAATTTGGTGATATTTCGCCACCTGGACCAAGCGTGGCTAGACTTTGATGCAGGAGAAACCGCGGACATTTCAATTTCTAAGAAATTCAAAGTGTTGCGTAAATAAAGAGTTATTGTAAATGAACGCCCTCTGGAGTCGAAACAAATACAGTTTAATTGCGACGTGGGCGCCGAGTAAGTTAGTCGTGAGTGAGTGTTTTGTTTTCGTCAATAACTTTTCGAAAAAACGAGACAGAATGCATCATATGCGGAGAAACATTTGAAGAAGACTGGATTCAGTGCCAGGAATGCAAAGACTGGGCCCATGAAGATTGTGTTTATATAGATGCATCGGATTTTTATTATAATTGTGATGGTTGTAAGGCAAAAAACGGTTGGGACGCCATTGATTAATATGTTCGGGGCTACCCGCCGTTTCTTGTGACGGCAAAAAAATAAGGCCAAACTATTTTCAGTATATTTCGTTAAATAATTCGATATTATTAGCAATGTTTAATTAAAATCATTAAAGAAGTTCATAATTTTAATTTAAGTATAAAATAAAGACAGAAATTTCATTCATTTGTTTTTTATTTGCAATTTATCTAAGGGCTACCCGATCTTTCCCTACAATAAAAAGTAAATTTGCGAGAAACCACGTTTTCTTAACTCATAAATGAAACCTGATTATGAAAAAGTCAGCCACCCTAAAATTTCAAACTGATCTCAGGCATTTCTTAAAATCAAAGCAAAAAAAATAAATAAAAAATAAATAAATAAATAAATAAAATGCTCCGGAATCCTTGCATCAAGACCGAACACTTAAAGGTTAAAATTTTTTGTACATTTTTCTTGAATTTGAAGTCTTAAAACCCCCGCCATTTTTTAACAAGGTGGCAGATGAAGCTGGCCGACGCTTTTCGTCGATACCTTAGTAAGTTCTGTACACAGGCTCGGTCACATAACTAAATTTAACTTCTATATCTCAGCCATTTTTTAAGATAGATGTGAAACAAAAAATGCTCCGGAATCCTTTCATCAAGGTCAAAACTTAAACGAAAACCTTTTTGAATTTCAAAATTTTTTGTACATTTAAAAAAAAAAATTGAAATGATTAAGTGGCCGTCATTTTGAAGCAAGATGGTGGATAAAGCTGGACAACGAACTCGGTAAGTTCTGTCATATTAACATCGTTTATAAATACGAGTGCTACAGCATGTCAAAAATTATATATATATATATATATGTCTGTATAAATTAGTGATGGGCGATTCTGAAAAATTTGATAATCGATCAACATCGATACTATATAAAACTAATCGATTAAAAAATAATCGATTAACAAATTCTAGTATCGATGTTTTAGAATCGATTCTCACACAGATAGCTTAAAAAGAGTAACTCCTAAACTTATCGATCAAATGGCAGTAAATTTGATCATACATCGTGATAACAGGGATTAGCAGATAATAATCGATATTTCTGGCGCTCATTCCTTTTTCATTGCAGTATATAATATATTAGCTACTGTCAAATTTTTTTTCAAGGCCTTTTTCTTTCCAGGTAAAATTGTTATCTTTTCAGTTTAAAAGTTAGGGGGTACTAAGAGTGAATCCAGAAAAGAAATAATATTCAAAATATGAACATGAACGATAGGCGTAGAGAACCAAGGGCTGGAGGGGAAAGAGGGCTAACTATGTTTCAGCTAGAATTTCTTGTCCGAATTTAATAAAAATTTAGAAAGAGGCAGGGCTGATTCTAAAGCCGCTGAAAATGAATCATCGCGAATGTGAAATAAAAAGGGAGGGGGCCCTCCTCCTCCCCCCGAAATCATAACTTTTTTAATTATGGTCAGATTTGAAAGGGACCTTTCTGACAGTCTTCCCAAGTCACTTGGTTAATAACTAAACGTTCTTATTATATCTGCAACTGTTTGTCACCACTATTTATGAACAAGGGGGAGGGGGCGCGCTTTTCCCACACGGAGGGTACTTTTCTAAATTTTGAGGACACCACTCATGTGATATATCGTTGGAAAGGTCTGTGACCGCTTAATCATATTATGCATCTGATGTGTCAATCCCCTTACTTTGACCCCCAAGGGGGACACTTTTCTAAATTTTGCCGATTCCCCTCATGTGATGTATCGTTGAAAAGGTCTGTGACTGCTTAATCATATTATGCGTCTCCGGTGTCCATCCCCCCATTTTGTCCCCCCAAGGGGGGTACTTTTCTAAATTTTGCACACACCCCTCATGTGATATATCGTTGGAAAGGTCTGTGACCGCTTAATCATATTATGCATCTAAGGTGTCTATTCCCCCACTTTTCCCTCCCAAGGGGGGTACTTTGTAAATTTTGCACACACCCCTCTTGTGATATATTGTTGGAAAGGTCTGTGAACGCTTAATCACGCTTATTCATATTATGTCCGGTATACGGTGCCGACTCGACATCTATAGCCTTAACAATTTCAGTGCCCAAATTTCGTGTAGAACAGATTCCGCCACCTGGTGGTGGAACGTGGAACTAATGGATATTGCAGCGCGTGCGCAGCACGACGCCTATACCGTGCGGAGGCAGAGGGGACCCGAGCCGGAGGTTTTTTCAGTTAGAGGTTTATACTACTTAATGTGCAAATTAAAGGATTATTCGTTGCTGAAGGCCGCGTTTATCCGATCCGGAGTTTCGTTCGGTTCGAGGTTTTACAAGATTCGAGGCCCCGATGGAAATTAGGGGTCTGCTAGCGGTCGAAGCCAGCTAGTTAGTTTTTTAAGTTGTATTTTTCAAGTTCGTCCCCTTTCGGCTCCCACTGCCCCCCCCTCCCAAATCATAACCTTTTTAGTTATGCATAGATTTCAACGGGACTTTTTCGGACATTCTTCCCAAGTAATTTGGTTAATAAATAAACATTGGTATTATCTGCAACTGTTTGTCACCACTATTTATGAACAATAATAAAAATTTTCGGCTTTTTTGGTTAATAAATAAACATTGGTATTATCTGCAACTGTTTGTCGCCACTATTTATGAACAATAATAAAAATTTTCGGCTTTTTTCAAGTTAAAACACACCATCCTTGGTTTAGATCCACTTTACTCAGGATGCTCATTAGTTAAGTTGTATCTGTCAATATTTTCTCCTTCCCTCCCAGCCTCCTTCCTGGCCCCTCCCCCTCCACCTCGCACGAAATCATAACTTTTTTAATTATGGTCAGATTAGAACGGGATCTTTACTGACATTCTTCCCAAGTCATTGTTGAATTTCGACACTTTTCTTCGTGAGGGATTTCTGTGGCTCCGGGGGAGGGGGGGGGGATTATACTTTTAACCATTAAAAGCGTAAAATCTCAAATCTTCCGTGGGGAACATTTCAATGCTCCAGGGGGGAATATTCCCCTCTGGCCCCCCCACCGTATTCAACACTGTCCCAAGTCATTTGGTTAATAACTAAACATTGGTATTAGGTAGCTTTCAATACAAAAAAGTATAAAGCTACCTATTGCAGCCGTTCGGAGGAAAGCAATTCCAGAAAATTTCCATATATTTTCACCGATCATGACCCACAGACCTCAAAACCACCCTCCTTTCAAATGTTGATTTATATATATATATCTGATATATGTCATACGATAACGCGCGTATTTATAAATTATTTTTGATGAAACTAATTGTGTGTTACTAATGTGTGTGAAACTAATTGGTGAAACTAATTGTGTCGCCAAATTCTTGCCAAACATGGCGACATTTAGCGAAATATCGCCAAATTTGGCGACCAAAATCCGTTTTCATAAATGAAGCCAACTTGGCTATAGCTCAATAATTTAGCGTATTTCTCATTCAAATTCAGTATTAACGAATCTGTTTTCGAGTAACATTAGCTAAAATTTTAAAACGAAGATATAAGAAAGCTACCTTTTCCTCCGGGGAAAAAGCCGGAAGGACTTTTATATCTCCAACTGTTTTGCACTATTTATGAACAATAATCAAAATTTTCGGCTTTTTTCCAGTTAAAACACTCTTTTCTTGGATTAGAACCACAGTACTCAGGGTTATCGTTTGCTAAATTGTATCTCTCAAGTTTATCAAAATGTTTGTGTAAGTTATATTTTAAAAATTTCTCCGTGCTCGGACAAATAAAACGGTAAAAATTCCAGTCGTTTAGAGTTTAGAACCAAACCTGCTGAGTTATGATACTTTGAATTTTATGAAATATCGGAGCTTTCCGATACTAAATAATCATCTGCTTGTTTTTAATGTTTTTCAAGAGTACACGTATGGTAATGCTTTAAAACTTATTATATATCAAATTATTTAAACAAAATGACCCCGAGAATTTTGTACATTTGAGAATTTTGTTGTTTTATTTTTTATATACGATACACTATACAGGAAAAAGACCACACTCGTGGATATTCCAATTAAATTTTAAGCTTGTATTGTATGTAAGAACATCATAAAACAAAATAAAAATAAAAGCCTTTACAAAATCAGTAATTTCAAATGGATTAGAAAAGAACATTATATGAAAAAGATATACGAGGAACATTATGCGTAAAACATTTATATATATTACATATATATTCTGGAAAAATATTTGAGGTAATGTTGTTTATGTCTTAAAACGTAGATAATTTTTTTTTCTCAAATAAAATTTCTTCTAATAGTACTTGCTGTAATGTTAGAGCAAGACATTTTTATAATGACATTTCTCCTCGTATTAGGACTAGGAGCTCTTAAGGGTCCTCTTCACGCACTTGAAAACATACGCTCGCTAATAATAATCCTATGGGGCATTATTTTTCTAGTACCTCGTTTGCATTTGAATATTTTTAAACGATTTTTTTTGGCATTGGATAGCAGTTATCAATCTCTATTTCCGCCGTTGATTAATGTTTTTCTTCGCGGATTTTTTTTAGGAAGATACTTTTCTTTCGAAACCGGTTCCGAAAGTGAAAGTATCTTCGACTACTATGAATCAACATACTATGAAATGAAGCAGCTTTAAAAGAATTCTCCATTCTGGTCTGTGGTTTTGTATTTATTTTTTATTTAACAAGATGACGTGACTCTGACGCCTTTCTAAATTCACTTATCCAACTTTTCTTTTTCGCCCTCCTTGTGCACCACAAGCGTACTAAATAATGAATCACTTGCAATGCAGCAAAAGTTTGTATACGCATTAGTTGACTTAATAAACAAAGGTTTTCTACATCTGTGATAAAAAGACGCGAGCAGATTCCCCCCCCCCCCCCCCAAGAGTGGCGCAGGCGAAAATCATCTTAAAACTTAACAGTAGACAATGAATTTCGTTTATATCTTTATCAGTTTTTAAGCGTTTTGAAAAATTACATAAAATATTAATCAATAAGAGAGTCCTGCAACGAGCCAGGTTATCCACATTTACCCAAAATAGAAAACGACAAGACACGTGGTTATGCGCTATATTTCTTCATTATGGGCCGGGCGGTCAAGCTGACACTAATTTTTTTTCTTCGGATCGGGATAGGAGTTATGGTCAAGATAACTTTCACTGTTTCGGGTTCGAAATCGATTTCGGATTGTGTTTTGTTTTGACATTTGCGGGTCGGTGTCAGGCCAGGTTGACCAGATTTTTTAAAAGAATGTACAAAATATTTTCCCACCATTCAGGTGAAAAATTTATATACAATAAAACCGGAAAGTGGGGAGACCAGAAGACAAACATATTTAATAAATGTACCTTTGAAAAACATTAGTAACAAACAGACGATTATTTAGTGTCTTCAATATTAAAATTCAAAGTATCATAACTCAACATGTTTGGTACCAAACTCTAACAGACTGGAATTTTCACTGTTTTATTTGTCTGAGAATTTTTTCAAATATAACTTATACTTTGACAAACTTGAGAGATACAACTTAACTAACGAGCATTCCATGTAAAGTGCTCTAAACCATGGATGGTGTGTTTTAATTGGAAAAAAGCCGAAAATTTTAAATTTTGGTCAGAGATAGTGGTGACACACAGTTGCAGATATAATACCAATGTTTATTTATTAACCAAATGAATTGGGAAGAATGTCTGAAAAGGTCCCGTTCAAATCTGTGCATAACTAAGAAAGTCATGATTGGGGGGGGGGGGGGCAGGGGGAGGAGAAAAGGGACGAATTTGAAAAACACAACTTATTAAACTAAGTAGCTGGCTTCACCCGCTAGCGGGCACCTAATTAACATCGGGAATCCATTCTTGTAAAGCCTCGAATATGATACACCTTGAATCGAACGAAACTCCGGATCATGTCCCCGCTGTCTTCGGCACCGGATAATCCCATAATTTGCGCATCGAAAAGTACAAACCTCTAACAGAATGAACCTCCGACCCGGGTCCTCGATGCCTTCGGCACCGCACAATCCCTTAATTTTCACATCGAATAGTATAAACCTCTAACTGAATGAACCTCCGGCCCGGGTCCCTGCTGCCTCCGGCACCGTATAGCAGTCGTGCTGCGCACGCGCTGCAATATCCATTAGTTCCACTTTCCACCACATGTGGTGCAATCTGTTCTACTCGAAC
This sequence comes from Maratus michaelseni, assembly GCA_963931845.1. Classification (NCBI taxonomy): domain Eukaryota; kingdom Metazoa; phylum Arthropoda; class Arachnida; order Araneae; family Salticidae; genus Maratus; species Maratus michaelseni. The sequence continues at coordinate 164,591,477 of OZ007592.1, read as the reverse complement.
TTTGGGCACTGGAATCGTTAATGCTATACATGTCGAGTTGGCACCGTATACCGGTCATAATATGGATAAGTGTGATTAAGCGTTCACAGACTTTTCCAACGATATATCACATGAGGGGGGGTGCAAAATTTACAAAAGTACCCCCCTTGGGGGGCAAAGAGGGGGAATGGACACCGGAGATGCATAATATTATTAAGCGGTCTCAGACCGTTCCAACGATATATCACATGGGGGGTGTGTGCAAAATTTTGAAAAGTACCCCCATTGGTGGGGCAAAGTGTGAGGGATGGACACCGGAGATGCTTTATATGATTAAGCGACCACAGAGCTGTCCAACGATATATCACATGAGGGGTGTGTGCAAAATTTTGAAAAGTATTCCCTGTTGGGGGGCATAGTGGGGGCAGGATACCGGAGATGCATAATATGATAAGGCGGTCACAGACCTTTCCAACAATATATCACATGAGGGGTGTGTGAAAAATTTAGAAAAGTGCCCCCCTTGGGGGGCAAAGTGGTGGAATTGACACCGGAGATGCATAATATGATTAGGCGGTCTCAGACCGTTCCAACGATATATCACATGTGGGGTGTGTGCAAAATTTAGAAAAGTACCCCCCTTGGTGGGGCAAAGTGTGAGGGATGGACATCGGAGATGCTTTATATGATTAAGCGGTCACAGACCTGTTTAACGATATATCACATGAAGGGTGTGTGCAAAATTTAGAAAAGTATTCCCTGCTGGGGGGGGCATAGTGGGGGAATGGACACCGGAGATGCATCATATGATTAAGCGATGACAGACCTTTCCAACTATATATCACGTGAGGGGAGTGTGCAAAATTTAGAAAAGTATCCCCTTGGGGGGCAAAGTGGGGGAATGGACACCGGACATGCATAATATGATTAAGCGGTCACTGACCTTTCCAACGATATATCACAAGAGGGGTGTGTACAAAATTTAGAAAAGTATCCCCCTTGGGGGGACAGAGTGGGGAAACGGACACTGGAGATGCATAATATGATTAAGCATTCACAGACCTTTCCAACGATATTTCACATGAGGGGTGTGTGCAAAATTTACATACGTACACCCCCTTGGAAGGCAAAGTGGGGGCAGGATACCGGAGATACATAATATGATTAAGCGGTCACTAACCTTTCCAACGATATATCACATGAGGGGTGTCGGTAAAATTCAGAAAAGTGCCCTTCCCGTTTGGGCAACCTCCCCTCCTCCGCATAATTTTTGACGGGGTCTCATTCTTAAAATTTATGTTATGTGTTTAAAAATATCATAAACTTTCAAACAGATCGCCTTATTATATTTCCTAATTTTGTTCGCGCCTCTCCTCCTCCCCCCCCACTCGAAATGTGAGGCGAATCCCTTATTTATACGAAATTTGAGAGCAACAGCTGCTCATCTCTGCCTCTAAAGTAATTAAAGTGAAAGAAAAAATATATGGAATTTAGTGCTAGAGAGATCGATCTATAATCTATAGATTTTCGTTAGGCGTTATCCTCTGATGTCTGACGGTGATTAAGATCGATCTGCAGTGACGATTTGAAAGAAAAAATAAATGATCGATAATATTCGTAGAGACATCGATAAAAAATTGCTAAAATCGATCTGTCCATAGTATCAATTAAATCGATAAGAAAGGTCGACATTGATAAAAATTTGATAACATCGATTACATCGATTACATCGATTATCGATAGGGGGGTTGGATGATGTCTGGGAATCATGATCGGCGGAAACATACCGAAATATTCCGAAAATGTTTTTCTCTGGACGGCTGCAATAGGTTGTTTTTTACGTTTTGTAATGGAAGCTACCTAAAATTCTTTAATGGTATTCTAATGAAAAATACTAATATTTTAGAATAACAGATAAACCGAAAACAAATGAAGTATACTTGTATGAATTATATTTTTGTCATTTAAACTACTCTTAGACGTTGATAACTTATATATTTATCATTCGTTATGTATACTTATTTAGGATAGAACTACAATGCATATGAAATTTTACTACAATTTAAAAAATATTTAATGGAACTTAATACCATTGACATCTCAGATTTTATTTTAAATTTTTAATATGCAACTCTAAAAATTAAATTATTATTCCCGTCAAGCCGAATTGCCGGTGCTATGTTGCACAGCCCCATTAAAAATAAAAGGAAAAAAGAAAACGAATGCACATAATGCAAATACTGTTTTGAAATATATAATCGGTAAACACAATTAAAAGTTTTACACATCGAATAGGCTTAATATTTCTTTCAAAAAGCTGTGAATTATCACCTAGAAGCTATAAAATCACGTTACCAAATGTCTCCTGTGATAAGAGAAAGGTTTAATCTCTTTGCAACGATTTTCATTCTTATTTATCACATTAGAATCAATCATAGAAAACTCATCAATAATAAAGAATAAAACAATCTTCATACAGAGCAGGAATGAACTGACGAATGAACAACAAATTGTGTTAAGAGTAGTTGATCGCCTCAAAACTGAATGCAACAATCTAAGTCGATACCATCAGCTGAAAAGCCAGTATTAACCATAGTCAGTCTATAACCATAGTCAGTCTAAAACCATAGTCAGTTTAAGCCAGTCTAAAACCATAAAGGATTGAAGGTACAATCGTTAAAAGATGAATTGTTTCATCTTTTCACCGTAATAAATTTTCATGTACCAATCCTTGCCTGGTATAAAATATACCTGAGGACATTTCTGTTCACATGTTTTCAGTGGCCGGGCTTGCCTCACTCAAAGCCACAGAATTTTCCTTTGTTCATAAGTAAAGTTGATATTTCAATATTCAAGACCCTTAATTACCTTAAAGACCCTTAAAGACAATGTTTTTTTTCTTCCTTTAGAGCAAGGGTTCTCAAACTTTTAAACCGACGTACCACTAAATCGAAGTTCATACTTCCCCGTACCACCAGAAAACAAACGTAAAGCTAATATAGAAAAACCTGTAAAAAGTAACCTGTCTAAAACGAAATATATCATTGATATTTTGTGCTTCCGTCTTAGCAGGCTTTATTCTATTTTAAAAAGAAGGATTACATTACTAAACTAATACTTAAACTGACTGTTTTATAATAAGATTCAAGTAAAAAGTACAATCATTACATTTTGATATAGCATACAATATCAAAATATAGTGTTTTGGTATAGGAAAAAAAGCTACAATAATTAATGACATATTGACGCACACTGATTCATATACTACTGTTATAGAAAGCTAATTGCACTAATTTGCTTCTATCGTAATGAACAGGGTGGACTTGTTTTATCAAGTACAACTTTGTGTTGCCAGGACTTTCCACGACTGGCGGGCGGATGAGTGGCACATCTCCTAATAGACCGGGAGGCGGCAGCACAGACAATCACCTCATCGAGTTCACGGCTGAAATTCCAGAATTAGTTAAAACTTGATTCTCATATTAAAACGCAATTGGTCTGCCAAGTCATATCTTGGTGGAAAACACCCGAAAACCCGATTTCAGCGGTTGGTTCGTAGGTTTACCATTGTATGTTCCTGCTCCCAGTCCTCCATGTTTTCATACCTTTGGGTGCAGGAACACACAATGGTAAACTTACGAGTCAACCGATAAAACCGGTTTTTAAGGTATTTTCCACCAAGATATGACTTGGCAGACCGATTGCGTTTTAATATGCGAATCGAGTTTTAACTAATTCTGGAATTTCAGCCGTGAACTCGATGAGGTGATTGTCTGTGCTGCCGCCTCCCGGTCTATAAGCTTAACCAAAAATTAATCTCGATCGGGCCCGTCTCTTTGGCGCGCTTGGAGGAAGTTTCCACGACCTCCAGAGTCCGATAGTGGTGTCTTTGATTCTTCCGTTTTTGTGTTTTTGTGATTTGTGTTTTTATATGTGGATAAACCGGAGAACGGAGTCGATCGGGGATCTCCCCGTATTCCGCTGCGGGGGTTTGCCGAATGCAAAGCCGTTCGATGGGGACGACCTAGCCGAGTCTCGTCCATGAGAAAGGACCGAGTTTCCTCGTGGTCCTGGGTCGGCCAGATGTTTCCTATGTCACGCGTAGTGACAACCAACGGAAGATGAACTAGTCGCTTGTCCTTCCGTCGACGATCAGACGCCGTGGGCAAGCAAGAGCCGTCAGGAAATTTAGCATGTGACCTAGGAATCGACTCTCCTTATGGGGTTTTGGCGACGAAGTCGCTGGGTTGTTTCGACGGTTCATAGAGTGGCTGTGTGAAGGTCTCCTCTAAGATATGGGATCCTCCGCGCAATCGCAATGACCTGTGTCGTCGCATACTCGGGTAAGAGGTTTGGAGGTTACGTTGGATGAAGGTCCTCCGGACCGGTCGGCAGCGCACTCGGTGACCCAAAGTCGATGTGCGCGTAATAGGTCTCTCAGGACCTGGGTCCGGTGGTCGAATGACGTGCCGAGCGCTCCTCAGGCGTCTTGCGGCGTAACCTAGTTTTTATCAAGTACAACTTCCTCCTGTCTGGCTCAATATTAGGCATTTTTAGTCATAAATCAGATTCTATGTATAGTTTATTCCTGTATTTGTTTTCGGACTGCCAGCCGTTAGGCAGAGTAGCAAAATCGTATAAAGAAGGGGAAGCATATTCACATAGATATGTTGTACTAAACACACTCTTTGACGATATCAGACGATACTCCTGAATGATATTCTCGCTAACTAAAATTCTGTTACATTCACCCTTTTTTGAATGTTGACTACAGTAATCCATCACAGGAGAGCTGAATAAGTTCACTTCTTTTCTCTCTCGTAAGATACAGCGGCAGATTGTCGCAAATGAGAAAAAAATTTCTTATCCAAAGCTTAGTTAGTGCATTTAACACAGGTTCAATACAACTTTATTAATAATTTGCACCCCTTTATATGCGACAATAATGTAGGCAAACACTTGCAAGTTTCTTCATACATTTATGTACATATCACCACGATAAATATGTACAATGCTTTGCCACAAATCCGTACTGCCTATGACTACATTCTTTGTTTGATTTCAGATCATCATTTTAAATAAACTTACTTTGTTGAAAACTGATTTTCATGAAAGAGAAAGAAATTACACACATTTTGGACAAGAGAAGATAAGATATTTCTGTCAAAAGAATGAATTAATTTATGAATTATATTTGAAATAAAACTTTTATTTCAACACATCCTACAGGCTCTTCTAGTACAAAAAGAACAATGGGCTATAAATTACACTTGGAATTTTATTTTGTTTTAACTCCTCCTCCTCACTCAAGCTCCCCCTACTTTCAAGCATCCAGGCTTTACTTTCAGATAAATAAGTTTATAAAGCATGTTTAAAAACAATTCTTCCGTTAATTAAAAATACTTCACTCAATAATTTTAAAAGTAGATCTTCATTAATTTTTTTTATCTATATAAATATAATAATTATGTTTTTAATTCTGGAAAACTGATTGTATCATAAGCGGTGTGTACGAATTGCAGCAAGTCTGCTATAATAAACATTTCTCATAACAAAAAAAAAAGCAGAAAAAGCGTTTACAGATCCTAAATTGCATTCGAAATGTTTTTTGAAAACTTCCAGGTTAATAAAGATATTGATTCCATAATAATACGCTGAATTCTGTATATTATTTTACGTACCAGTGTCGGACTTCTGCGTACCAGTAGCCAGAGATTTGCGTACCAGTACTGGTACGCGTACCATAGTTTGAGAACCCCTTCGTTTAGAGCGTTCAATAACGTGCGAGAAATGTCTAGTGGGGTCAGGAAAACGCTTTCAATTTATTACACTATTTAGCATCTTCTCTCTATAACGTCTGCCTTATTTTTACCGATGACATACATTTGTGAAGTAGACGGTCTTTTTTTTTTCGAGTATTTAATCTTCGAAATCACTTGACACATCTGTGAATCTTTATTTTGAAAAGCATCTACATTCAGGCTATTAAAATACTCCATACCATGATTGGGAGGTGTCAAAACTATTAGTGCTTGTAGACAGTGCAGTGGTGTTTTATAAACATCATTTAGTAGTGCCTTTGCTTGAAAAGATTTTCTCTATGTTCAAGGGTCAGTATTTAGACAGATGAATGAAAAAAGTCTGAAAATACTTCGTTTTTTGCTCTATATATCATCTCGCTCTTTTGTCAATATTTTTATCAAACTGCAAATGCTGTTATTGTCAAATGGTTGTAAAGCAACAGTGTAGCAGTTGTGTTCAGTGAATATACATTTTCACCACAGATTGAAGAGTTCTGGCGTCAGTTTTAATGTTTAAATTACGCCAATCATCGTTCTAATTAACAAGGTTAACAAAGTCTCTGGTGCAACGAAATATAGGACAACGCATTGCCCCTTGTGTTGAATAACGTCTTTGAGAAACAGAGGTGATAAATTTTTTTCTAAACACCACTTGCTGCCTGATTTATGCGCTTGAAGTGTGTAATATTTGTTCGAGAACATCTTTATTCTAAACTAATGCTGTTTCAAATTTTGGTGAGTACCTATTTATTTGGAGCATCAGCAATATATCGTAATGTTGACACTTCTCATGTTATAAGTTTAAAATTAGTGTTTGCTATCCAAACTTGCGCTACAAAGGCGTTATAATGTATTTGTCGAAGGGTCATAACGTTTACATTTATGATCAAACAGCTATTATTATCGGTGAATTTAGGGTAAGAGGCTTGTGTTTTATGGAAACCAAAACATCACTCGTGGTTATTTGTACCTCGTATATTTCAATAACATGTACTGGAATATTTAGTGCCTCTGAACATGATTGAGTAGTTCTGCTAAATTAATGACACGGTTTTCGGGATAAATTTTGGAGACGATTCCTCTGCATGAATAAAGAGATGAACAAACTATTATATAAGTTGTTAAGTGACAAAGTAACCAAACGTAGCAAATAGTAAATTTGCGTCGTAAAAGTCTTTGCTTTGTAAATAAGGGGCATAGTTAAGCCAGAGTAAGCCATAAAAAGGTGGATTTCCTCACGTACAAATTGCTGGATGTTTTCATAAACTTAATAACATTCACAATGAATCGGATTTGTTTGCAGAAGTTTTGTACACTGAGACGATGGGATGAACTTGGGGAGAGGAGCATTTGCTGGAAATACTTTATGCAGAAATAAAACAAATAATTTGAAATTCTAACAAATTACAACGAATTGGACGTTATAAAGAATATAACGTGGTTTGACTACTTATCAGTTTAATAAGTTATTTAACAAAGATAAAAAAGGACACGCTTGAAGAAGTGAAACTTCTAACGTATAAAAATCAACATTGTAAAAAATAGAAAAATATACATTATAAAGCGCAGCCATATGTGTCAATAACGCTGACGTCATAACCAATCGGAGAACAATGGTGTTAAAATATATGAGAGTTACAACAATAGAACTTCCCGTTGTGATTTTTTTTTGCGCAACTAGTGTCATAGTGCCATTTGTACCTAGCTAATATTATAACCTATAAAAAACGAATAAAATCATTTAGAAAAATGAATGATGTTTTTACATGACTTCATTTGTATTGAACTTTTTATATTATTATGTACAGCATAACTATTAAGACTTTTTTCAGAAAAAAGAGACTTAGAAAAAAGATGCGTTTTGCGGTTTACTTTTCGATCCACATTCCCTTGGGGTAAAACCGGATATCCTACGTTGGATAAAAAAAAATTACATTGGAAACAATATTTAAAGAGTTGGTAAACAATGTTTAAAGAAAAGGTAGTCAAACTTTCATAGAGAAGAGTTATTAAGATTTTTATAAATCTGATAAAAGAGTGAACAACTTTTCTGCAGTTTCTAAAATTTTAAAGAAGATTAATTTCCCTTTATATTTAAATATTAACTCATTAGACATACTATAATTTGAATTTTTTTTAAACTTGAAATACTGTTACTTTACTTCCTCACTTAAAGTTGTAAAATAAAATATATTATTATTATTATTTTTTTTAATGCTAAAATTTTTCAGTTTTTATAAGGTTAACATATCCATACGTTTAATATCCCACCAAATCGGATAAGATCGGATGATTTGTTGTTGTATAAATAACCATTTTTTAATACAAATGGGATGACTTAATCAAATATTTAAAATAATATTATGATACAAGTATAAGTCTAAAGTATGCACGAAAAGTTGCCTTAAATTCTGTTGGAAATTTTGACTTTCAGACGCAAAAATTAATAAGGCTTTTATGTGGATTAATATTGTGGTTTTACCCCATTTCAGCCCTCCGTCTTTTAAAAATGAGATGAATATTATTAACATTATACATATAAATAAATATAAATGTTGTTAGACTTCAAAATTCATATATAAATAAAATCATGAACTAAACACACTTCTACGCTGATCAAAAATTCACCTTTTTTAATACGTTTTCCCATTTTCTGAAAGCATAACTTAATGGCCTTGAAAAAGCCCTTCAATTAGCTTTGAAGTTAAAAGATGGAAAAAAAATGTTTCTTATTATTCATTTTATATATATGCCAAGAAATCTTTAAACATCTTTGAAAAGTTTTTTGAAAGAAAATGTCTTTTTCATGTTTAATTAAAAAGGTAAAGGATAAGAGTCTCTTTATGAGTGCGTATAATTTGAAAAGAATGTTTGAAAAATCTAACTCTCCTGTTTATTTTAAGAAAATATTCTGCTGCATGTAGAATTTTTTGTTTGTTCGTTGTTTTATTTTATTCAACCAGCATATTTCTTGTAAGTCTATACTAATTGACAAATACTTAAATTTAAATCTTATTTATCCCTCTTAAAATTTTTGACTAAATTTTGGAAGTTTTTAGAAAGACTTATCTTACTGGAGCAAATTTTATTTAAGTTAAAGTAATTAAATCTAAAATAAAAATATAGATTTTCAGGTACAAATTTTTTGATTCGGTTAAGATGATTTTTGTAACACACCTTAAAGATAAAAGAATTTTAATTACCGGGCTTAAATTACTTCTACTAATTATCGAATTTATTAAATCTTTATTGAAAGAATGGAATATATTTTTTATTTAATCATACGGTTTAGTAACATATTTATATTTTGTTTGAACACGTATTAATTGTATATTTAAAACATTTTTTTAAACTATTATCAGGATCCTTACGCCTCATGGGAATATAATAAGAATTTTCGTAAAGTAATATTTGCCTTATTTAATGAAAAACAAAATTTAGATATGTCACATTACTTAACGAAAATTCTGGTATTGAAAGCCCTTACATCTCCTGAATCCCTGGAAGCATAAGAGCCCTGATTATATAGACCTTCTCACGCTTAAACCACTCAGGCTATCGCCGTTTTGTTGTTTGCAAACTAAACTATACCATTTTAATTGGACGACAAATCTTCAAAATCATGAAAATTTTAATGATTTTGATTTTTTAAACATATTCGAATTTGAAAAATTAGAGTTCAAAATTGACCTCAAACTTTAAACAGCTCCCAATTTGAGAAATTTTGATTTATGTTATCAGCATGAGGATTGGTATCCAACTAACTTAATACTGTATTTTAAGAATCTCTGTGAGTTGTTGCTTTCAGATGATTATTAAGAACGCAATTGCTTACACAGATATACTGTGAACGCTGTGCGTAATAGATGTGTTTAGATCGATTAAAATATCAAAATTTTTATATGACAATATTCACAGACATAGAAAATAGTCGTTGGGGGCCACAGAAATACTTACCCATAATGGATATGCATAATATAAAATATGAAAATAAAACATGTGTAAACTATTTATAAAATGCATTGCAATTCGAATAAAATCGTGGCTTGATGACGTCATAAACTTTAAATGCTCTATTACTGAATTGCGTAAAAGAAACATCCTTATCACTCAAAAATTGATAATCATATTAACTAACGGTTTACTGCGTCATATTAAGCGTTTCATTTCCAATTAAAATATATCTTTGAATTGAAATTTGAATGAAATACAGGGTCATGAAAAATCGAAGAGTGTGAAAAATATAATTACAAATATCTCGCTAGCTAATTATCCGATCAACTTCGTTCTTTATGCAAAATTTATGTTTCTGTATTGTTTTTTATATTCACTCCTTAAAATAAACAATTTCAAAAATTTTTTATGTATCTTTTATCAGAACGAATATTATGAGAGTCTGAAAAATATTGTTCCGGATAATCGAGGTTACTGAAATTCAATAAACTTCTTTCCATTATTACATACTAAATATATACCAAGTTTCAAGTCTCTATTTCAATTTGTTCGGGAGATATAACGTTTACAGACACACACACAGACAGACAGATGCCAATTTTTTTTTCTAAAGATAAGTTTTTCGGAATCTCAAGTGTCTTTAACGTGTAAATCCGTAAAAATATTTTTTTCGATTTTCAAAGGGATTACAAGACTTACCCTATACTACGTATGATGGGTAAGTAAAAAGTAAATAACAAAAGCAATAAATTCAATGCCAAAAACTATTTCCTTCTGTGTGAATACTTAAACAAAAATAAAATTTCCAAATATGTCTGAAAATCAAGTCATATTAGGAGAAGTTCATTTTAAGATTTAAGCATAAATGTTGTTGTTTTATGTTTCGTTTTCTAAATTCATAAAAATTTCTTTTGTTTCTGTAATTTAATTATTCGGCTTTCACTTTCAAGCCTGTTTGATCCAACTTGCAGATACTTTCCTGTCTTTCATTACTGATATTTTGAAAACTACAGCGATACATTTAATATTGCTATTAAAATCATTGTGTTGAAAATGCAGTAGATCATAATACTATGGAATTGGAGAACATCATTTAAATACGTGCAAAACATGTGCGCTTCAACTGTCAATCTATTTAGGTGATCTCTTTAGCATGATTACTTAGCTGTATTGAATACACTTCGTATATACAGGGTGTTTCACAAAGGTCCCCATACTTTGAAAATAAATAACTCTGAAATAGTTATAGGTAGAAGTATGAAAACAGTGGTACGTTTATTTAAAAAAACCCGTAAGAATCTGATACAGAAACCTCAAAATTTTAATTGAAAATAGCGCCGATAGATGGCGCTGCAGGCAACAAAACGCATGCGTATAGAGAGAGCTAAAAGGCGTGGACTGGCCTCCGTATTCACCCGACCTCATCCCCTGCGACTACTTTTTGTGGGACACACTGAAAGACATTGTTTACCACAACAATACTTTAACACTCGAAGAGCTGGAGGAGGCTACTTGTCAAGCTTACGTGTCGATTTTTGGTGACACACTACAGAGAGTCACTGACAATTTCATTCTTCGTTTGCGACATGTGTGTTGTGTGAAAGCTGCACATTTTGAATCGATTTTCATGTGATACAGTCTACTTATGATAATGCCGCCTGCAGCGCCATCTATCAGTGAATTTGTTACTAAAATTTTGAGGTTTCTGTATCAGTTTTTTATGGGTTTTTTTTAATAAACATACCACTGGTTTCATGTTTCCATCTATGTTTTCGAGTTATTTATTTTCAAAGTTAGGGGTCCTTCGTGAAACACCCTGTATATATTTATACAGCTATGGCCAAGAGACCAGAAACACCTTTTATGTTTTTCAAATTTAGGAATAATATCATTTTAGCTTTTTTAATTTATGGTTTATGTGTATTGTTCGGACACTAGTGATTTATTGATAAAGTATCGTGAACAATTATTGTTGCGAGTTCATGTCATACTGTTGTTTCTGAACTATAACAAAAATAAAATTAACAATATATATATATATATATATATATAAACACTTTAAAAGTAATATGAATTAACAGTTTCTTTTAAAAAAAATGAATGATTTATGTAATTTGGGTCACTCTTTTTCTTCAGCTGTGAAGTTCTTTGCAAAAGATTGCTTTTCTTACGCGATTTATGTAGAGAAATACATAGGTAGAAGAAAACTTTGAAACAGTGTGTAGTGTTAAAAAAAATTAACAATACATTGCAATGAATAATTAGTCCGAAATATTGCTAAATCAGTTGGTATTTCTTCAAAGGAAGTTTTTACAAATATGCATGCAAAAAAGTATCCGAATGTAGAGGAAATAAAATAAATAAAATGACTCCATCTAAAATGACTTTAAGAAGGAAAAAAATGCGCCTACGACAATCCAGAATAAAAACAATTTTGTCCAGCAAAGTGTTACAAATTGAAACAAGTCTTCAAGTAAGGATAAAACAATTGAAAGGACACTAATATTTAAAATGACATACTCTCGAAGTCTAAAGAAGGATCCATTTTAAATAAAATACAGACCGAAAAACTCATGCAGTTTCTGAAATTGAACTATATAGAAAACGACCTCGAAAAATCGAAGAAATTTTGCGGATTGTGCTCTAGAGAGAGAAATAAAATTACATTAGTTTGAAATAGATGGGAAACAGTTTGTCGGGCGACCTAAAAAATAAAATAAAATGATGCATAAATCCGAAATACACAAGGAAAACTGTTAAAGACGGAGATGGCAGTTTAATGGTATAGAGCTGTTTTTCGTGGTATGGTACGAGCTCACTTTTTAAAATTAAATTTCACATGACTAAAAAGATGTATGTGGATATTTTAGAGCATACAATGATACATGGGTGGACAATTTTTTTTTTCTTAAATGACGCGATCAACGTGATAGTTATAAGCAGGGCTTGACAAATGCGGTCGCCAGGTCGCCACTGGCGACTAAGTTTTTGTATCTGGCAAGCAAGTTATTTAAACTGCAAATTTTAAAATAATAAAATGAGAATTATTTGACTGACTTCGACAGGAAAATAGACAGAAAATTGTTTTCTTGCTTCACTGTTTTCCCGATGCCCCGTAGCTGGGCATTTAAAGCATTCGTCAATCAGTATTCCCCAAATATGCCGGTTAATTTAGACTTTAAATTTTTTCCCTTGAGATATATAATTTCGAAAAGTTTAATTAGAAAACTTAGTTTATATTGTCATTCTAAATTATGTACTATTTTAAACTATGTAACTAATAATTCTAAGCTGTGCTTTTTATTATTTTTTCACAATTACTTCATAAATTTTTGTGCTTTTTGAAAATCAGTGACGGGGAAAGGGGGGGGGAGCAGGGATAATATTTTTTTACTGGCGACTAGAATTTTTCGCTGGCTACCAGATTTTATCAAATTTGTAAAGCCCTGTTATAAGAAAAATTCAGTAAAACAGACGAAAAGTTGGTTTAAAAAGACATAGGATGGATGTTCTGCCATAACTTTCTTTGTCACTCTGTTTTAATCCAATAGAGAACGTAGGGCATAAACTAAAAGGTAAAATTAAAGGCCATCAAATCTGTGCAAGATGAATGGCATTCCATTCCTATTGAAAAATATCAAAAATCAGTTGACTCCGAGTCAAATACAATTACTGCAGTCCTATAAAACTAAGATTTTTCTATTAAATATGAATAAAATATATAAACGTATAATAATAATAATTAATGCTTTTTTTATTGTTTCTATTTTTTAACCCGATGCGTTTTTCGGATAGTTCACACAAAAAAAAGCATTATGACGCGAATACATCTAAATAATCTGTGAACATACTTAGAGAATCAATAGATTATATCACTATGATCAAAACAAGACAAATTAAACATGAATTGTGAAAGTGAAACATAAAAGTACATTCCGCTAAGCAGCTTTTGGGTTATGTTTAAAAAACTACCCACATTACAATCTGTTTTGAAACGATTATAAATGAATTTAACATTAGGAGTTCCAACTTTTAAACCTTCATAATCCCTAAACCACTTGACCAAAATACTTCCTTTTTGGTATCCGAAGGATAAATGTATGGGAAATGCCAAATAAGATGCCAAAATTAAGTGTTTGCGTTAAAAGGTTCTGAGTTTAGTATAAGTGCACTATGAAGACGACCCCCTAAGCCCTTTTTGTCTTACATATATTTAAAGAAGACATAATTTCCCGTCGAATAGCTATTTTCGTTAACAATTACCTTTAAAAATTGGGTGATTAAAATGTATGGGCTGTACTCTTTTTTTTTTCTTTGGCCCTATAGTACATCAAGGAGCTTGGTTTTGAGCAGTGTTGAATTCAGGGGATGGCCCGGGGGGGGGAATTCCCCCCGAAGCATTGAAATGCCCCCCCCGGAAGAATTGAGAATTTATGCTTTTAATGGTTAAAAAGTGCAATACCCCCCCCCCCCCCTGGAACTCTATAATGTCCCCCCGGAGCCACAGAAACCCCTCCCGAAGAAAAGTTTCTGAATTCATGACTGGCTTTGAGGCAGGAATTAACCTAAGAACGATGAGGAATATAACAAGTTGGAAATTGTACCTCAAACGTGACAAATGAGACCCGTTCGTACTGTTATTATTTCAGTGAAATGAATTATATCGTCTGTTTTTATGATATGATTAATTTCCGCAATAAAATAAGTATATTTTATGTTGGCAACATTTTATCTTTTGTCGACATTTACTAAAAAGTCCAATGGGAAATTTAAGCCTAGGTTTGAAAAATCAGAACTTGAAATCCATATTTAGACTCTTTTTCAATTTAATATCTATTTCTCCGCAAACATCTATCCAAAAAACTGTCCGTAGATTATAGGGTTGCTATAATTAAACAATTTTAGTATACAAATTCGGTTTTTAAATTCAGTAGTACGGAAATAATATGATTCCATCTTAAACATGAAGTAATCACCATGACAAGATAAAAAAAAATTACATATCATGGGGTATCATTGAATTAATTACGTATGATAGGATTTAATAGAATGAAGAATGTAACTATAACTTCTTCATAGAGGTTATAAAATGTCATATATGTCATATATGACTATAGCGTCATACATGTCAGATAACTTGGCGAACATCTGGGTCGCTTGACGATTAATCCACGGAAGCTACTATAACAAGGAAGCACCAATTAAAAAAAAAATTCAAATTACTTAATAAATATTTTTATTAATAACTTTTTCCTTTTTGGTTAGATTTTCATAAAATTTGAAATGACTCGACAAAATTCTGCAACGATTATATATATTATTTCAAACCATTCGGTTGGGTAGTTTTTGAGCTGTTATATGCGGACAGACGGACGGACGGCCGGACTAGACGAAGACTATGGGTGCTATGTATTAATATAATTACGAACGCACCTAAAAACTGAGATAATACATTAGTAATTAGACAAAAAATTCCATAGAAGAGAATAAACACTAACGATACAGTTTCAAAAGTCATTATAGTGGAACATTTCTGATTTTAATTCATAAGTAGAAATAAGACATCAGAATTAAATAATACAATTTGGACCTTATTCTGATGCAACGTACCCTTTAGCCGATTCAATTTAAATTTATATTAATTTATGCTCGATTTAAAATGAAATATTTGTCTCTTCGTTAGCTGATTTCAGCTTAGTGCGAAAGTGTGGTATCTTAGATGTTATTTGGTACAAGGATGTTTTTAAGAACCTTTAATGGTGTTCACATTAACTTTTTCAATCCCTGATGACAACTCATAAGTTCTCGGAATGAATGTGTAAGACAGAATCAAACGCAACTGTACATATCTGGATTTTGGCAGTCTTCCAAAACATGAGTACACATTTCATAACAGAAGAGTCCGTAGGTACAGAAAAATGACTTTGTCCCTGATAACATAATTTTGTATAATTCGTAAGTTCGCGTGAAATTTGAGAAAATGTCGTTTCCCCCTATTCAATAAGCGTTATGACGACAAACTTTACTAATGTTTATGTAAAATCATGTTTTAAAATATTATTCTGGAAAATATAGATCTAATATAGTATAATAATAGTACGTATTTAATATAATTATAATTTACAGTACGTGTTTGCAGTGAAGTGTTAAATTTTGTTCTCTTATCATTTGAAATAAAAATCCAACTACTTCGTTGAATGATTGCATTTAATTATATTTTAATAGACATTTATTGCAGAATAATATGGTTAAAATGAAATACTTCAAATGAACGAAAAAAAGGAATTGCATCTGAAGATATTTGTCTTAAGGAATCAAACATAATAATATTCGCGCTATCTTTTTAAAAAGTAATATAAGTTTTATTTTTTTCCGTCATTATTTGTATGATTTCATTCTTTTAAAATTTTCTACAAAGAGTGTACATATTTTTAGATCAATGTTTGATTTATTAATAGTCATAAATATCGTTTCCATATATTTTAATAATTTTTGAAATTATAATTAACTAAAATATGTTTACAGCTACTGAAATTTTGACTTTTAAAACAACGTGCTGTTATCTGAACAAACACAATGAATCTGTGTTAATTCAAGACAAATGTTTCGGGGTTACATATTAACCACAAACAGCATTTAATTTCCCTTTAACCGTTTGGATATGTATTTGGGACATGTGTCGTCCCAGGGACTAATTCTTCATTCTATTTTCACTACTTTTTAAAAACCAATATCTGCCATACACTTATACTAGGCTGCTTTCAATATAAATCTGCCACAAGGATTTTTTTGGGAAAATTGTGGTAAGAGAAAATATAAAAATAGTCGCCAATCCTAGTCCGTAATCAAAAGGTTAAAGGAAATGCCTTTCATGTTTTTATTTAACTTACTTAAGTGTTTATTAAAAATATATTCAAATTATCGATTTTTCATAGTAAAACTTTCATTAAGTATAAAGGAATAGGTAAAAATATTTTTCTAAAATATTTTCTACTTATATTTCTGAAACAGCACAGAGATTGCTATGCTACGTATGTAATGGCATGGAATTCACTGTAATGGCAATAGACTAAATGTAGGTCTTCAAAGACAATGGAGCAGTGAAATGTCCATTCCAAAAAAGAACAGAAGCTGTTTCTCCAGTCGATATCTTCCGATGGCTACATTCCGACATTTTGTATCAGGCATAGGATCGGGAGTATAAAACAAAGAAAATTACACTATCAAAAACGAAATAATCTCACAATGGTTTCTTGATTATTATTTTCCCTGACCAAATCTTGAATACTTTTTAAAACTTAAAAGAGTCAGTTACCTAGGATTATATTCCTATTAATAATTCATCTGCAATATTTCTTGTTTAATTTATAGCACAGTCAAAGCACCTTATAACGAAATCGAAAGTGCTGCAAAGATTTGCTCGTTATAATGTGCTTTCGTTAAAACGTTATAACGAATTATTTCGTTATATAGTAAGAACTCCAATTACCCCGGCTAATGTGGTCTGGACGTAATCAGAGTAGGCAGAAGTCCATATAATGAAGACAATCATAAAAAGGACGTTTTATTACATAAAGTTATAGTACACTAAATAGGTAACCGCAACATATAATAGCAACGACCACAAACACATATATGAATAATTGACGATATACAAAAGAAAATTCTATTTAAAAATAAGCATAGTTAACATTATAATAATGATATAATAAATTGATAATCGTAAATTTGGAACACAGAATAACGGCAAGTTTAAATGCAAATGGCATTAGTCGAAATCACTACATAGTATAAAACAAAGTCGCTTTTTCTGTCCCTATATCCCTATGTACGCTTAAATCTTTAAAACTACGCAACGGATTTTGATGCGTTTTTTTTTAATAGATAGAGTGATTCAAGAGGAAGGTTTATATGTATAATAACCATATGTTTTGCTTTGTAATTTCAGATAAATCATTACATAGTATAAAACAAAGTCGCTTTTTCTGTCCCTATATCCCTATGTACGCTTAAATCTTTAAAACTACGCAACGGATTTTGATGCGGTTT
Organism: Maratus michaelseni; assembly: GCA_963931845.1. Lineage (NCBI taxonomy): Eukaryota > Metazoa > Arthropoda > Arachnida > Araneae > Salticidae > Maratus > Maratus michaelseni. The sequence goes on along the minus strand of OZ007592.1, from coordinate 164,573,694 downwards.
TTTTTAATAGAGTAATTCAAGAGGAAGGTTTATATGTATAATAACCATATGTTTTGCTTTGTAATTTCAGATAAATCACTACATAGTATAAAACAAAGTCGCTTTTTCTGTCCCTATATCCCTATGTACGCTTAAATCTTTAAAACTACGCAACGGATTTTGATGCGGTTTTTTTTAATAGATAGAGTGATTCAAGAGGAAGGTTTATATGTATATCCATTAAATAGTGGAGAAATACTGTTATTTTTGAGGTTTTTAATGTGATGTCGTAAGTAATTTCATTTTTTCCGCTTATACATTGCAAACGCAGGCTGAACCCTACAAGATTTATCAAAATAATGTACTAATTATTGTACACATTAAAAAGGTCTACAGAAAACACAAAGAGATGAAGGTTTTCAAGGTTAACCCGAAGCAAAGCGAGGGAGGGCCGCTAGTAAAATAATATAGTGAAAACGTGGAACGAAACATTTAAGAGTATACTTACCTTCTATGAAAAATATTACACGGTAAAAAAAATCCGTGAAAATACAAAAGATTTTCCGTAAAAGTTTATGCATAAGTTTCATTTTTCCAAAACTTCAGTACAATTTCAGTAAATGGCATTAGTTCCGTTAAAGAGATTTCAAATCCGTAAATATGCAGAAAGTTTTCAGTAAATTTATTGGATTTTTTCAAAATTTCTTTCAAAACAGTACAATGTCCGTATTTCTTCCAAAACAGTTCAATTTCCGTAAATGGCATTTAAAGGTTGCGTACAGAAATCGCCTTCTTTGAAATGCGAATTAAGATTGTTGTATTTACTAGAGTTGTTCTAGGATACAGGCCTGGCCCGGCTCGACTCACTGGCCCATTCTAACCAAGGCCATGTCAGTTTTTTTGCGAAAAGTATATTAATATTTATATTTCTAAATGAAATATTTAGAAATTTATTTTATTTTTATAAATTACAGATTTTTTTTTTTTTTTTTTTTTTTTACAAATTATCGCTATTCAAATTGGTATTAAACTAAACTGATTTAGCTTATAAATTTATGAATTACACTAAAATTTATTAATGTATAAATTTTAATTTTACAAAGTTTATGATTTTTTTCCTCAAATTTATAAAATTAGTTAATATTTCTTCTTTAATTTTATAAAAATGAAATTTTTACTTTTATAATGTTTTTAATTTATTTCGTTAGTTTATATTTTTATAATTAAACTAATTTAATTTAAATTAAATTAATAGGTTCAGGTTTAAACTTACCTATACCAAAATCATTAATTTAAAAAATTTTCCTAAATATCTTTTTTTCTTGTTTTAATATTTTTTAAAACTATTCAGTTTAACAGAACCGTGTGCAAAAGCTCTCAGCATAGCTGAAATATAATAATTTATTTTATTATAAAATTGTTTATTTACATAAGTTTTTTAAAATAAGAGATAAAAAAATAAGAGCATGTAATAAACACGTCTGCTTAAGATAATTGTTGTTTTTATTGTAATTGATTATTTGATAATCAGGCAAATAATTAAAAAAAAGTATATGTTCAAAAAATGAAAATGTTGGTACTGTTGCAAAAAGAAGCAATCTCTTAATACAATGTTTTACGTACATAATACATAATAAATTAATATTTATCTGTTATAAGGCATCAATTAAAACAGCAAAATATTAAAAATTTTGAAAAGAAAATATTAAAAACATTGGAACTCTGAAAAAAGCCATCTATCAATGAAACCTCAAGTTTTTGCATAAAAAAAGCGACTGAAATAAGTAACAACATTTGATAAAGCGGGATAACTAGTTATAGCGCAGTGGCCTAGCGGTCAGTTTAGTAAACGGAAGAATTCGAGTTCTATTCCGCTCGTGGCAAGGGTTGGTTATTTACTGTAAACTTACTCAGGAATGATAAAAAGTAAAAGTAAAAATGTATCTATCTCTTATGAGGTTATCCTTGTATTATTATTTTTTTTTTTTATCCTATAAATTTTATTTTAACGACAGAATTTTTTTTAAAAAATTCAGAAGATATCTGTTATAAAGCGGATATTTCAGAAATCACAGAAAATTTCCTGGAATTTACGGAAATTTTTCCGTTAAAATACGGAAATAATATTGGCGTCTTCTGTTTTTTTTTTTTTTCAGGAAATTTTTTTAGAGTGTATGATAAAAACACAATTTTTTTCTAATTTATTTTTCTAATTCAAGCCAATTTTTATGTGAATGCAAATTGTTTAATACAAACAATTTTAAAATTTTCCAAAAAAAAAAAAAAAAAAAAAAAAAAGGGAGAGATAGAGAAAAAATAAAGAAGAGAAAAGAAAGTTAGAAAAATTACTCTATAGAATCATTTCACTGCATTTTTTTTATTTTATTGAAACGTATTTATAAACAATTCAACCTATCAATTATTTCATAGTAAAATGTCCATTAATGTTTAGTAAAAAGGAATGGATAAAAATATTCTCAACTTATCTTTCTCAAACGGACGCGGACATTTTAAAGCTAGGTATATAATGTTCATTCCCACATTCACCAAAATGTCTATCGTCTAAATCTACGTCTTCAAAATAAAGGAGCAGTAAAATGTCCATTTCAAAAGAGAAGAGCAGCTGTTTCACGAGTCGATATATCTGTGATAATGGCATTGCAACATTTCATATCAAGCGTCTGATCAGAGGAATAACATACAGAATAATATACTAGTAAATCTACAGATCAGAGGCCTCAACGTCAGCCCAACAAATCATTGTTCATTAATCTCACTAAATTTTAACATTATCTGCATAATATTTGATATCCTAAAATTCAATTTTTTATACATTTATAGTTATTTATACATTTATAAGAATATAAAATTTATCGAAAGTTCCGGAAATTTTAGAAGTATCGCATTAAACACAATGCTATGCAATGATAGGATAAACTACTTATTACTGTATTTTTTCAGAATAACAATACATTACTTCAGGGAGGCTCCGCCTCCCTGAACCCCCCGTTGTCGCATTAATTTTCTATTCTCAATTTCCAGTAATTGTGCTATTTCATTTCTTGAGTATATGTCTGAATGTATTTACTATTTTAATTTCATTAGAATAACCATATCATTGTACTAGAGATTTTATCCTACCCTTAAAAGAATACTTATATTTCAACTACTATACATCACATTCTAAATAAGAAAGAGTGACTATTCACTCCGGAGGAGTGGATATTCACTCTATCGCAGAGTCAAAATGTGCCCAACCTCTTTAGAGTGACTATTCACTCTAGGAAAAAGTGAAATTCTTGACTCCCTGAAAGAGTGAATACTCACTCTTTCAGGAGTGAGTTTTTTCACCCCTGATAGGAGTAAATAGTCACTCTTTCAGGAGTGACTAAAATTCTTGAATAAAAAAGAGAAACTCATTTTTTACACACGCTTGTTCGTAGGCGGTCACCCTCCCAACTAGTAACCGAGCTCGCTGCTGCTTGACTTCTGCGCTCGGACGAGAACTGGTACCTACAGCTTGCTACAGCCGCTTACAATTTAAAAAGCTCTTATTACATTATTTTAGCTTTGTTTCTTTTGTGATATTCGAACACACTTATTAAATTTGTGTAGAAATCATAAATATCTACGGTGTTTCTCAACTGTGTAAATAAGAAACTGAAATCTTCTTTTTGTATCATATAATACAGAGACTGCTCGCACATTTTTTAGACAAATTTGATAAATTATTTAAAAAGATGGAATTCTTTTAGAGGAAAAAAATTCTGACAACAACTTATTATGTGTAATTTATATTATCGTCTGATACTTTCAAATTTATTCTTATTTCAAGATTGCGCATGCTAAAAAAGCTGTGAATGGGAAGATGCGTTTGCGGTTTTTTTTTTCTTCTTCCGAACAGAAGTATGCTAATTCCACAGTTTAAAATGATTGCAAAGCGCATAATATAAAAACTTTTTAGTGCGAAATAAACATAACAATTGATGGGAAAGTGCTATTCAAAAAATCAGTACATATACATAGTAAAAAGATATCAGATGAAAAAAAAAAAAAAAAAAAAAAACAGGGAAAAAAAGAGCCCATTTCAAGGCGGAAAACGAAGTTTCAAGTAAGGATTTATGACTATCGCAAATTTATCTTACATCGAAAACATCCATCGATATCCATCGAAAGCATTATGCAGAATTAGAATCAAGAAACAAGATTATCATACAGATTATTTCAGAAAACAATATTCATATTTTAAACGTTAAAAACAACAACGCCGAAATCGTCTAAAAAATGTGCGAACACCCGTTTGTACATTTCCGCTATGACAAAAATTCCGTTACAACAAAGCAGTTATTTATTTATTCATTCATTTTTTTCTTGCTAATAATGTTTCCATAATTATTAGAGCCCGATTAAGATTGTCCGAGGCCCAGGGCCTGTTTACCAAATAGGCCCGTGAAGCCGAAGTTTACTCACTGAAATACAAAGGGGCCCCCAAATTTACTTTTCAAAACTAATTTTTAGGGGGGAAATTTTAGTCAGGGTAAAAAACGTTTTTTTTTCTTAAATTATAGCTGTTAAATTTTTCCTAAGATTATTTCCGACACTTTTATACTCTTTTTTTTTTCTATAATAAATATTATAAAATCAGTGATTAAATGCAACGTTTTTCATTTCTCTTATGTTTAATTTCAAACGTGCTAAAAATAACAGAAAATTTAATCTGTATAGTTATATTTGTTTATATTCATAAAGAGGTTAGAAATGATATAAAATATGTAGAATAGGTTATTTAAATAAAGAGGAAAATAATTAGCATTCAGAGATATTAAATTTCTGTTTATAAAATAGAAGCAAAATTGTGTTGCAGCTAAGCATAAATTTACTTCAAATATTTATTTTCCCTGCACTTTTCTTAGCATTGGCAAATCCTGCAATTTGTAAAGCATAAAATATATTTCCTGTCCATAATTCTATCGATTCATTTATTATTTCAATGCCTTTTTCAGTTTTTTTTTAAATCGTGCTACTATATATAAAGGGTTTCATTTTAGGTGTTTCGTTTCGATAACGGAGATTACTCGGATTCTCATCCGTCAGCTGGCGCCATCTTGTGATTTTATTGGAAAAAACTGTTTTTCCTCACTCTTCAACGGAGTGAAATATCTCACTCTTGTCAACGGAGTGAACAGTCACTCTCGACAACGGAGTGAGATATTTCACTCTTTTCTAGAGAGTGGAAAGTTCCACTGTTTAAAGAGTGCATATTTATAAAATTCACTCCTAAAAGAGTGAAAATGCCTCTCACTCTTCCAAAGAGTCAACTTCTCACTCCTTCCAATTTTAGAGTGCATATGTTGCTGAAATTGAATAAAATTTCGTGTATAAACTATACTTATGCAATTGTAAATTCCTCTTATGTGACCTATATTCAATTTACGCATTCAACGTTTTTATTATTTTCATTTGGAAAACCGCTTTGGTAATCATTTTTTAGTAATTAAAATAAATTCTCACCTATTTCATTAAAAAAGCATATTAAAAACTTATATCACCCTAAAATTAGCTATTTTTTAATAAAATTTCGTGTCAAAAGAATCCGATTCACTTGAATTTTCCTCTGTTGATATTATTTGAAATATAGTTGATTAGCAACCATTTAATGAAAAAAAATGCATTGAAAAAATTTGTAAAAAATGAGAAATTAAAGTGTTTCATATATTTCAAATTAATGCATAAAATTTCCCAATAATTTGTTCAATTAATTTCGAAATTCTAATAAATATATTGGCAAATTTTCAAAGCGATATGATTAAATTAAGATCTCCATTTCGTAAATTTAGTATCCATAATTTAGCATTTACAAGTATCCCAATGCGACATTTTCTTTTCGGTGAATGTTAAAATTGAAAAAAATCGTCTGACTTCCCACTGAAAAGCATTATGACCTAAAAAGAAATGTTCTATATTTTTCGAACGAATGAATCAAATGGAACTAAAAACTGTACAGCTCGTGTACAGCCCGTGTACCTCACCAACATACCTACCAAAATTCAACCTAATCGGATCATTTTTGTGGCAGTTATCGCGGAACAGACAGACAGACAGACAAACAAACAGACAGAAAGACAGAAACCAAACAGTTTTCGCGTCTCAATAGTGAGCCTTCACTGACGTTTCGCCAATTACAGTACTTCTGAATTAGCATTTTGTTTTTCGAAGAAATTTTAAATTGAGCGCGTCCAGCAATGTCACCGGTACGTAACCAGTAAGGTCGGTTAATTACTAAGGCGTTCAGTGCTGCTAATCGATACGCAACCAACGTCGTTCAGCGGAAGTAACCGAAGTGATCGGTAAGGGACCAAACTAACCGAAGAAAAATATTGGTTAGGTGGGTCGCATGATCGGTTACATGAAAATTTATCTCAAATGAATTGGCAACTATAATTACGATGATGTAATATAGATGGCGCTGCTAGTAAATAATACCAGTTTGTCCAGTAGGTCTGTCGACCGGTTAGAAACCGGTCGGTAAGTAACCGGTCACATTAGTCACTTTGGTTATTTCTGCTGAACGCGCTCATTGTGTTTAAAACTTAGAAAGTACTGCGGTATTTACGAATACACACTGTGAAAAGAGACAAAGGTTTCTTAATCTTCGAAAGTATATTATAGCCACGAACGGAAACATACCATAACTTCTTCCGAGTTACCCATGATTCTGAAAAGAGTTCTTTATCTTTAGAAAATTTAGAAAGCAATACATATTCGGGATTTAAAGAAGCATTTATAAAAATATTTTTTTTTGCTGCCACTGATTTTCGAAAACTTTTCCAAGTAATTTTTATAGTGTAGTAATCAGTTTTCTCAAACTTAAATATCAACTTTTAGGATGCTATCAATTCTCAATTAAACATTTTCATCTGCGTGATTGAATTTATGCATGCAGGAATAAAAAAAACAATATTGAAAATTCCAAAAAGCGTTCTTTATCTTTAAAAACCTCGGAAACTAGTATATTTTCGAGATTTAAAGAAGCATTTATAAAATCAAAGTTTCTTTTGTTACCACTGATTTTCGGAAACGTTTCCGAATAGTTTTTTATAGTGAATTAATCAGTTTCTCAAACTGAAATATAAGTTTTTAGGATACTATCAATTCTCAATTAAACATTTCCAGATGCGTAACTGAATTTATACATGTAAGAATATTAGAATAATATTAATTTTAATGTTAATTTTACTGTTGTTAATTTATCATGCTTATCTGTAAAACATGTTTGGTGAACATAAAAATGTTCCTATATCTCAGGTTGAGAAAACTGATAAATGCTCAATAAAAATATTTGGAAGCGTATTCGGAAATCAGTGGCAGCTAAAGAAATTTTGTTTTGATAAATGCTTTTTTAAATTAGCAAAATATATTGTGATTCTGAGGTTTCTAAAGATAAAGCATGCTTTTAGAAATCGGTGGTAACTCTAAATAGGTTATTGTTTATTTCCGTTCATGCTTATATTACGTTTTCTTAGATTAAGAAACATTTGTCTTTTTCAACAATGTGTATATTTTTTTACAAACTTTTTCGGTTAAAAAGCGAGCTGAGCATTATACACGGGATATTTTCGGAAACTATATCAAATCATCCATGCTATCACGAAACCATTGAATCATCACTTCTGGAATGAGCTTTATCCAGTTGTTTTTCTTCCTTCTGCTATAATTGTATGAAGACTCGTCAACATCAAATTTTTGAGCTGTAATAGTATGCTGCTGTGTTTGCTTTAGCAAAATGAAAAAAAAATCCAGTTTGAACGTGATGGTTCAGCTTATCCATTGTCCCCTCCTAATTGTGCATTCTCTGGAAACGGGATAAACACAAGTATGCAGGAAAGATGAGTTCGGCCACTTTTATTTGGAGCCCGAGTCCGGAGATACAAAATCCTAACAGAAAACAATTTGTGTCCGAACTCGATACTAAAAGTACATAGTAGAAAATTTTTACTAACATTTTAAACTGTTTCAAGATTTTTTTTCATTTAAAAATCTCGCATTACATAAAAATAACCGTTAACTTTAAATTGTCTTCCTTGTTGATTTTTCGTGATTTTTTTGTCTCTAAAAAAATCTGTTTAAAAAGCAAATTTCATATTTATACTCAACCACTGGCAGAAATCAACAAAAGTTATAATACTTATTCTTTTATATTATCATCATACAACGTCGGCAGAAAGGCATTAATTCTGTTTTCTAATAATTCTGGAAAAGAACATCAAACAGAAAGCAACGATAGACAAAGTATATCGTACGGCTTCTATATGTTACTAACACTGACTGTGCAAATGCTTTAGAATCAGATAAAATATTTCTCTTTTTATCCCTCTATATCCTATTTTATCAATAACAATTCAATTCCCTTTCTAATGGATTTTTAGAGGATTGTAAAATACTTTAAGTAGCTCAGGCTGCATTCTTGTTTGTAAAATTAGTACCTTTCAAGTTTTGTAAATCATGTTTCATTTTTTTAATAAATAGAGTTTTCACTTTGCACCCAAACCCGCCCGAGCCCGTTTCGCCTACAAGTTCATGGACTCTCCTGAGCCTGTCTCATCTCTAATATGCAATACATGATTTTTTTTAGATCAATGCAATTATGTAAGTTTTTTGAGGTATTTCCTAGTTGTGGTGCCTCTTTAATTCCAGGAGATATATAAGCGAATTGACGCGACATTAGGGAGTTTAAATGAAATATAAAATACATGATAAATAATTAAATTAAGATTTAAAAATTTCAAATTATAAGAAAGATACAAAATAGTTTAGCAGAATATAAACATTTATTAAAATAAAAAATAGAGCAAAGAATAAATAAAAAAATATTCCACTAGTTTGTAAGCTAGAAATAAAATGCGGTACGGTTCAGTTACCGAAGTCTTGCCCTAACCATAAAAAAAGGCACTTTTCAAAAACCATACATTATTATTTTTATTATTGTTTTTCTGTTGCAAAAATAACAGACTATTTTTTTCAATTTCTACTAATTACTATAATTATTATATTTCCGTTGTCAATAAATATTTTAAAACAAAGTTTCCAATGTGAGAAAAGTTTACATTGTGGAAACCTTAATTTTATGGTATTTTACTTTATGATGAATTTATAAGAGTAAATGCGGTAATTTATGTTCGAGGTTTTTTGTTTTTCTTTTATGTGTCAGGATTTCTACAGAATATTCAAATTCCTGTATGTTTTGCTGTTAAAATACCATGATCAGACTATACAAGAAACATATTTCTTTTCTTTTTTCCGATCAAAAATGTGGAGTGCGCATTTAATATGAATAAATAAGGTATATCTTTTCATAATTCATCTGTACTAATCTTTTATTTTATATAAATAAATAGCTAATTGCAAATTTGGAACACATAAAGGCGACAACTTCTAATGCACATAAGATTAAGTGAAAATTTACGAAATAAAACTTATATAACTTTATGTGAAGAGTTATATTATAAAATTAATTAAAATATTGATATTCTAAATTCAAGTCAGATTTCAAGAAATAAATAATGTACTAAACACACTGAATATAACTCTTAAAAGTCTAATTATGTGATATGAAATATAGTGTTATATCATGAATGAAAACATTATTTATCTTTAATTTATTTCTAAAGTAAAATAGTTTATACCCGAAGATGATTTCTGTGTGAATGAGAAATATTTAATATAATCTGTGTTGAAATTCTTTTTAAAAAGATCCCCCTAAAAAATTACTTCATGTTGTCATTCGATTTTATATAAACGTAGTTATTATAAAAAAATCTACTTATCTATTTTTAAGAAATTATAAATTTCTCATTGAATTCAAGTAAAAATATTTCTGTAAAATAATATTACTTATCCAATATTTGAAGCTCGATATACAATGACACTTCATTCACTATGATGATTACCGTCTAAATGTAGGTCTTCAAAAACAATGAAGCAGTAAAATGCCCATTCCAAAAGAGAACAACATCTGTTTCACCAATCGATAACTGTGATCATGACATTCCAGCATTTCATATCAAGCGTCAAATGGGAGGAATAAAATACAGACGAATTTTACGGTTTCAAAAACGAAATAATATTAAATGACTTCTGGGTAAATCTTTACACAAACAAATTTTCATATAATCAAATTTTTAAAAATAATTTTAATAATTTTTAATTTCAAGAACTAAACCTATTAGTAATTCATTTACATTGAATTTTTAAAATTCCTATTACTAAATAGATAATTGCAAAATCTATTTTCTAATGACAACTATATGTTTGTATTTCTCATCTAGCCGTCCGAGAGTAGAATGAATTGCGGATTGAAAAAAAGTCCAATTTTCGTAAGTCTCTAAGCATGTCATAATTGGCTATATAGAGTAAGTTCATAATGTTATTTGGCTTATAAAACAGAGTATACACTTGTATATAAGTACAATCCTGAATTGTTAAATGAAATTTTAAATATATATTCGCACATAAGTCCTAGTGCGATGTTACAAAATATTGAAGACGTAGGTGGAAAAGTTTGTATATTAAAACAAATCAGTTTTCATTAAATTCAGCATTTTTTTTTTGTACTTTTCTAATTAGAATAATTTATTTTTTTATTCTATATTTTGAAAGTTAGACTGTAGACCTAGTATACACGGGACGATGAATGAATGTTCTGCCGCCTATACAAACTGGCTACATCCAACGAATTGGTTATAGGTCAAATATAGGCCAAATATAGAAAATTTAAGTGGAAAATTTCTCCCTTTTTTTTTCAATTGAAACGTAAAAATTTCTGTTTGTCCGTCTAGTAGGGAACATTCCTGTTTTTAACAGTCAATGAGTATGGATAAAAAATAAATTTTCATTTATTCTGGGAAAAATTAAGATTTCCACTGAAAATAGAAAGTTTCCGATAAAATAATGAAATTTCACATAAAATCACCTGTATATATACGGAATTTGTTTCACAGTGTATAGTATTCGAAAGTGGAAAATTAGAATATATGTATATTAGGTTGTTGGAAAGGTTTTATTGTATTTTAATACCTAATTTTAATACATTTACTATCGGTAAATTTTTAATACCTGATAATTCTACCTGTCAGTTCAAAGCAAGCAGTTATAATAAAATTATCAGGTATTTAAATTTTTACCGTTATTAAAGGTATTAAAAAACGACAGATATTTTGCAACAACCTAATATTTTAGTAATACAAGTTTGATTTAGAGATTCTTAGCAATGTGTACAAAATAAAGTTGATTTTAGATGCCTCTAAACAATCCTCCCAAACGTGATTGCTATCTGTACGATTGAATGATTTAATTATATATTTTAAATGATATGCAATTTATCAAAATAAAAAAAATTTCAATGAATAAACTGGTTGGTATATTTAATATGGAAATAAAATACAAATGATGTTTTAAGATTTGAAATGAGTAATATTTCTTTTATATTTTAGAAATATTTATAACTTTATAAAAAAATTATTGAATTAATATGTAATTAAATTAAAAATTATTTTAATGAACAATGCAAGTTTTTGGCTACAAAATTACATAATATATCAAACTAAACAACGTTGCGTCATCTGATGTACCGGGTTTTATCGATTTGATTATATTTAGATTCTTTGAAATTTTCAAAATAGAAGAAATAAATCACTATATTTTTTAAAGCTATAATTTAGGAGAAAACAAACTATTTCAATAAAAGAATTAAAGAACTGAATATAACTGTCAATTCATTTTAAATACTGCTTATTTTAAATAATTACACTATACGGTTCTTCATAATCTAGGTTTTTAAGACAGAAAAGATTGTTTTTGTCTGTATACAATTTAAATATCCACTACATATTACCACCTTTCCTTACAACTAACAACTTAATTGGAAAAAAATACAAATTTTCTTGGCAAATATAACGTTTCCAATTAAACACCAGTAAAGAAGTCGAAAGAAAAAGCCAGAAAAGTCATAAAGAATGATTGTTTTAACTCAAAACTTTTTATGCTGTTCATTTATTTTCAATGTTTTTCATTCAATTTAATTTAATTAATATAAGATGCGAATATATTTTTTTCTTTGATAGAGAGTTATAAATAGTGATTGGCTTCTAAATAAGATAAATACTACATTTTCTGAGATTTTCTAAAAGACATATTCGCATAAAATAATTAAATTAATTTAATGTCGTTTAGTTTTTCTTTCTTTCTTTTCTTTTCTTTTCTTTTTCTTTTTCTTTTTCTTTTTCTTTTTTTTTGTTAATATAAACTGAAGGCTACCATTTAAAGTTTTAATTATATTAATAAAGAATATTATCCTAGGAGTGCAAATTTCTCTATTTTCGAAGTAGGAATGTCCAATGAGGAGCCAGCATTTTGAGAAATTTTCTATATTTTGGAAAATCTCGTAAAATACAGTCTTCTGATGGGGTAATCTCGTTTCGGAAATCTATCCGTATCCCTCCATCGTCATAGCAAACTAATCGTGCTTGTGGAAATTTTGAAGGAATTTATGATTCTATGAGAGTAAACATTTGAGGGAAAAGCGACTTGATTTTTAATTTTATTTACTAATCTATGTTATTTTTCAAGAAAAATTCTTTAATCTTTATACTGGCATTGGTTCCGCATGCTGTCGAACATACGAACTGTCCCTTTTCTTTACATTTCACAATTTTAGGTAATACGGCATTTATTTTCAAACTTTTAATTTTCAGATATATCTTCTAGTTGGCACACTCATTGTTTATATACAGGGTGTTTTTTTTTAAACTGACACTATTCAGAGCCGTCTGTAGCTCGTTCTAATAACTGGATTGACACAAAATTTTGTGAATGGACTACGAAAACCATGGGAAAAAAGATTCCAACAAAAAAAAAAAATTAGTTCCAATCACCGCCGATAGGGGGAAATGTGGCGCTGTACATTGAAAAAAAACCCATCAGAAACAGACAAAATTAATAATTTGGATAAAATGCCACGTTTTATTCATCATTTACACTTTCCCATTCGTTGATCGCAGTTGAAACATCCATTATCATTTTTTCTGCCACCTGTTTACGTCCTCTGCCTGACCGAACTGCTAGCGAGCCTGTTTCTTCGAATTTCAGAATCATTGCTTTCAATACATTAACGGATAAAGGTCCTTTGCGCAGTTTATGGCGTGTTCTAAGTAAACGAAGAGCGGCTGGTGCATTGTACTGGTTACAATATAAGAACTTCACAAGTAACGCGCGCTGCGGTAACGTGAGATTCATTTTCAACCTGAGCTGAAATTGTTTCTCGGTGTTTTTCGTATGCATTTATAACTTAAACTATTGGCGCTACTGTCGCTTGCGTAAGTAAAAATTTGCATTTTCATTTTTTGCCCGTATTTTATGCTAATTCCCAGTTGCGTAAATGACCACAGTGCCACATTTCCTCCTATCGGTGGTGATTGGAACTATTTTTTTTGTTGGAATCTTTTTACCCATGGTTTTCTTAGTCCATTCACAAAATTTTGTGTCAATCCAGTTATTAGAACGAGCTACAGACGGCTCTGAACAGTGTCAGTTAAAAAAAAAACACCCTGTATATACATATACATAGAGACAGACACAGAGAGAGAGAATCTTTGCAGGTTAATTTCATAGAAAGTAAAAAAAAAAAAAAATTCCCAATCCATTATCCGCTAGTCAATAGAAATTGGAATGCGCAATGAGAACATATGCAGTTAATCAGCCTCTTTTTATATACTTGGAATTTTTCGTTAGATGCTGAGAAAAGTTAAACAAATCGGAAATTGCACGTCAAACGTGACACATGAGGTGCGTTCGTACTTTTATTATTTCAGTAAAATGAATTATATCGTCTGTTATTATGATATTATTAATTTCCGTAATAAAATAAGTACATTTTCAGTTAGCAACATTTTATATTTTGTTCACATTTACTGAAAATGCAAATGGGAAACTTAAGCCTAGCTTTGAAAATTTCAGAAATTGAAATCCATATTTAGACTTTTTTACATTTAGTATCTATTTCTTCGGAAACATCTATCCTACAAACTGTCGGTAGATTATATGACTGCTATAATTAAACAATTTTAGTATACTGGTTTTTAAATTCATTATTCGTTTTTAAATTGAGTAATACGGAAATAATATGACTCCATCTTAAATAGGACGTAATCACCATGGCAACTTAGAATCATTACCAATCATGGAATATCATTGAATTAATAACGTATGATAGGATTTAACAAAAGAAACAACGTGACTATAATTTGGTCATAGAGGTTATAAAATGTCATGTACGTCATATATGACTATAACTTGATCATAGAGGTTATAAAATGCCATATACGTCATATATGACTATAATGTCATACATGTCAGATAACTTGACGATACATTTCGGTCGCTTGACGATTAATCCTCAGAAGCTGCTATAACAAGAAAGTACCAATTTAAAAAAAAATTCAAATTACTTAATAAATATTTTTATTAACATCTTTTAAAGTTTTGATTTGATTTTCATAAAATTTGAAATGACTCTACAAAATTTGCAACGATTATATACATTAAATTTCAAAACATTTGGTTGGGTAGTTTTTGCGCTGTTATACACGGACAGACGGACAAACGGATCAGGCGACGACTATAGGTGCTACGTATTTATATAATTACGAACACACCTAAAAAGTTAATATACAATAAATTTTCTTAAAGAGGATTATTGTTGTTAAAGAACAGTTACGACAAGGACGCCAAATGCTACCCGTGATACCTATTTATCACGTACAGAGTTTAATTTTATCTTTAAATGGTTTATTTGTAATTTGCAGACATTGACAATGACAACGTATGGTGAAATCTAGCTACTCGTATAAAGGGAGTCTAGACTGGAAGCGTGTTGTCCGACACCTAACACCTTTTGCGTGTTACAAAACTTTTAACACCTTTTGCGTGTTACTTGCGTGTCACAAGTTTGACTTTCACAAGTTTGATTGTGCCTCCCTGAATCTTGGTTTCGAGGTTATTTTTGTACGATGACATGCAAATTAGCTTACTTTGGTTGGCTAACGGAGTATAAATACGAGTGTGAAAGTTTGAATTGACGGATTAGTCGAGTCTCACCCACGATGCCAATTAGGCAGCTTTCCAGAGATTTGGTTCAAACATCAGGACATTTTGTGTTAACGCCGGCAGACTTGGTGTTTGCCTTTTGGTAAGAAGTTTTTTCTATGTATTTCAATAAAGTGATGTTTGAAATCCACAGGAATCTAGTTACTAGAGACATTTGAAATAGTTTTCATTTTTTTTTTATTAAATTGTTTCAGCAATAGTGGAATTCGTCTAGGATATGATCTTAAGCAGACGTTTTTCTTGCGTAAGATGAGTTTAACTTAGTAGATTTGCATTTAGTTATTTTGCATGTTAATAAATCTGACTATCGTAAAAATTTTTTTGCTCGCACTACAGCAAGTCCTATCTTATTATTGTTTTAATAAAAATGTGTTTTAGCTTATACGTAGCGTCATGGCCTCTCCTTTAAGTAGTGTGACCTTTTGGAACGCTACAGTCGTCGGGTGTATACGAAACTAGTTAGCTTTTTCTATTTAAATAGTTTTTACATGCACTGTAATTCATTTTAGTATGCATATATGTATTTTATTTTAGTAAAAACAAATAATTTAAAAGACTAATCGTTTCAAATATACATATAAATTATTTTATTAGTAGACAAAACTTTCTAATAGTTAAATAAACGAATTAAAACGAAAAAAAAAAAACTTCGAATTATTCGAATTATTTTTACAGTAATTTTAATGATAGTCTAGCACTTGCGAAAAATTTTCTTTTTTAATTTCGTTTTAAAAATAAATGCATCACCAAAATTTACGAGAAAAAAAAAAAAAAATCGACACTTGAAAAATGTACTAAAAATATGACTTTCATCTTTAAGTAGTTCGTTAAAAATAAGAGTGTAAATAGCAATAAAGTATTCAGAAAAATTTTATTTCTGATTATAATTGAAATGAAATAAATGTTTTTTAGTTTTCAATTTAATTAGTCATCAACATCATCAATGAATTTTTACACTTTCTTTTCGTACTTTACATACTCATTCTTATTTTAAAATTCAAGTGAATTTAAGAAACATAATAAAATAATTGAAATAACTGTCATAAAACACACACACACACACACACATATATATATATATATATATATACATAGACATATACATTTCGATAATTTTTTTAAATGACTATTAAATAACCAGAGGAAATAGACACAATAAATAAATAAATAAATATACAGGTTGGGAATAAAATAACGTAAGTTGCTCCGAGCCTTCTAGTGGCAAATCTGTAAGCGTATTGTGGAAAGAAATATAATTGGTTATTTTGAATGAATCCACTCTTTTAGCTATTTTTTTTATTTCTGTATAAGAACTGCACTGCTACTAAAACAAGAACGAAAAATCATGCATCAAACATAGATTATGTAACACTTTCCAACGCTTCCAAAATAATTTTACAAATCATTACCGTTTAATAAGCTGAAAGATAGCATCTAAGTAAACAATTTGGAAAACGCATAACATATTTAAAAACGTAATTTCAGGAATTCCCAACATATATTTCCAACATATACAATATTCGGAAAAATATCCAAATACTTTTATTCAGCCCTGTATATGATCTATAGATTTGTATATATACTACATAGGATGCTAAATTTTAGTTTAGTTAGGAAACGCGTAGCACAGTTTAAAATTCTCCTTCTGGAGTTTCTGTCAATAAACGGAAATGTGTTCGCAAACTTTTGTGCTTCCCTGTATATGATCTACAGATTTTATACACACCAAGTAATACACAAAAAGTGAGTTAAATTTAAAATCGCGTTCAGCAACTTAAAGCGCACTTCCAAGAATTATTGTTAACAGACAGTAGAGAATTCTTTTGTGTGTCCCTGTAAATGAACGATGACTGCTATACACACAATATTCTATAGCAAGCCTCTTGTAATGCACCTTAGTGATATATATAAATTTCAATGCGATTAAAATAGTGAAACCTTATTTAATTAAACAGCAAACGATTTTTCTTAGTGCATTTAATGCAGCTTAGTGATATATATCAATTACAATGTGTTTGAAATTGTGTAACATCATTAAAATAAACCGCAAATGATTTTTCCCCATTGACCGTAATGTAATGGAATTCTTTTGAGTGTCCCTGTAAAAAAAATGTAAGTGCTACACACTTCAGCTGAAATAGGGAACATGCTATAGATAACAACTATAACATATGAGTAATTGCAGGGAAATGCAAGCATATTTACGGGAGTTGGAGCACGGACAGACGGCAGACGGCTAGACAAATCGAAGTAATAAGCACTTTTCAACTAGGTTGGAAAGTGTTAAACGTGAAAAGGGTCTGAAAGGGTCTATATTACATAGAGCTAAACAAATGTTGATCTGAACGATCAACATTTCAAACTACAGAGGTTAGGGAAATACTTCCCAGGGAAATGTTTCTAGAGTTCATTTGACTGCAAATTGTGATGCAACAGTGTTATGTTGGAAAACAACCATGTCCTTTCTTTGGAAATTTTCTGGTTTATTTTACTGCAATTCTTCTTTCAGATTGATTCCTTAATATATCTGTTGCTATTCCTCTTTTAAACAGGAAGCTCTGCCTGTGGGCATTACGCTAGAATGTTTCATTACATAAAAATATTTTCTCTGTTTGTTTTTATATTATAAAGGAATCTATTTAATAATAGTATTGTTTCTAATAAAAGTATTTATATGCGCAGTAGTCTAATTGTAAAAATACGAATATCGTGTATATTTTTTGATAAATAATGTAACAAATGACATGCAAAAGTCCGTGGGCGGAATTACATATATCCAAAAGACGTGTTTTCACATTTCCCGCGTAAGATGTGTTAATATTCGTAACACTTACCATACTGTCTGACGTAGTTTAAATTGTTCATAGTAGGCTACGCCCATTTGGTCCCACCAGATACACTGCGTAAACTTTGCCATGAATGCTCTGTTTCGGTACTAACGGACCTTGTTGACCTGAACGCAGCCATGCCTTCAGTTCTTTGGGATTTAAAATAAATAATCCATTATTTATCTTTCGTAAGAATTCGACACAGAATTATTTTTCGTTTCGGAAGCAGCAGTTCACATATAGTTTATCAACGTTCTACGATGCTCAACATTCATATGAAATCTAACATCCTTGCTTTTGAAACATGCCTGTTGCATGTAAACCTTGAGAAGTGCATGATAGGATAATAAATAAGCATTTTTAATGTAGCAACCTATTTAGATTGTGCTTGGTAACGATCATCATCGAGGATGGAGTCATATTCATATACTCAATATGAAAATGGAAAACACAAGCATATAATTGAAATACAAGCAAAACTATATTTTTTTTATTATCTCAGTATTTAGCATAATGTAAACAAGAATTTTGGTGAGTAAAAGAAAGGTTTTGGTCTGTATGGTGTTTAACCATATGCAATAATAGTAAAAACATACTATTGTTCTTAATATTGCATTTAATTATATAAAAACAAGATTATAATTTCGTAATCGGCATGTATTTATAGGATTTTATATTTTTATTAATTCGTGCCTTTAAAAATACCAATTAATAAATAAACTATAACTCATTAAAATACTAAAACACTAATTTCCACGTTTAGAAATGGTTTTCGGTTAAATACTAGCAGTTGTACATTACTTCATTTTCAAATAATTACCCTACAATTGTTCCTCAAATCAAGGTTTATTCACAGGAAAGAATTTCATGCTTCTGTTTTAGCTTTGAAAATATCCAGTAAACGTAAATCTTACAGTGTGTACAAGCTACCAAGAAACTAATTAAAAAGAATTAAAATTTATTTTGAGAAAATTAATGTTTCCGAATAAATGTCAGTAAAGAGGCATTATAGGAATTCCAAAGTATAATTAGAATCATTATGTACTCAGGAGCGCGTTAAAAAATAAATTGTTTAGCAAAGGCATAAGAAATGGTAGTTCTCAACGCAATAATTCTTCTGTGTTGCTTATTTGTTTCTTTAAGTTATCGGTATATTGTCCTTTAATTACTGTAAGATACGCGAAAAATTATTTCTCAGATTTATGTCAGACAATAATAAATTGTGATTGGTTCCCAAATAAGTTAAATGCCGCATGTTATTATTACTACTATTCTTCTCCTAGGGAAGTTCAGTAAGAAATAAATAGTTAATGTAGTTTGACTGTTCTTCGTCTAAAGAAAATATACATTTTTTTGTTTAATGAATTAAATACGTTAATTAAGATCATTATGAAATCTGAAATGGTGCATTTGCAATACATTTTCAAAATTTTTAGCGCTTTTTATGTCTTTCATTTTAAAAACTTTCCGATCGGCTAATCGTACATATTTGTTCAT
Organism: Maratus michaelseni; assembly: GCA_963931845.1. Classification (NCBI taxonomy): domain Eukaryota; kingdom Metazoa; phylum Arthropoda; class Arachnida; order Araneae; family Salticidae; genus Maratus; species Maratus michaelseni. The sequence continues at coordinate 164,554,231 of OZ007592.1, read as the reverse complement.
AATTAACACTTTCCAACATAATTGAAAATTGTTCATGAATTCGGTTTGTCTGTCGGTCTGGCCGTTCGTACTCTAATTCACGCAAATATACTCGGATTGCCATGAAATGGATATATGTCATTGGTATATGTAATGGCATGTTCGGTGCTGAAAATGAAGTATGTAGTACTTATATTTTGTTTACAGGAGGCACTCAAAAGAATACCGTTATATTATGAACTATGGCGAAAAATCCAAATATTGTTAATTAGAGTTATTCGGATAAATTTCGAATATTTCCTAAACAGTGAAAAACATAATTTATGAAATAAATATGAATAAACTCACAAGTATAGCAAATCGCAAAAGGTTTTTGGCATTTTTATACGGAAGTAGTTGTAGTAGAAAGTAGATGTTGTTGCTTAAACACTTTAAAATTTTGAATACTTTATTTCAGAGTTTTTCAAACTGTGCTCCACCGAGCAATGTTTGAGGAGCACAATTTAAAATTTAAAATATTTTTAATAAACATATTTTTTTCCCCTTCCTCGGGATTTTCATTTATACAATTTCAAATTCTTTTTTTCTAGTTTCAAGATATCAATTGTAAATTTTAAAAGTAGCATTAAATATTTTTTAAGAACAGATTTTTTCTTAATTAATTTTTTTTAAAGTGGGATAAAAAAAAATATAAATCTTTAATTTAAGTAATCTTAAAAAGTAAAAATTAATTTTGCCCCAATGAATCTCTTTAGATGCAATATCTTATTTAAACTTTTTACTGATTTTATACTGTTATTATGTACAGCTGATGTTCATATTACTTTCTAATTGCAGTGCCGAAGAAGATAGAGGTGTTATTATTGCTGTACAAGCTGGTTTTTCGGATGAATCACTGACTGTGGATGCAATAGAATTTCATGAACTATCGAATAAATTACATAGCTCTAGTTCCTCTGATACAAGCTCCACAATAAAAATACTTAAATTCAAAAATATCATGATTCTTATTTCGATATTGGGTTCTCTGAGACCACTGATAATAAACTTCGTGCGTAATTTGTGGCAAGGTCTTTCCGAACAGTTCAATGTTTACAGCAAAAATGCTTCTTCATTTTGAGGAAGTTCATGCAGAATGCAAGGATAAACATAATGAGTTTTTCAGAAGAAAATATAAAGAACTCAGGAAAGTCTAGAAATGTGTGTCGTATCATTCAAAAACTGTCAAAGAGAAGGCTTTGATGGCATCTTACTTAGTCAGTTACCGAATTGCTCAAGCTGGCGAAACCCATACTGTTTCTGAAAACCTTATCAAGCCTTCTGTGAAATACATTATCGAATGCATGTTTGACGAAAAGGCTGCAAAAGTGATAGACGCAATTCTTTTGTCAAATGACACAATATCGCCACGAATCAGGGATTTAGCATAGAATGTGAAAGCTACTTAAAATTCTCGTATAAAAGCCAATAAATTTTCTACTCAAGTGGAGGAATTAACCGATGTTGCTGGTTTGGAAATATTAATGGTATTTGTGCACTATCCATATTTGGATTATTTTCAAGAGGATTTACTTCTCTGAAAGCCATTACCGACTACCGCAAGTGGCACTGAAATATTTAAGTTATTAGATGATTTTTTCGCGGAGAATAACATCCTATGGAATAACTGTGTTGATGTGTGCATAGATGAAAGGTAAACTATGACTGGTCAGATGTCTGGTGCAATCTCAAAAATAAAAAATAAAACGCCAAAGGGTGCTGCAGTAGCCACTACGTATTTCACCGACATGCTCTTGCAGCGAAGTAAATGCAACCTTTTATGAAAGAAATGCTGGATGAAGCCGTTAAAATAATAAATTTTATAAAATCACCATCAAGACTACAGTTTGTTCAAAATTGTTTGTAATGACATGGGGTACGTGTCTTTACTTCTTCTTCACACAAATAAGGTGAATCTCCTGTGGTAAAAGTTTAATGCACCTCTTTGAACTCAGGAATGAAGTCGGAATCTTCATGAGTGACAATGATTCTGCTTTAGAAGAGAAGTTGTGTGATGATCGTTGACTAATGAAATTGGTGTATTTGGCAGTTATTTTTACAAAAGTTAATAATTTATGTCTCTCACTTTAAGGAAAAACAGTAACTGTTTTTTATGCAACTAATAAAGTGTAAGTATTAAAAAAAAAACTGAAGTATTTGGCAGAGGCAATCCAAAACAGAAGCCTGGATTGCTTTCCAGTAACAAAAGGATTTAGAGAACTCGAATCAGATATTCTTGGTTATATCTTAAAAGATTTTGAATTTCATCTTTTGCGTTTTATTAATACTTTTAACTGTTATTTTCCAAAAGGATTGCATGAAAATATAAAATAAAACGTTTGGGTTGTAACAACATACTGAATATCCAAACAACCGTCTTCTCTGACATGACAGGAATATGAATTCTTGCTTGATATGACATCAGACACAGCGCTAAGATCAAAGTTTGAAACTGAGAAATCAATCTGAAACTGAGAAATCAATCTTAATTCTCAACGTTTTTCAAAAAGCTGTTTCAGAGTGAATATACTGTCTATACAAGATCGTCCTCTCCTAAAACCATTTTGTTCCTCTAGGAAAAGAGAATGTGAGATGGCATTTAGGGGCAAGATCCTATAAGAACAAAAATTATTTTAGGAAATAAACCAATAGAGCAGATTTCACATTTTAATTACTTAGGATGTGATATATCTTATGACTATGACAATGATATACAAAATAAGCTTTATAAATTTCAGTACATCTGTGGTACTATAAGAAGAACTCTTCGCAATATAAGAAGAGACACAAGAATAATTTTTTTTAAAACAATGGCAATACCAACTTTACCATATGGAAGTGAGGCATGGACACTCACAAAAAAAGATGAAAGACAAATACAATCCTCAGAGATGAAATTTATGAGGAGTGTGAAGGGATACAAAATAAAGAATGACTACATCAGAAGAGAGCTTGAGGTTATACCAATATTGAATAAAATAGGAAATTACAGAAGGAAATAGAGGGATCACATGGAATGGATGGATTCTGATCGCATGCCAAAAGCAGTCTTTAATTATAAACCAAGGGGGAAAAGAGACAGAGGAAGGCCGCGAAAGAGATGGATTGAGGCTGGAACAGGCTTATAGCCTTAAACCATGTTTTGGGATGATGATGATTAAAATACATACACAAATAAGCAATTATGCATATCAAGAGAGATAATTACATTTTAGATAAAATTTTAGAAGACAAATTCTAATAATTATTAATGTAACAGTAAGATTATCTTGTAAAAGATATGTCAAGCATGATTTAATGCAAGAAGAGAAAGCTGAGAAAATATATTATGTTAAAGAAATGTCTATTATTTTCCAAAAATGATCCAGTGTTATGAAACAGGATTCAGTTTTCTAAAATTGATCGTTTTTTTTTCATATATATTTATTGCCGGAAATATTCTTCCCCGTTCTCCTGGCAGGATGCCTAATAACTTTTTTCCTGTGGTAACACTTGAATGCGATAGTTTAAAGGACGATACATAAATTCATTGAATAGCTGAAACATCGAATTTCAGAAGGTAGTAATTGTGATAAAGTTTCTCAGACATTGTTAAAAAAAATTAGTGTTTCCTTTGATCAAAATTATTCGTAATTATAGAATACTCAATTCTATAGTGTTAAATTCTTGAAGATTTTTAAAGTTTAATTTTTCCCTTTTCTTTAAGTTAAAATTAATTCTTTACCGCAAGCCTTATATAATTCTATGTTCATTATCTCAAGCCTTTAGTATTTGTGTTCGCGGTTAAAATTATTCTCCAGTCATGCAAACGTCATAAATAATAATAAAAAAATTAAATCCTTTTCCTCTTTCTATGTTGCTAAGTTTAGATGCAAAAATAAATCACATATGACAGTTATCGGCGGATATCTTGTCATACTATATCTTAACTAATTCATTTTCACAGACTCGATAATGTGTTTCAGCTCACAAACAGTCTTTGCTTACGTTTTATATGCTGACAGTAATGGCTCTTGACGAATGTAGAGGTTCGACGGTTCTACATTCTTGCTCTTTAAGCCAAGTGCACAAAAAATTACTATTAATTCGATCTAACAGTCACTGATAATCCTTGCTCCGTCATAATTTCATTTCGCCAAACTTATATGCTTGGCACATGTCTGGATCTCACTCAGCGCAAACACTTTCACTTTTTCACTTGTGGCCCACTCCGGTGCTATCTATTTTTTATTCAAACAATAGTGCATTTACTCCACAAGCCATGAAAATCTACGAATGCTTGCTAGAAATTTGTATGTTTCCGCGTACCTGTTTACAAAGAATCTGGACTGCTATACTGTTCGAATAATGATACCTTTTTAATAATATTAATGACTCTAAGACTTCACTATAATCATAATAACTCATCAGACACATTTTTGCAATGGCTCTATTACTGACAAGAAATGGAAGGCAATCAATTTGGAATGAGGATAATTTTGGATCAACCTTTGTATTAAGTTGGACTAGGTTAAAAAATAATGTTTTTATGAAATTAAGAGTTAAAAAGACTTATTCCTAACTTTAATATCGTACAGCGTTTTATTTTTTTTTATTAAATTGTTTTTTAAGAGACTTTTCAAGAGATATGCCATAACAGCCAAACCTACTACTGTTTTACCATTTTAGATTTCAAAATTGAATCTTACCACGACTCCAGGTTCTCCAAGTCTAAATTTGTTATTGTAATAAGGTCCCACTCAAATTCCTGGAGCGCGCATTTAACCGTTTTCTAAAATTCCAAACAATTTCCTAGATAGCAGGGTAGGGTGTGAGTTTAGAATCACTTTGTATGTTTATGCCATTAAAAATTTCTGTGGAAACTAAGAATATGATGACATTTCAAGTGAATCACAAGAAATAAAATCAAAAGAAATAAAATGTTGCTACATGAGATATCAGAATATGAAAACTAATACATGTGTACCTGCTTCCCTTTAAAAATTATTTGGGAATGTTATATTGGATGAATGCATTAATTTAACGTTAATACTGAATATGGAAATTAATGAGTTTGCCACGTAATAAATTGACATAGATTTATAACTTAATGATTCTTGAATTATTTCCTTTACATGATCTATAAGACATGTAAAGGAAATCATACTTCATATCAAATTTAAATGTTCTATGTCATCCGGAAGTGCCCTATAGATTTTGAGAGTAAAACCTACAGGTTACTTCAAGTTGATGAGGAACTTTGGCACGAAGAGCGGATCTTATAGCACATGTAAAGGAAAAATCCGAAAATCATTAATTTATAATTTTATGTCGATTTATTACGTGATATTCAATATTTGAGATTTTGAAAGTAAGTCTATAAGGGTTCTATTTTTTCTTTTGAGGTACGGAACACTAAAAAGTGCTAAAAAAGTTTTCTTTAAAGTATTTCACAAAGAAAATTTAGAAAATGTGAAAATTCCATACGCCAAAACACTAAAAATATTCTTCTTTAGCATAAGGACTAATATTTTCTTGTTCTTTCACTGATGGTTTGTGGCCATTCGAGATGAGATAAGCCAATAATGTCATCAAACAAAGTGTGTTAGAAAAACTACAAAAAGATAAAATACAAAGACTGCGGATATTGCAAAACTTATTGTATTAACTTAATACATGGGGATAAAATGAAGGTAGGACTACTATATAAAAGAAATGCTTATGTCATCAGTGGACGATAACATTTGTTCTGTTATGTTTGAACTTTTTTGTGATAACCGAAAATCTTTCATGTTTAATAGAAATATTCATTTCTATTAGAAATTAGATTTTTTTTTTAATCTTCTGAAATAAAATTTGAGACACAAATTTAGCAGTAAAATATTTAATTAATTACTGACGGTAAAAAAATATGAATATTTGTGTGGGATTAGGATTACATGAATAGAAAAAATAAGTTAACAGTTGAAACTGTATAGATTTATATATATATATAACAAAAATAAAAACCTTTGGAAATTTAATTTCTAATTATTCGGAAAGAAGATATTTTTCAATTTTTAATGATATCCTTAAAAATAAGTTATAAACAATTTATGAATAAAGATGGGTTATTAATTTCAGAAACGGTGCTATAAAATTCAATTAATAGAAAATTATATTCAATTTTACTACCATTGTAAAATAGAAAATACTGATAGTAATCTTTATTTTTTTCAATTCAAAATCCATAATTTCTGAGAAAAAACAATATATAAATAAATTTCTTAGATGAAAAATTGTTCATTTCATTAATAAGCTTAGAAGTTTCTTCAGAAGCGTGGCTTAATGTTCTTGAAATGCTACATTAATTTAATTTTAAGTAAAAAAAATCTTTTATTATTAATATATTTAATCTTATAATACTATATAAAAATAAAGTATCTCTTATTATAAGTATGCATTTGTTTATTCCAAGACTCCTTGAATGTCTTTAAACACTATTTTTTATAAAGGAAATACTTTTTCCTCAAAAACTTTAATTAAAATGACAACGGTTAAGAGGCTTCTTATAAGTATGCATAACTTAGAGAGAATGTTTCATAGTTCTGCTGCAGCAGTTTGTTCATGAAAATCTTTTTAAAAAATTCGCTGCATGTTTTGGAGTGTTTTGTTTGTGTTGTTATTTTCTTTATCTTATTATTCCAATACAGATTTTCCAAACTTTATAGTTTATTCTATTTGAGTAATTGATAAGATTAAGCATCTATCTAAAGCATCTATCTAAACAGCGGCAGCAAAAAAAAAAAAAAAACTATGTTTTTACAGATGCTTTTTTTCATCTGGAAAATACGATTATGTTTCTGAGGTTTCTAAAGATAAAGAACGCAATGCGGAATCAGGGGTAACTTAAAAAAAGTTATTCTATAATTTCGTTCATGATTATGTTATGTTTTCGGTGATTGCCTTTTTTTCAACAATGTATGTCCAACTGATCTAAAACTCCTTTAAACATTTACCATCAAGTTCTGTTGTACGGTTTATTATAATTTGGAAAAAATATTTGTAAAAATGAACATGTGTCTTCTCTGTATGTAGTTGTTCTCATATATATATGAAGATATTCTAGCTTTCACGTAAAAAGAAAACAAAAGAGTTGGCGCAAGAGTTGCTGGCCGTTATACGCATGTAACCTCCGTGTAGTGGTATCTGTGTTTTTGGTGATATAATTCCATTAAAAGTTAAAAGCTAAGTGTGGTATTTGCAAGAATACTTCGAAATGCTACAACTGAATAATCTAGTGACGATTTATCAGATGAAAGTTACGCAAATGTTTAATTAAAAGTTAATTTCTATTGATACATTTATAATTTCAAATTATTAATTTTTTTATAAAAAAAATATTTTTTCAAGTAGCTATCTTTTTATAATTTCACATGCGTATGCTACTTGGAATAAATAATGCCATATAGTATGACCGATGGAAGAAAAAAGGCTTTTACCTTATAACCTTCACCTTTCAGCCATCTTGCTGGAATAGTATTTTCCGCGTCTAAATATCTCAATAATCCAAGTAATAAACAGTCAAATAAGTAGCAATACGCAGGCGTGCATGCGCGGCAGCGTATTGCTGCTTATTTGACTGTTTATTACTGTTAAATTTACGGCATAATACCGGAAGCTGGGATTCCAGTATTATACTGTAAAATCAAGACTTTTTTTTTTCAGTGTAGCCTTTCTTCTGCATGCGCAAGCTTTTAGAAACAATATAATACATCCTAAACTATACAAATTATTGTTATATAAAATACACATCCAAGTTCAGCAAGAATCAGAATTAACTTGTGAAAAGAATGTTTTGGTAATTATAATAGACTGTTTAGTCGTAAAAATGAGACTAAAATACACTGCTCAAAACAATTAAAGGATATTGCAGTTTTAGGTGGATTTTGTATCTGGGAAACTTTTTAGCTGATAGATACATGGTCGACAGACATAGTAGGTTATATGAGAATAAATTACACATGTTTGGCAGAAAAAAATGCATTTTATTGCGCATTTGTGTACAAAAGGAAAAAAACACAATTTTTGCATATGAGAAAAAAAGAATAAGAAAAGGTGTTTTCTTCAAAGAAAATCATTTTCAGTAGGGGGTATGGTTTCCACGGGCGGCCAGCAACGTTGAACACCTTTGAGGCATGGACTCAATGAGGCTATTAATGACGAGTTGGGGTATTCTGCCCCACTCTTCCAGAAGAGCTCTTTCCAGTTCTTGGAGAGTTTGTGGGGGTTGTTGGCGGCCAGAAACTCGTCTTCCTAGAGCGTCCCAAACGTGCTCGATTGGATTCATGTCTGGAGAACACGCTGGCCATTCCATTCGAACGATTCCTTCCTCGAAAAGGAAATCCTCCACCAGGTTTGCACGATGTGGCCTGCAGTTATCGTCCATTAAAATGAAGTTATCTCCGATTGCTGCAGCATAAGGGACTACAATAGGTCTGAGGATCTCATCCCTATATCGGCGACCGGTCAGAGCTCCATCTCGAATGATGTAGAGGTCAGTGCGCCCGTCAGTGGAGATGCCACCATACACCAGCACTCCTCCACCGCCAAATCTGACACTTTCGTGCACGAACACAGGATTATTCCTACTGCCACGGTCCCTCCAGATGAAAATACGCCTATTATCCGGATGCACAGAAAAACGGGACTCGTCAGAAAACAGAATATTGCTCCATTCATTTCTCCTCCAGTTGACATGCTCGGTTGCCCACTCCCTGCAGTCGCGACGATGCCTTGATGTTAATCTAACACATACCATCGGTCGGCGAGCATACAGACCTACAGCATGGAGCCGGTTTCGGACAGTCTGAGTTGAAATCGTGGTGCCTGTAGCCGAGCGAAGGTGTTGTTGGAGAAGAGTAGCGTTCATGTTTCGGTGTCTCCGAGCTGTTCACGCTAAATACCGATCTTCATTGGGCGTTGTTGCCCGTCTACGACCTTGCCCTGGTCTTCGGCCTGCACATCCACTCTCCAAAAAACGGTTCCAGATCCTGGAAATGACACTTTGTGACACTCCAATGGCTTGCGCTACTTCGGCTTGAGTTTGGCCCTCTTCTAACCTACCAACAATTCTCCAAGCTTCTGAATCTGTCAAATGACTTCGCTGAGACATCGTACTCATCAAAACAAAGCAATCACTGAATGCCGATCATCCTTGTCTTCATTCTCTTTTATCCAGTTGAAAGTCAAATTTCATTCGCTGCCGCTGAAGCGACGTTTTTGACGTCGAACTCAAAATTTGCATACTCCACAGTTTGAAAACCAGAAAAATTTGCATTTGTGATTCTCTTCTTCTATTTTCGGCCAAAAAAATTTCGTTTATATCTTTATTTTATATAAAACTTCAAATATCCTTTAATTGTTTTGAGCAGTGTAGTTAAATATATTTTAATGAAAATTTCAACAAACTTCCTTTCCATTGTGCGAAATGGAATGACAACATGAAAAGTGCTTTAAAAATACAGTATTTCGGTCCGTGATACAGTGTAATGTCAATTACGCTCGGATATATCTAGGTAATTCAACGCTACTCAGATGTAGATGGTTGCCATTTTTACGATATTTCGTGATATTGCACGCAAAGAAAGGTAACTCTTGCAAATATTTTAAAAAAATATTTACTAAAGCTAAAATTAAGAATAAAAATATTTTTTAGATTGGAGTGAGCACCCAGAATTTTTTATTGAAACTGGGGATTTTGAGCTACACTAAAACGATAAAAAAATTGATTGCTGTAGTGTGCTTTATCACTACCTAAAATTTGTCAAACTTCTTTTGAATTACACTGTATATCTTCAGACAACAGTATGCTAACTTGTTTTGATTAAAACGTTATGTTGCATCAAGCAATGAAGAATAAATAGTATATTTTGCTGAAGGAAAGTGCGGATAAATGTTCCTCTTTCAATTATTTGCAGACATAGCTATATACAGTGCCTATGTTTTTTGTAATTTGTGTACCATCCCTGGAACGCAATAATCCGACAAGATTTTTCCTATTTGCGAATTCATATCAGGACATCGAAAAGTGGTTTAAGTCCGCAGATATGTATTTTCATATCTCTGCAACTTTTTATGATAAAATATTGAAATTTTGTACAAGACATTATTAGTGTATGGGGCACATTTTAGTCATTGGGAATTTTTTTGTACGAAAGCGGTATAAAAATTACAATTTTGCCTTTATTCAAATTTAATCCCCTGAAAATTTTATTTGATTTCATAAAATTCTGTACCATTTTTTACGTACTGTTTAACATATAATATAAGTCTCTGATCAATATTTAAGGAATAAAAGTCGAGGTTAATGTTTTAGGACACCCTGTATAGTACTTATGATCGATTACACTTTTCTGAAACATTCTCGAGCGTTCTAATTACGTTTTGTATTATTAAAAACAACAAAACGGTAATATCAATGAATAAACAAAATGATATTTTTAACATGTAGATAAAATCTAACATAACTAGCAGACTATATTACTGAAATTTGTATAGATATACATTAAATGCAAAAACATATCCGTGAATAACGCTGATGTCATATTGACGGTGGCAACACCTTATCAATAAATTTTGCTTTAACTGCAATTTTTAAAACTTCTAACCATTACACCATTTCAAATTTTGCACCGTTGAACAAGAGAATAAAATTTTCATTGAAATGCAATGTATCCCAATTTACTGATTTTTTATGGTGTTTAAAATTATTTTCAAGCATGATTTTTTTTAATGTATCTCTATCACGTGCATTACTTTTACTGAAGTTTAACTTGCAGTTAAAATAAACATAAATAATGCAGCATTTTTTCCTTGCTAATACTTTGTACCGAAATTAAAACTTCATGAATAAATAAATAAAATAATACAAATAAAATACAAATTTAATAGATAGGTAATCGATCTACGTGTTTAAACCATTGAAATTATCAGAATAAAAAAGTTTGCTGTAGTTAGCGAAATCTTTGACGATTTATTCGATTTATTAACTCCTGGCATGCAGCCAATACGAAAATGTCGTATCTAATGTATTTCGAAACATTATTTGAATACATAATGGTTATTTTTCATATAAACTTTCTTTTTGCTGTTGTTAGAGGGAAATATAAAAAAAATATATATTAAATATAAAAACTATCAGAGTTTGCAATCGAAAAAGCGTTTTCACCTATATTCTGTATAGAATCATTTAGTTTGTATAACAATTATATATTTACGTAATCAGTGTCTATAACAACGGTCGGCCGGATCGCGGAATGTCAAATCATGGACCGCCAAAAACTTTCAATTTGAATAAATAGTTTATTAAAATTTACATATAATAGATACGTTTGAACGATAGCCTTATCAATGCCGCAAGTGTAATTTTTCGCACGAATTTTTCAACAATTATCTGTTTTTTTCTATTTTAAATTGTGTATATAAAATTTTTCAGAACGTATACTTGTGTATATAGTAATTTTTCATAACAAATACCTGATTTTTCTATTCTGTAGTGTATGTACGTATTTGTAAAAATAACAGTTTAAAATTAATAAGTACTAATATTACTTAAGTGTTTTTTCTCTGGACCGCGATAAAAATTTTCAAAATTATTCGGACCCTACTTAAAATTACTTGCCGACCCCCGGTCTATAACAATTTCAATTAATAAAACAAAACTTAAATCCAGTAAAATCATAAAACATAACCTAAGTTCAGAAATGGCTTACAAATAAACATATGGAGTTGCTCATAATTTCATTTCTAAATAATTAGCATTAAATTGTTCCTCAAAACCGTGGTTTAACCACAAGAAAGAATTTTCTTGTTTCTTCTACAGCTTGAAATTATTCACTAAACATAAATCTTAGAGTGTGCCCAAATTACCAAGAAACTAATTTAAAAGAATTAAAATTTTTACTTGACAAAAATAATGTTTTCGAATAAATGTCAGTGAAGAGGCATTATTGGAATTCCGAAGTGTAATTAGAACCATTATGTACTCACTGCCGTGTTATGTTAAAAACTACTTAGGAAAGTCATAAGGAATGGTCGTTCTTAACACAATAATTTTTGTGTGTTGCTTATTTGTTTCCTTAAATTATTGGCACATCGTCCTTTAATTACTGTAAGTTATACAGAAAAGGAGTTTTCTCTGATTTTTTGGCAGAGAGTTATGGAGAGTAATTGTCTTTCAAATGAGTTAACTGCAGCATTTTATTATTATTATTTTAAGGAAGCGCATGAAAAATTAAAAAATTAGATCTTCGAATGTAATCATTTTTTTTCCTGCTGAAATAAACATAAAATTGTAAATTTGATGTCTTAAATGCTTTAATGAAAATCATTCTGGAATTATAGTTGTTTATAGTGTATTTTTATACGAATAAGATTTTTGATGCGTTTTATTTAAAAAAGTTCTTCTGGCCTGTACGGGGAAGAAAGGGTAGCTTCCTTACTTCTTGGTTTTAAGAATGCAGCTAATTAAAATGCGAAAAACCGATTAGAGAATATTCGTTCCCAACACAAGATGGGACGTCAAAGAATGTGTTGTGCTGCAGACGTTGTAGCCTTACCATATAAGAGTGAGAGAATACTAGACTGGATGTCATCCTGGTGGCTTAAATGGTAAAGCACTTTGTACGCTATACCCAAGTATCCGGGTTCGATTCCCGGCCTGGACATTTTTTCACTCTGTTAGTTGTACGCTCTCTAGTAAAGTGATAATTCACATCCTTTGTATTCATTAGAACTTATTTCATTTGTGGATTTCTGCACCAAAATATTAAAATAAAATTGTTACCACCGAGTCGCTCAAAAAAAGTCATCCCCAACACTATTTTATCGCCAAATAAACACAGAGAAAACGAAAATAGCCATTCCATTGGGAATTATTATTTTTTAAATATTATGTTAAAAAATAAGCTTACCGGGGTCACCTTCATACATAAATTGTATCAGATTATGAAATTTGCAATTTGAACACGTAATTTTGACATCAAATTTGCATATTTTTGATATTTTTATCGCAGAATACCAAGCAGAAAGTCTTTCTTTAAAGTAGTTGAAGAATTAGGGCGATATAAGATTTTGAACTCCTAATGTTAAATTATTTTTTTATAGTTTCAAAACAAGCTGCAATACCTGATGTTTTTTAAGCAAAACTCAAAACAACTTGGCAGAATGATCTGTAAAATTGAATTCCCATGTTTAATTCTTCTCTAAATTTATTTCTGTTAGAAAATTTATAGGTTAAAATTCATAATTTTTTTGAAAATCAATTTCAAAGTATATATAATTACGAAATTAATTTTCGAAAATATATAAATTTCAAACTATGTTTTTTTTTTACAAAAATCAATTTATAGAAGCTCTAAACTTGACAATCCAAAATTACAGCTCATTCCGCAATGTAGGTTTTACGTTACGCTTAAAAAACTACCGGTGTTGCAGATTGTTTTGCGACTAAGAACAAGAACGAAAAATCATGCGTCAAGCATAGATTATGAAACACTTTCAAACGAAATCTAGAAAACTGTAACGAACCTTCACCGTTAAATAAGGTGACAGAATATATGTAAGTAAATAGTTTAGAAAACATATAACACACTTCAAAATATAATTTTCGGAATTACCATCCATAGTTAAGAAAGTACTTGAAAAATTTTGTGCAGCCCTGTTTATGAGCTATAGATTTCGTTATACTACATAGCATGATAAAGTTTAGTTCAGTTAAAAATTCACATTTAGCAATTTTCGCTAATCGATGGAAATGCACTCAGAGTTTTTTGTACAGCCCTGTCTCTAAAGTCTTTTGATACCAGGTATTAAGCTAAAATTGAATTCAGGTAAAAAATGCATGAAACAACTTAAAATTCACTTCCAGCAATTTGAAACCATAAACGGCAATGCATCTTGTACTTTGCGTAGCCCTGTATATGAATTTATTCATATTCCAGAAACTTCCCTTAGTCTACTAAATATAGTTAAGCAGTGAAAATGCATAGCACAGTTAAAACAACTTTTAAGCAATTCACTCCCATAGTCCGATATACTTATGAATTCCTTTGTGTAGTCCTGTATATGATCAATATAAGTTATAAACAATGCAGAAATTTAGTTAAAAACGCACTTATCATACATAGACTGTAATTATCGCACGTAGATTGTAGCCAAATTCTTTTGTGTGTCCCTGTGCACCTCAGTAATGCATATAAATTCCATTATGTTTGAAATAGTAAAACATAATTAAATTATACTGCAAACGATTTTTCTCCGTAGAACAAATAATTTTTTTTTGTGTGAGCCTGTAAATGAATAATAAATGCTTTGCACCCCATATTTTACAAAAAGCATGTTTTAGTTCGTTTTTTAATTGTATATCGATTTCTTCATGTTTCAAATGGCATAACATCATCAAAATGCACTTGAAACGATTTTTTTTCATTGACTGTAGTGCAACGGAATATTTTGGATTGTCCCTGTAAACAGACTTTAAATGCTATACACTTCATTTTCAATAGAGATCGTGCTATAGTAAACGTCATTAACATACAAAAATTTCAGGGCAATCCGAGTATATTTACAAGAGTTAGAGCACGGTTGGGTGGCCAGACAAACTGAAGTCAAAAACTTTTCAACTATGTTGGAAAGTATTAAAAATGAATTTAATATTAGAAGTTCAACATTTTAAATTGTCATAATTCTTAAACAATTTCAACGAATGACACGCAGTTTGTATCCTAAAGTAAACATTTCCGAAAAGTCTATGGTTTGAAAATTAAGTTTTCGTATTGAAAATTTCAAAGTTAGACTCAATTTCTGTATGAAGATGGCTACCGACGGTTTCTTTTGTTTTACATTCATTTACAGAAGACATAATTCCCAATCGAATGGCTTTTTCTTTTTTGTCCTTCGTCTATTTGGCGATAAAATAGTACGGAAGGGAGGACGGAAAGTTGACAGACTGTTACTAGTCACAAATTTATACTTATAAAAAAATAGCTTGATTTTCTCATAATCAACGCCGAGCTTCAACCGTTTATCCTAGAACAATGAAAATTGAAAGACATGTTCTTTACACATACACATGTAGGCACATACAAAGAAAAGATTTTTAAAAATTCTCACCCTAAGGGGGTTAGATGGGGGGTCGAAAGTTTTAGATAATTTCGTCTTTTCGGCATATCTCAGCAGGTGTTTTAAGTTGGAGCGTGGAATTCGGGATAACAATTCTACTAAAGAATAGTTAAACATGTATTTCAGGCGATTTTAAACATTCAACCACTAAGTGGGTTAAATAGGGGGTTGAAAAGTTTCGGTGATATCACATTTTCACTATATTTCATCAGCAGTTTTAGGTAAGAGCGTGAAATTCAAGATAACAAATCTACTAAAAAAATAATTAAACAAATAATGCAACAAACAAATATCTCAACCAGTAAGGGGGTCTAAATTTTAGCTCATTTTGCCTTTTCGCCGTATCGCAACAACAGTTTTAGTTAAAAGCGCCAAATTCAGTATAACAAATTTACTAAAAAATAGTTAAACACAGATTTCTGCGATTTTAAAAATTCAACCACTAAGGGCGTTAAATGGGGTGTCGAAAGTTTTTGGTTATTTCACGTTTTCGCCATATCTCAGCAGCAGTTTTAGGTAAGAGAGTGAAATTCAAGATAACAAATTAATTTAAATCAAGATAACAATTTTTAATCAAGATAACAATTTAATTAAACAAATATTTCAACAAGTAAGGGGGTTAAATGGGGGGTCTAAAATTTTAAGTTATTTTGCCTGTTCGCCGTATCTCAGCAGCATTTTTAATTAGTAGCTCGGAATTCGGGATAACAAATGTACAAAAAATATAGATAAAAATTTTCGAAATTCAGCAACTAAGGGGGGTTAAATAGGAGGTCAAATATTTTAGGTCATTTTGTCATATCGCCGTATAAATTATAGGTAGATATATGAAACTCAGGATAACTAATCTACTACAAAATAGTTAAACACGTATTTCAGCGATTTTAGAAATTCAGACACTAAGGGGGGTTAAATGGGGGTCGAATGTTTTACGCCATTTTGCCATATCTCAGTACAAGTTATAGTTAGGAGCGTGAAATTCGGAATAACAAATCTACTAAAAAATAATTAAACATGCATTTCAGGTGATTTTAGAAATTCAACTACAAAGGGGGTTAAACGAAGGGTCGAAAATTTTCGGTGATTTCACCTTTTTACCCTATTTCATCAGCAGTTTTAGTAAAAAGCGTGAAATTCAGGATAACAAATCTCCTTAAAAAAATAGTTAAACAAGTATTTCAGTGATTTTAGAAATTCGGCCACTAAGGGAGGTTAAATAGTGGATCGAATGTTTTATGTCATTTTTTTTTCTTTTCTGAATAGAAGTTTAAGGTAGGAGCTTGAATTTCGGTATAACAAATCTACTAAAGAATAGTTAAACATGTATTTTAGGCGATTTTAGAAATTTAACTACTAAGTGGGTTAAAAGGGTGGTCGATAATTTTCGATGATTTCACCTTTTCACCATATATCATCAGTAGTTTTGGATAAGAGCGTGAAATTCAGGATAACAAATCTGCTATAAAGATAATTAAACACATATTTCAGCGATTTTGGAAATTCACCGATAAAGGGACAAAACGGGGGTCCGAAATTTTAGTTCATTTTGAAGGTTCATCATATCTCATCAGCATTTTTAGTTAGGAGCTTGACATCACAGATTCATGATAACAAATCTACTGAAAAATAGTTAAACACGTATTTCCGCGATTTTAGAAATTCAGCCTCTAAAGGAGGTTAAATGGGGGGCGAATTTTTTATGTCATTTTGAGTTATCTCAGTAATAGGTAGGAGCGTGAAATTTAGGGTATTAAATGTACTAAAAAATAGTTAAATATGTATTTCAGCAATTTTAGATAATAATCCATCAAGGGAGTTCACACTGTGTGTCGAAAGTTTTAGGTTATTGTGCCATATTTCAGCAGCAGTTTTATGTAAGAATGTGAAACTCCGCTTTACAAATCTACAAAAAAAGTAGTTAATCATATATTTCCCCCAGCGATATTAGAAAAAGCGTGTTTGTTGGCAACATCGGCTGTGAAACAGATTGCGGAAGAGTAGACGGAAAAGAGGACTATTTCTGCTTTTTTATTAGATATTTTGTGTGACATTTTTTCCAAGGAATGTTTTTAATTTCCCATTTAATTTTTTTTTCGATTTTCGTCTTTTAGCGATCGGATTTAAAATTTTAAGCAAAATATTACACTTTCACCTTTTTTCGAAATACATATTTTGACAGTAAAAAAATTCGATTTAAATACTGATTGCCATATTTATAGGCTAGGGTATGCACAAGGATACCTTATGGTGATTACCGTATAGTCAGATTACAAGCGTGCAACCGCATGGGTCCTGTTAAAATTATTTCATTTTGATGATTTATGCACGCAAAATAACTCAACCACGTTATAGTGATCGCTGCATTAACGATGTATGGCTGAGAAATACACAAGGCCCATTATTTTGATCACCTCATTAATAATTTACTGGGGTGACAGTACCCATTTACAATGATCGCCATTTATTTTAGGCAATCCCATTTTCATTTATTTCATCTGAAAGTTCTCCGCTAATCTTAGATAAATACACACAGGGCCAGTAATATTTTGTCAGAGGGATTATGGAAAAAATTATTATTAATGTCACGAAATATTTATTTACGTGCTTTTATATATATATATATGTAAATTATTTAGTTATTTTCGTATAGTTTAAAATAAAGTAATTTATTTAAATTTCTCTGTTTGCATGTAAAATGCAATTTCTGGGACCCAAGGGAAGTCAAGACAGTACGCTGCAGACAGTCGCTTCCGAGTGGGGACCAAATACATTCTGCAGCGTACTGTCTTGACTTCAATTTACTGTCTTGAATTTAAATAAAATACTTTATTTAAAATTTTACGAAAATAACTAAATAATCTACATATATATATATAAGCATGTAAATAAATATTTCGCGACATTAATAATATTTTTTTCCATAATCCCTCTGACAAAATACTACTGGCACTGTGCGTATTTATCTAAGATGAGCGGAGAGCTTTCAGATGAAATAAATGAAATGGGATTGCCTAAGATAAATGACGATCATTGTAAATGGGTACTGTCACGCTCATAAATTATTAATGAGCTGATGCATACCCTAGCCTATAAATATGGCAATCAGTATTTAATTCGAAATTTTTTACTGTCAAAATATGTATTTCGAAAAAAGGTGAAAGTGTAACATTTTGCTTAAATTTTTAAATCCGATCGCTAAAAGACGGAGATCGAAAAAAAAAATTAAATGGGAAATAAAAAACATTCCTTGGAAAAAATGTCACACAAAATATCTAATAAAAAATCAGCAATAGTCCTCTTTTCCGTCTAATCTTCCGCAATCGGGTTCACAGCCGATGTTGCCAACAAACGCGCTTTTTCTAATATCGCTGGGGGAAATATATGATTAACTACTTTTTTTGTAGATTTGTAAAGCGGAGTTTCACATTCTTACATAAAACTGCTGCTGAAATATGGCACAATAACCTAAAACTTTCGACACACAGTGTGAACCCCCTTGATGGATTATTATCTAAAATTGCTGAAATACATATTTAACTATTTTTTAGTACATTTCATACCCTAAATTTCACGCTCCTACCTATTACTGAGATACGTCAAAATGACATAAAAAATTCGACCCCCATTTATTCTCCTTTAGTGGCTGATTTTCTAAAAACGCGGAAATACGTGTTTAACTATTTTTTAGTAGATTTGTTATCCTGAATCTGTGATTTCAAGCTCCTAACTAAAAATGCTGCTGAGATATGGCGAACATTCGAAATGAACTAAAATCTTTGACCTCCATTTAACCCGCTTAATGGGTGTATTTCCAAAATCGCTGAAATATGTGTTTAATTATCTTTATAGCAGATTTGTTATCATGAACTTCATGATCTTATCCAAAACAACAGATGCGATATGGTGAAAAGGTGAAATCATCGAAAATTATCGACCCCCCATTTAACTCACTTAGTAGTTGAATTTATAAAATCGCCTAAAATACATGTTTAACTATTCTTTAGTAGATTCGTTATCCCGAAATTCACGCTCCTACCTATAATTTCTATTCAGAAATGACAAAATGACCTAAATCATTCGATCCACTATTTAATCTCCTTTAGTGGCCGAATTTCTAAAATCACTAAAATACTTGTTTAACTATTTTTTTAGTAGATTTATTATCCTGAATTTCACGCTTTTTACTAAAACTGCTGATAAAATAGGGTGAAAAGGTGAAATCACCGAAAATTTTCGACCCTTCGTTTAACCCTCTTTGTAGTTGAATTTCTAAAATCGCTTGAAATGCATGTTTAACTATTCTTTAGTAGATTTGTTATTCCGAATTTCATGCTCCTAACTATAACTTGTACTGAGATAGGCAAAATGGTGTAAAACATTCGACCGCCATTTCTTCCCCTTTAGTGTATGAATTTTCAAAATCGCTGAAATACGTGTTTAACTATTTATTAGTAAATTTGTTATCCTGAGTTTCATAATTTTAACTATAATTTATACTGAGATGTGACAAAATGACCTAAAATATTTGACCTCCTATTTAACCGTCTTTAGTAGCTGAATTTGTAAAATTGCTGAAATACATTTTAATCTATATTTTTTGTAGATTTGTTATCACGGATTCCAAGCTCCTAACTAAAAATGCTGCTGATATATGTTGAACAGGCAAAATAAACTAACTTTCGACCCCCCCCCCATTTAACCCCCTTAATGGATGAATTTCTAAAATCGCTGAAATATGTGTTTAGTTATTTTTTTTAGTAGATTTTTTTATCCTGAATTTCACATTCCCACCTAAAACTGCTGCTGAGATATGGCGAAAACGCGAAATGACTAAAAACTTTCGACACCCCATTTAACGCCCTTAGTGTTGAATTTTTAAAATCGCTGAAATCTGTGTTTAACTAACTTTTAGTAAATTTGTTATCCTGAATTTATCGCTTTTAACTAAAACTGTTGTTGCGATATGGCGAAAAGGTAAAATGCCCTAAAACTTTAGACCCCCATTTAACCCCCTTACTGGTTGAAATATTTGTTTGTTGAAATATTTGTTTAATTATTTTTATAGTAGATTTATTATCTTGAATTTCACTCTCTTACCTAAAACTGCTGATGAAATATGGTGAAAATGTGATATCACTGAAAATTTTCGACCCCCCATTTAACCAACTTAGTGGTTGAATTTCTAAAATCGCCTGAAATACATGTTTAACTATTCTCTAGTAGAATTGTTATCCCGAATTCCACGCTTCTACTTAAAACTCCTGCTGAGATATGCCGAAAAGACGAAATTATCTAAAACATTCGACACCCCATTTAACCCCCTTAGGGCGTAAATTTTCAAAAATCCTTTCTTTATGGGCGCCAACATTCTGTAAAGTACTTGTCTTTCAAATTTCATTGTTCTAGGACAAACGGTTGAGGCCCGGCGTTGATTATGAGAAAATCAAGCTACTCTTTTATAACTATAGATGATAAAATTAAGTTCAGTTAGAGTAGTTAGAACAGTTATTCACATTTAGCAATTTTCGCCAATCGATGGAAATGCACTCGAAATCTTTTGTACAGACCTGTATATTATCTGAAGGCCTTTGTACACACAACATATTAAGCTAAAAGGGAACTTAAAACTCACTCGGAGCAATAACCAACCGTAAACGACAATGTATCTTTATCTTTGCTTAGCCCTGTATATGAATTTATTTATATTCCACAAACTTCTATTAGTCTACTAAATATAGTTCAGCAGGAAAATTCGCAAACACAATTAAAAACTACCCTTAAGCAATTCACTCCCATAGTCTGTAATACTTAGGAATGTCCTTGTGTAGCCCTGTATATGATCATCTGAATTTATAAACACACACGTACTATGAAAAAAATTAGTTACATTTAAAAACGCAAGCAAAAGTATAAAATACACTTATCGCACATAGACTGTAAATATCGTACATGTGCTGTAACTATCTTTCGCGTGTCCCTGTAAATAAACGCAATGCACACAAGAGAGCGATTTATAGTGCACCTCTGTAATGCATATAATTTTCATTGTGTTTCAAATAGTGAAATATCATTAAATTTCACTGCAAACGATTTTTCCCCATAGAACGATGTGTAATAGAATTCTTTTGTTTGACTCTGTAAATGAATAATAAATATTTTGCAACCCATATTCTACAAAAAGCATGTTTGAATGCGCTTCATAATTATATATCAATTTCATTATGTTTTAAATGACGTAGCGTCATCAAAATGCAGTTGAGACGATTATTTCCCATTGACTGTAATGTAACGGAATACTTTAATTTCCCTGTAAAAAAAACTATGTGTGCTACACACTTCTGTTGAAAAAGGGAACATCCTATAGTAAACGACTATAACATACAAGAATTTCAGGACAATCGAGCGTATTTACGGGAGTTAGAGCACAGACAGACGGCAGACAGCAGACAAACCGAAGTCACATACACTTTTCAACTAGGCTGCAAAGTGTTAAAAAGAAAAACCCGTACGATGAAATGTACCGATCTAATATATATTAAACTAGCAAGCTACGCCCGCTACGCTGGTCAATTTATTATAACGAACTTTTAATCAAACAAAATATTGACATTTCATAATTTACTTTTATATTTTAACAGAATAATAAGGCTACTATATAATTTGTGACTCGTGCTATAGCCAATATACACGCCAGGACACGCGGCCCTTATCATTATCATTTTACGCATGAAGGTTTTGCTATGGTACTCCACTGTGAAATTTGGTAATTTTTCAAATTCAATATTTGAAAAATGGTATAATCATTAGATTTGAAATTTATATCAAGAAAAATACAATTTTTCACCTTTAAAATGCAGTTTGCCTAACAATTTTCTGACAAATACTTTTCGAGCTATTATTTTTTTCAGTAACTTCAAATGTTTCATTTTCCGAGATTAATCTGTGGCAACAATTAGCGAAAGACCCAGTCGTCAGCAACACATAGTTTTTTATTAAAGAGGCTGTTGGAGCAGGGATTGTCACCACCAATTTGACACCATCACTTTTGAAATCGGTTCTGTAGTTCCAGAGATTCCATAGAAATTGTAATTTAAAATGATTTTAGAACGCTTTTCGATTATTTCACCCTTTTAAATTTCGAATGTTTTTAAAAATTTGTTCTAAAAGAGGATTTACATCTTATCAGTAACTACAATGCCAAATTTTAAATTTCTAGCTCCTTCGGTATACACAAAATCGTAATTTTAGAACATTTTTGCTGCTGCACCCCCGCTGGGGTTAGCTGCAACGACGAAAAATATAGCCTATGTTGGAGCAGGGGTTGTCACCCTCAATTTGCCACCATCACTTTTGAAATCGGTTCTGTAGTTCCAGAGATTCCATAGAAATTGTAATTTAGTATGTTTTTAGAACGGTTTTCGCTCATTTCACCCTTTTAAATTTCGAATTTTTTTTTATTTTGTTCTTAGAGAGCATTTTCATCTTATAAGTAACTACAATGACAAATTTCAAATTTCTAGCTCCTTCAGTATAAAAAAAAAAAATCCCAATTTTAGAACGTTTTTCGCTCCTGCACCCCTCTGGGGTTAGTCGCACCGACATAAAATATAGCCTATGTTGGAGCAGGGGTTGTCACCATCAATTTGCCACCATCACTTTTGTAATTGGTTCGGTAGTTCCAGTGATTCCATAGAAATTGTAATTTAGAATGTTTTTAGAACGCTTTTCGCTCATTTCACCCTTTTAAATTTCGATTTTTTTTTATTTTGTTCTTAGAGAATATTCACATCTTATAAGTAACTACAATGCCAAATTTCAAATTTCTAGCTCCTTCAGTATAAAAAAATCGCAATTTTAGAACGTCTTTCGCTCCTGCATCCCCCTGGGGTTAGTCGCACCAACATAAAATATAGCCTATGTTGGAGCAGGGGTTGTCACCATCAATTTGCCACCATCACTTTTGAAATCGGTTCGGTAGTTCCAGAGATTACCCCCTACAAACAAACAAACAAAAAAACAATCTTTACTCCTTTATAATATTAGTATAGGTATAGAGAGTGTAATAATGTTGCTTTATAATTTTCATCGAAGTCTATTTTAGTTTATTTTGTTTTTAATTGAGTTATTTGGTTAACCTACGTAAAAGGTTCGATGGAATGAATAAATTAAATGGACAAAATTATAGAAATATTTATTGTTCAATTCGATTTACATTTCTTCATGTCACACATTGATGAAATTAAAATTACTTTTAGGTAGCTTTCATTACAAACTATTGCAGCCGTTCGGAGGAAAGCAATTCCAAAAAAATTTGGTATACTTTCACCGCTCATGACCCCCAGACCCCCAAACCACCCTCCGTTCAAATGTTACCGCTTCTAGTATATTGTCTGACCTTTATTTATATTATTATGAAAGAAATATTGGTCCGAACAATGATTATGCATTTTATCGCTATATTGATGACATTATCATTTTTTATTTCAATGATAAAAATTGCACATCACCACTCAATTTTTATCCTAATCAGCTTAAATTAAGTGAAAATGATTTGATTAATCTACCCTATATATATACAATCCTAATGAAACGAATTTGTGAAACGATTTTATGAAACGAACTTATGAAACGATTTTATGAAACGACTGATTAAACGACTGATTATGTTTCAGGGCTATTTTTAGTATAATATTAAACGCTTGATGGTGAAATTAATACCAATTGTCCATAAAAATCAGCGGATGTCAAAACTGGTAATAGAATTTTGAAATTGGAATTAGTTTTCGAGATATTAATTTTTTTCTAATTTTTTGACATTTCTGTAATGATGGCAACTATTTACTCAGTTTTTTGTGACAAAAAAGGGGAAAAAAATCGAAAAGGATCCCGATAGGGATTATTGATTTCTTTTAATTCGTCATTTTCAAATTGAAATTGAATTTATCTTTTATTTCAAACAATAATGAAGACAAGATTGTGATTAAATTATGTTTTACAGGAAAATTTGAAAAAAAAAAAAAAATGACATTTCTATCGTCAGGATTCAATCGTCTGTCAGCAGTTAATTTAATTTATAAACTGAAAATAGTTTGAATAAATTCGTCCAAATGACGTCATTTATGTAAATACGTCATTTATGTTCATACAATTTATTTAATATAAAGAAGCCATTTATCTATTTTTATGTACAAAAAGAGGTACATTGAAAGACAATTATAAATAAATTGTATATATACATATAAAAACATGTATAAACAAGCATAAAAGTTCGGTGCTTTTCCAGTATATGACGAAACAGAGAAAATAGCCTTGGCGGAAAAGGAAATTTGGCAACATACTTTCTGTCAACCTATTCACTTTGTCATTTCGTATACAGAAGCATTTTTTAAATATTTATACAATTTGTTTAGCGTAAAATGTCATTTATCCTATTTTATATATAATCAGAAGTAATTTGTATAGAAAAAACAATAATAATATACGTATAATTAAAATTGCATATAAACAAAAAAATCGTCGAATTTGTTTCCATGGCTGTTTATGTCATTTGGCACCAAATCTCACTTTCTAATGCTCGAATTGCGCCAAGCTTTTTAAAAAAGCGTCAAGACCCCTATAATAGAAAAGCACCAAATGTTCATTGGGTTTGTTTTCATAACTTTTGGCAACAAATCTATGTATATTAACGAATCTATCCGTTTTTGAAACTCGAATTACGTCAAACCTAAAAGCAAAGGATCCTATACTGGAAAAGTACCCGATTTGCTTATGGAAAATATTCAAGTGACATAACATGGTGTAAAATTATCGCGGATAGCAAATTTGTTTAAATATCTCATCAATTGATGCCAAATAAATGCAGGCATGCATGCACAAAATATTTAATTAATTTTGAATGATAAATAATTATTAGAAAATTCGTATGTACATATTAATTAAAATAAATAATTTACATATTTAAAATAACATGAAAATATGCATGATGGTGCACTAAAATAGAGATAAAATTAAAACGTGTTACTGAAAATGTCTATAACATAGTACTTTTCAATACCGTGGTTCTTAATGTTATTCGCAAGCAGATGGAATTTTTCTCATCCTTAAACGCAAAGGAAGAATAGAATACAGATCGTTGTTATGAAAGTCCGAGAGGTAGCCACAATTTATACCTAACCATTTTATACAAGCTGGTTTTCAAGCTGTAATTGATTTTACTTATCAATCCCGAAAACAGTCGTCAGTTGTCGCAACAGCTGTGTATGAGGCCATGATAATAAAAAAAAAAAATTGCCCGATTAAAACGTTAAAAGCATGGCAACCCAATTACAGATTTACCAATATTTTTAAAACAAAGCACGCTGTCATGTTTTTAGAGGCCTCGAAATCTGAGCGGCGGTTGGCGAGCGTAGCTCGCAGGGGGTAGGCCCCCTAGTAATAATATAAATTTTCTTGACTTAAAAATTAAAATTAATGATAATTATAAATTAAGTTTTGATATTTATGATAAAAGAATTGATTTTCCATTTAAAGTAAATATTTTTACCAATTTTGCTTCTTGTTTACATAAATCAGTTTATAAAAATATAATTATAAATTATCTTCATCGTATAAAATACCTATGCTCAGATAATAATAAAAACAAAAATATTAGATTTATTCGTGATCATGCACAAAAAAATGGGTATCCTATTTTTTTGATAAATTCAATCATAAACTCTTTTAAATAACAATTATTACATCATATAAATATAAACATGGTATGTAATATTATTGTTTTAGTGTGAGATAACATATAGCAAATGATATAGCAATTTACAATTAAACATACATCAATAAAATTAAAACATATTAGGACAATAATTAAATGATTGAACATTATATACACTTTATATTGTTCTGTGATTGTGCGTTGCCGATCACCTATTTTTTAAGTGATACTGGTGTTCAGTTTTTGATACTTATAAATTATAACATATAACATATAAGAAAAATTCTTAAGTTGGTTTTACATTATTACACTTTATACAGTTACTGTGATTGTGCGTTTAGTCGATCACTTTTTATTAAGTGTTTATATTGATATGTTAAAAATGTCTATAAAATATAAAAATACTGTAAAAATGTCAAAAATACTGTAAAAATCACTTATACAAAAACACATAAAATTATACATGGATGACATTGTTGACCATAAATCACAAACATCACTATATGTAATATATAAATATATATATAGTTTATTTTTATTTTTATTTAAATCAATCTCTATCTTTTTCAATTTTTCTATATATATATATAATTTTTTTTTCTATTAGGATGTTATAATTCATTAACTAATAAATACATGTATGATATCTTAACTATTTTTGGTAAATACTATTCGATATATAGGTAGATATAAGGTAGAAATTTGTATTAAATCAGAATTCATTTAATTATTTGTAGCAGTATATAAAAAGATTAATTTTTTTATAAATTCTATAATATATATAAGTAGTTTAACATAGATGGCAGCACCAGAACTTTGTATTAAAAGAAATATCTCTTTTAAATAATATATACTGTTGTTAAGAATCTATGAAATACTATGTAAGATAAAATTAATTATGTGTAAATTTATTGATATAATAGGAGTTTGTACGATTTTAATGTAAAACTATAATGATAATAATATTTTCTAATATTTATATATCATATTAAATCTAATATAATTAATATATAACTCAAACTTAATTTTGAATAATTCCAATAGAGGATAGCACTTTACATGTCATATAAATGCTAATAATATTGTTAATAGTAATTTTAAATTATATACAGAGGGCGCTTAACGCTTGTGTATTAATTTTACTTTTAAAGATTAAAATTAAATGGAAAATTTGTATTTTAACAAATATAAATTTGTTTTTAAGTGTATATCACAAAAATAAATTAGTGTGTGTTTAAATAAAATTTTGTTATGGTGTAATAATTAAGGTGTTATTTCAAAAAATGTACTCTCAACTTAACTTTCTAATAATTTCTCTCAAATTCACTATCATAATCACGTATGAGATATTTCATGATTATCGCCATGTGGACGTGTTGGGATCATGAAAACATTGTGATTGTTAAGATTTTTGGATAATAATTGTGAGTAAAATATTTTATCTACTCTTTACAGTTTATTTATTTCCAATTTTAAAATTTTATCTATTCTTTAAGGATTTTTCCAATTTTAAAATTTAAATTGTTATCTGGTAATAATTTAGTATTGTGTTGTATTAGGTTTTATGGATAATTACTGTGAGTAAAATATTTTATCTATTCTTTACGGATTATATTTCACATTTTATTATTTCTCATTGTATTCTGGTAATAATTCATTATACGGTGGGGGGAGTGTTCGTGATATGCTTTCAATTGTTTTTATGCATTTGATTTATGCTTCACGACATTCTGGCCGAAACCCACTGCCCCTAATGAATAATAATTTAATTTGGTCTAATTAGTCTGAAACATTGCTGTGTTTTTTATAATATACCCACTGCTGATGAGGCCACAGCTTTTTGGTTGTTTTTTCTTGTTTAGGTTATATCTGTTATTATTTTTTTTTTATGTTTGTTATTCATTCTTAGTTTAATTATGGTGCAAGATTCTGGGTCTGCCAATTGCATTTCATACATGATGTGCTATATATATATATATATATGTTGTATTAGGTTTTATGGATAATTACTGTGAGTAAAATATTTTATCTATTCTTTACGGATTTTATTTCACATTTTATTATTTCTCATTGTATTCAGGTAATAATTCATTATACCTGGGTGATTCTACTGATCTTAGCATATATGCCAGTAGAATTATGAAATAATGAATTATTTTTTAAAAACACATGTGGGTACATCCAGGCTGACGATTATATCAACATGTGTTTTTCCATATTTCTTCTCTTGTTGTCAAATTTTCCATTGTATATGGTTCATATTTCATTTATTAATCCATTTTTATTCAAATGATAGCAACTCCAAATTATATATATTTTTTTATCTTTCACTCTCTCTTTTAAATTTTCTTAATGTTTTAAGTATTTTTGGCCAATTACCATTGAAGCATAAGCTATGGTAATATTATGATTGCACTAGTTAAATATTAGCTATGTGGTATTCCGTCTTCACATTATCATTAATTATCTCTTTCGAGATTTAAGAAGAACTTGGTATGTTTTTTGAAATTCGTAGATATTATAATTATATATATATATATATATATATATATATATATATCCATACATACATCTGACGTATGTCATGCTGTAACTCTCTTATTTAATAAACTGATTCGGAGGTGACTGGGTATGTGTATAGGACATATCAAGGTCTCGACGGAGTTCTTTGGCCAACTTCACCCGCCATCTTGTTTCAAAATGGAGGCCAGTTAAAAAATTAAATTTTTATAAAAATTCAAAAAGGTGTACAAAAGATTTATAAATTGAAAAATATGTTTCTGTTAAGTGTTAGAACGTGATACAAGGATTCCGGAACATATTTTGTTTTAGCTATAGCTTACAAAATGGCTAAGATATGGCAGTTTGAAATTCTAGGGTGGCTGAGATTTTGAAACAATCTGATATTTGTTATGCTGTGACTCTCGCATTTATGGACCGATATGAATGTGACTGATCATGTGTACAGAACATGCCAAGGTCTCGACCGAGTTCGTTGGCCAGCTTCATGCGCCATCTTGTTTCAAAATGGCGCAAGTTATTATTATTATTATTTTTTTTAATTTAAAAAGGTCTAAAAATTATAAAATGAAAAAGTTGTTTCCGTCAAATGTTGGATCGTGATACAAGAATTCCGGAACATTTTTTTTTGGCTTTATCTTGAAAAATGACTGAGATATGGCAGTTTGAAATTCTAGGGTGGCTGAAATTTGAAACAATCTGATTTTTGTTATGCTGTAACTCTCATGCTGAAATTCTCATTCAAATTTAGTATTAACAAAAACCGGGATTGAATATTCTATAATCGTGTTCCAAGCATTTTAGCTTCGGGTGTTTGAGTAAAATTAGCTGAATTTTTAAAAACATGGACTATGAAATCTACCTTTTCTTCCGGTACAGGCTGGAAGGACTTTTTTAAAGTTAGATTCTATAATCCATATAATGTAATTTCTAGAAAAGATCTTTTTCTAGAAATTAATGAACCTTTTCAATAAAAAAATTAGAAAATAGTAAAGGATAGAAAGAAATGTATTGCTAGATAATACTTTTCACAATAAAAAAAAGAGAAAAACATTGGATCATTTTTAAGAGAAAAGAACATTTTGCAAGATTTCCTCTTTATCAACAGTTTTTCTTTTGCATATTACAAGCCACTTTATAGTGTAAAATCTTGTTTGATTAAAAAAAAAAAGAAAAATGTTCTATCTGTCTGATAACACTATCCAAATGATTAATGACTCATTTGGGCTTCCAATAAGATTAAGTATCAGATTACACAAAAAAGTTATTTTATTTCGGAAAATTTTACCAAGACTTAACAAATACTTAAATTTCTCAAATTTAAAGCTTTTTATCGGATATTTAATTGAGCTTTGTTGAATCAGAAGCATTTTTAGGTTCGTTCGTAATAATATAAATACGTAGCACCTATTGTCGTCGTCTGGTCCGTACGTCCGTCCGTCCGTCCGTCTGTCTGTCTGTCCGTCCGTCCGTCTGTCTGTCCGTCCGTCCGCATATAACAACGCAAAAACTACCCAACCGAATGGTTTGAAATTTAAGATATATTGTCTTTGCAGAATTTTGTCGAGACATTTCAATTTTTTTTAAAAATTAAATCAAAACTTTAGAAAATATTAATAAAAACATTTATTAAGAAATTTGATTTTTTTTTTTTAAATCGGTGCTTTCTTTTTATAGGAGCTTTCGAAGTTTAATCGTCAAGCGACCGAGATACTTATTTTATGACAGAAATTAATCTGCAGACGATATAATTCATTTCACAGAATTAAAAATCATCAAGATCTGAATATTTATATAACTAGCTATAGTACGAATGCACCTCGTTTGTAACGTTTGACGTACAATTTCCAACTTGTTCTTTTTAATTTGGAAAATTAAATATAGTAATTGTACCTTGTGAAAAATAAAAGACAATAAGTAATTTTACATTCTAATCAATGAAAACATTGTCCGAGCCATACTCACGGGTTATGTGATCGAACAAATTAATAACAATAGTAATAAAAATAACAATAACAATTATGCTAATAATTCCCTGCGAAGCGAAAGTAAAAACATGTGTATCAGAGTTTTCCTTCTAAAATTCACCCGTTGAACTTATAAATATAATTTTAATAGTATGAGATGAATTAAATATAAATGGGGCATAGTTAGAGACAAACTGATCCGAAAATTAGGTATTTATTACATAGCAAAAACTGCAGAAATGTTTCCTCATACAAAACAACCATTTGGGAAAATTTAATGTAATTTAACAGAAACGCCTTTTTCCGGCATGTACGAGCAGGAAAGGGCACTTTCATTTTAACACTTTCCAAGAGTTCAAAAGAGTTTATAAATACGGCTTATCTGTATGTCTGTTCTTTTGTCTGTCTGGTCATGCTCTAACTCTCGTAAATGTATCCGGATTGCCATGTAAAACTTTTATATGTTATTGAGGTTTGCTATATAGTATTCTGTATTTAAAATAAATTGTGTGCTATTTATAGTTCGAGTAGAGGGACACACAAAAAATTCCATACATTATGGCCTATGGGGAAAATCGTCTGCAATGCATTTTATTGATGTTACTATATTTCAAACATAATGAGACTGATATGTCTGAGATGGACTCCACCATGCTTTCTGAGGAGTATGCAATAAGTAGCATTTATAGTTCATTACATAATGATAAATGGGGAGACATTTTAATGATGTTATGATACTTCAAACATGATGAAATTAAAACGCATCACTGAAGTGCACTATAGCATGTTTTCCATAGTGCCATATGGAATAACATTGCCGTGCATAGCAATTATCGTTCATTTACAGAGACGCACAAAAGAATTCGGCTACACGACTGAATATGATCGATAATTGCCAAAAAAATGCATTTTCCGCTGTGGTATACGTTTTAAACTTATTCAATTTTAAGTGTATTACGTTGTGTAAAAAAATTCTATATCTTATATACAGGGATGAACGAAAGAATTCACTCCCATTACAGGATAAGGAAAACAATTGCTGAAAATTAATTTTTAATGGGTTATGTGGTTTTTAAATTGTTTTTTTAAATATTTTACTTCATTGTATGAAAAAAGGAGTTTTTTAAATATTTTGTTAATGTTGAGAGAAATACAATGTATCTGGAATCGAGAAATCACGAACTCATTGAATAATACATTTCAAAAATTTTAATTAAACATGTCTCAATGCTGGTTTAAAATTGAAATTTTATAGAAATTAAATTTGTAAGGACGAATGCATACAATGCAAATTTCAACAAGTTTCTTTATTCTATTTGAAAGCATTTTTCTACCCTGATATGAATCTCAATACTTGGTCATCCAGATGACTGTAGTTTGGATAATAGGTGTTTTACTGCATTGTATGTGTATTTTATTGCCTCGATCATATACTGAAACAAGTAAAATATTCTATACAAAATTTAACTTAATGATCTTGATTTAAATTTCCTATTCTACGAATAAAAATATGTTTTATGGTTTAACATCTTTATGTACGTCAATATTTCTAAATTAAATATTCGCTTTCATTTATGAAATAATGAATAAATATATACGAAAATAAGTTTATTTTTATCGCTTTTTTGATTTCGGGTTTCAATAAAAAATATTATCCTATAACCATCTTTGCAGTGTAAAAATAATGTCTCAGAAGATGCATTTCTTACGAAACATGTTCTATTAAAATAAATTTGCATAAAGGTTTACATATATAGAAATCATAACTGTTAACATGAAATTTCGGATAATTTAAATGGAAATTTTGTTTCTTCAATTTGAAAATCTGAAAGATAACAGTAAATAATTTTGTTAAATAAAATGTATTTTTGATTGCAATTCAATAAAATTTATTTTTAGTTTCTGTGCTTACGTAAATGCTCATTTTCTTAACATTATGTTAACACGTTCTTTATCTAAATTCATGTCGATAAAAAAGACTAAATTGATTTTTATATAGAATACAATTTCTTTTATAATATAAAATAATTCAAAGAATTAGTTCTAATTCTAAGAATATTAAAATTCGTTTCCTTCTTAGATATATAAAACAGATTAAAACATAAAAATTCAAAAGTATATTAAATGGAATTTGATTTTATTCTGATGCTTGAATATAAAAATTGTGCTCGCTAACAGGAAAACATAGATTTTTAAAATATGCCTGAAAGTAGTTTATTTTAAGTCACTTCGTGCAGTTTGCTTTTGTAAGAAGATGCAGGTTAGTATGAATTAATAATATTTTAAACAGTGGTTATCAAATTTTTATTTACCGCGTACCACTAGAATAACTACATATATTTGGCGTACCCTCCTTTTTGTTATTTGCTTGTAAGATTATTAACCCTTTATCTACCGAATTATGAATCAACAAATTGTTCAATCTCAATAATTATCTTCCTTGATGTCTGAAGGTATATCAGACAATTTATATTATAATAATATGAAATTTAGATAAGGTTTTCATTAGAACTGATTTAATAATGCGGTAGTAATAGCTATTTTTGTGAAATATTTACAAGAATAATTAGATTAATTAACAGAAAATGCTGTTAAGGAAATATCACAATTCTTTACCGGAACAATGTAAATAAATGTATTATGATCCTATCATTAAATAGAAAGGTTTTTATAGTTGGAAAATTTGCATATAACGATTTTTAAAAAGAGAAGATCTACACTTATGTAAAAGGTTGAGAAAAATACCACTTAATAAAATATTTAGCTTTCATTGTTTTGCTGTGCTTTCTAAATGTGATCCAGAAAAGTATTTTGTATAAAAACAAAACCTTATTATCATTATTAGACAGATTAAAGAAATTTTATATAAAGTTTTCTCTGATGGTACTTAAAAGTACCGTCAGTAGATAAAGAGTTAAATATAGAAAAATAAACAAATGAAACAGCGAACGAATATAAGTAGTAAATATAAGATTTTTTTTAATTTTTAAGTAATTTTATTACATAAAATTTCCATTTAGACTGCACTTATATATATATTTTTTTTTTCCATGAAAAATTGTTATAAATGTTTGGTGTTAAAATCAGACAGCGTCGTAAGCCACCTTCAACATCTAATGTCCATATCTGCCAGATTCCAAAATATATTTTTTTTTGTCTTTTTTCAAAGCCCAACAAACATATTTTGAACCAGGAAATTTAATTTACACTGTAAATAAAATGCAGCAAAGTATCCGGTCATTCGACCGTTTTTATAGAAAACGATTTCATAACCGTAATTTAACAGTATGTTGACTGTAATATGGGCAATATTATGGTCAGAATAGCATTAAATTACGGTTATGTAATCTTTTTCTATGACAACGGTCGAATGACTGGATGCTTAGCTGCAAATTTTCCACAATGTATATGATGTAATTTGTGTGTGTATGTGACAATTGTTTCATTTAATTTATCAAGTAAAATTTTTGGTTCAAAGTATATTTATTTCACTTGAAAAAAATTGGAAGATTGGCAGCTATGAGTGTAATTTTACAGCTTTTTTTTTTAAATTATTATTGCGCCGAAAAAAATTACTTACTCATTTACCTACAAACTACCGTATGTTAGTCGTTGACATAAAACGGGTAGCGTATCCCTTAGTGCTTCTTCGTGTACCTATTTTGAAATCTATACTAATAAAAGAAAGTTTCGCTCTCTCTGTATGTATGTTTGTCTGTCTTTCGGCGATGGCTAGGAAAAGCTAGCACTACCTAGAAGTCTGAAAATTTAGGTGAGGATAGTACAAGGCCTCTCCTGATGCACCCGAGTCCCAGAATTTTAATGTTTTAATAATTAACTAAAATATTAATTAAAATCTGATCAGTAAGAAATATCTTTCTTTGCGAGTCGGCTTTTAGCTCTCGCGCATGCCCAGAAACCGATTTACGGCAGCAAACGAGAATGAAGCACTATCTGAATGAAGAATGCGTTTATTTCGCAATTTTATTTTAATTTCTATCAACTAAACCATTAGGTTTATTTTAAAACGAAAAGCATACTCTGAAATAAAATGACATAAACAGGTCGTTTATCCCGTAGTGCTTCTTCGTGTATCTACTTTGAATAATACAAATTTAAAGAAAAATATTTGTTGTCATAAATACGTAGATATTATTAAGATATATATATATATATATATATATATATATATATATATATATATATTAACAATTTTCATTAGCAATATCTAAAATTTAACACTATAGTGAACTTTAGCATCACAATTCAAATTTCAAATTATATGGTAAAAGAGTACAATTTCGTGCCATCTAATGTAAAATCAATTTCTATTAATATCTTCAGTAATTATTATTTTTATGCTTTATTAGTATCTGGTGTACCTAACATAATTGTTTTATTTCAATCTGTTTATATATAAAGTAGGAATCATGAAATTAATATTTGAAAGAAATATGATTATATCCTATAGATTTGTTTAAAAAAGTCGATTTCTGGAGGCTACTTATAATTTTGTTTACGTTTATACAAAATTTTAGCACATTATGCAAGTAGCCGTTTTTTATGTTTAAACAACTATTCCAAACAAATGTTTAAGAAAACAATTGAAAAACACATATGTTTTATGGAAAACAATTAAGTGTAAAAATTATATCCTGAATTTTTTATATAATACTTAAAAGAAATGTTCAGCGTATTTCTATCACTAATGATATTTTCTATTGAATAGTATTAAAAATACTTACACTAAATCAAAAATTTAGAATCACTGATTTCATTTTCGAGGAAATCGTCAGTTTAAAAATTTATTTACTTCGGATATAAAATTAGACATTTTATGTAATCCTAGATTTATTTAAGATCGTATCAAAAGATATGGTCCTTAAAAAAAATATAAAGATCTTATTGATTAAATCTTATTTGTTTAGAAAACTAATTTAATGATCTAAATCTATTCTCTATCGTCAAAAGTAGGCTTTATTATTGAAAATTTTGTCTGTTCGTAATTTAAATATGCAGACGACTTTTAATCTTATTTTATTTGAAAATATCTTACTAAGTTATACATTCAATATACAGGCATCCCCCGACTTACGTATACTGCGACTTACGTAAATTCGCAGTTACGTAAAAAAATTTTGGAAATTACATTTATGAACTCACTAGCGCATTTGATACGCGTTTGATTACTTTTGATAATTTTTTTATAAATAAAATATGTAGATAAACATTATAACTATAATAATATAGTTTTATATATTAGAGAGAGTTATATTTTTGTTGGGAATATACAAATTAAAATGAGGCAAAAATAAAACTCGGGTTCAACCGTTATCACTATGTTAGCTGAATCCAAACCAGAACAAAACTTAATTTTAAAGTTTCGATACAGAGGAACGAGTGTATATTTTGTATTCGAGCTTCACCTGCGATCCGGCAAAAATTGGAATGGATTGGTTTCTATGATAACAGACAAGCGCAGACTTAGTGGCGTAAATATAGTTCTCGTGAACGACAGATAATACTAATCTACAAAAAATAACTTTTCAAAAGTAAAAAAACAGCCAAGTTTAAAAAAAAAAAACGAAAGTTGTGGCTAAAAAATGGTGTGATATCAAATTTCCAAGCTTTTATTATAGTACTTATTTAACTTTTTTCCATTAAATAAGTTATCATATATATAAGTCGAGTGCTACTATTATGTTAATAGAAATCGTTTTCTCCTGTACTAAATACATCCTAACGTGTTTCTGAAAATTCAATTTTTTTCAAATTATGCATGATGGGCTTGGCGGCCATCTTACCATATTATACACAAAATTCTAAGCACCCCTATCCGTAGTTAAAATCCGAAGTTCAAAATTGTAACTTAAACAAATATTTTAAGCGTTTCGTTTATGAACTTGTATGTTCTGAAAATTGTGTCTTAAAATAATGATGACTTATCTTAAAGATTCATTTTATGATTTATTTTTTAGAGTAATTAATCATTTCAAAGTAGTAAAAATCAATTTATCAAAATATCAGTCTTCCTCAATTTATCTGTGCGTAGTTAAAATCTGAAGTTCGACATTGTTATAAACATATTACATTGCAAACATATTACGCTTTTACTTTAGAAATTTGGGTGCTTAGAAATATGGAAAGATGGCCGCCAAGCCCATCATGCATAATTTGAAAAAAATTGAATTTTCAGAAACACGTTAGGATGTATTTAGTACAGGAGAAAACGATTTCTATTAACATAATAGTAGCACTCGACTTATATATATGGTAACTTATTTAATGGAAAAAAGTTAAATAAGTACTATAATAAAATCTTGGAAATTTGATATCACA
The DNA here is from genome assembly GCA_963931845.1 of Maratus michaelseni. Lineage (NCBI taxonomy): Eukaryota > Metazoa > Arthropoda > Arachnida > Araneae > Salticidae > Maratus > Maratus michaelseni. The sequence continues at coordinate 164,517,538 of OZ007592.1, read as the reverse complement.
CCATTTTTTAGCCACAACTTTCGTTATTTTTTTTATTTATTTTTATTTTTTTTTTACTTTTTTTTTAAGCATGGCTGTTTTTTTACTTTTGAAAAGTTATTTTTTGTAGATATCATTTTTACATTATTTTATTCAATTAAACACTGTACTCTTACAATAAATTTAAATGGAAACTTAACTTCTAAAACAAAAACAATTTAACAACTGGATTCCATTAATTTATAGAAAAATGACGTTAAAGGATCTCAACCTGCGAACGAAATGCTTGTCCTTTACCGTGGTTTTATAGAAATAAATTAATCATATTCAATTCCATTTCGAAAAGTTTGTTTACGTTTGGAAAGAAATTTTAAATGCCGATAACTCTTAATGTATACATTTCAGAAGGTAAAATTAACCCTCAAAATTTATATCCCTAAATAATATAAAAAATATCCCTCAAAAAATCCCTCGTTTCCCTCAAAATTAATTTTTTTAAAGACCTTTCTAAAAATGTAAATTTTATATATATTAAAAGCATGAACACTACGTCTGATTACTTTATTTTACAATATTATAAGAACACACATTTTATCAGACAACTAAATGCACTAAACCAACATGAGTGAAAAATTTACCTGCGCCAGGACTCGAACCAGGGACCTTCAGCGTACCGTGCTAACGTTTTACCATGAAGCTACCCAGATCGATATTCTAACTCGGCAATTTCTCATTCTTATTCCTGTTGGAAACATACATCGGCCACAATTTGCAGTCACATTTAATTGTCTGATAAAATGTGTGTTCTTATAATTATGAAGTTTTATTAAAAAAATATCTTCAGAAAAAATGGCTGACTTGCAGATGAAATTTGATATGATTAACCCGTAACTGATTTGTGCTATTATAATACAGATGGTACACGGTCGTTGGCGGGGTTTTATCTCTGTTTTGGCATAATTCTTTAGTTGCCAAGTTAATTAACAGTTTTTTGCTAATTAAGGATATAAATGTATTTATTTTTTCACGGTATTTTATAAAAGCACGTAGATTAGGTTATTACTTGTCCAAAAATGCAATCCTTTTTCATTTCTGTCCTATATTTAAATCTGTAGGTTGTTTGAAAAAAAAAGTTTGACGAAGAAAATAGTGATCATTTTAAGTAACTCGAAGTTTAAAAAAAAATCTATATCTCTGTTTATAAATCACTTATGAAGATGAGTTTGGTCTCAAATTGAAGAATTTCTTCATTAGATTCTTTTAGTTTCCGTTTTTTTTTCTATGACGCTTGGTTCATTTGATATCTGATATTTTAATCTGGTATGTTTGGTTGATTTAACATTGCGAAGTTGATTGCTGTAAGTAAGCAGTCGCGGTCGAAAGTCCAGTTCTTGGCGTTGTTTATTTGGCGATTTTTTTTTTAGCTTGGCTTGGAGAGCGACCGCCCTGCTTGATCCATGCTTGGCGCTGTTAGTTTAATCATTTGATTATTACCGTTAGTGTTTCGTTTTTATTTAATGCAAAATGTTTTCCAAACGCAAAATGGAATACACTGGTAATCAGTCTAAAAAACAAAGGTCTGCCATTACTTTAGAAGAAAAGATCAAAATAATTAATATGTATGAATGTGGGAAAACTATATCAACAATAGCTCGGGACGTAAATAGACCTACTTCAACAGTAAATACGATAGTGAAGGATAGAGTTCGCATTCTTGAAAACATGAAACATGCAGTAACATTGAAGGGCACAATAATTACCAAGAAGAGGTTGGGTCCGATTTCAGAGATGGAGAAATTATTAGCTCATTGGATTGAGGTTCTGACACAGAAGCGGATACCGTTAAATTCTCCTATAATCCAGGAAAGGCCAGGTCTTTATATAAAGATTTACAAGAGAAAGCCGGTATCACAGACATTGAGAGTGTAATTGAAGCTAGTGCTGGGTGGTTCGAACGATTCAAAAAGTGTACAGGTTTACATAGCATCAAAGTCACGAGTGAGTCAGCAAGTGCAGATGCACACGCGGCTAGTAAATTTCCCAATTATCTGGCAGAAATAATAGAGGAGGGAGAATATTTGCCTGAGCAAATATTTAATGTGGACGAAACGGCTCTGTTTTGGAAGAGGATACCAACACAGACCTATATTGCAAAAGAGGAAAAATCTATGCCTGGATTCAAGGTTTCAACAGATCGGATCACCGTTCTGATTGGCGGCAACACTTCAGGGGACTTGAAACTTAAACCTCTTACAGTGTACCATTCCCAGAGACCTCGGGCCTTTAAGAAAATTGACCCGAGTAAACTGCCTGTAATTTGGAAATCTAATACCAAAACTTCGGTTAACCATGAGTTTGTTTACTGATTGGTTCAATAGCCACTTCATTCCCGAGTTGAAGGAAAATTGTGCCAGGAAAAAAAAATCCGTTTAAAGTATTTCTCCTCCTGGACAATGCACCCGTCACCCGGAAAAGTTGGAAGACTTTCATCCTGACGTAAAAGTTCTTTACCTACCTCCTAAAACCACCGCACTATTGCAGCCTATGGATCAAGGCGTTATTGCGACTTTCAAAGCCTACTATTTGCGGCATATATTTTCCCAAACAATCAAGTCCATTGATAGTGGTGAGGGAATTACTCTTCGTGATTTCTGGAGGAATTATAATATAGTACTCCATGCTATTAAAAACATCAGACTGGCATGGGATGAAGTCAAGTGGATAACAATGAATGCTGCGTGGAAGAAACTTTATCCGGAAATGGCGCAAAATACTTTCCAGAAAGTAAAGAACTCAATGACTGATATGGGTAGGGAATTGACAGAATTTCAGCAAGCGACGGATTCGTGTGTCCAACTGGCTGATCAATTAGAGATTGAAGTGGATAATGCTGATATTAATGAGCTTATTTTGGCTCAAGATGACGAACTTACCAAGGATGACCTCATTCAGTTAGGGGCATTCCAGATTTCTGAAGAAAATAACGTGCCGATTGAAACAATTCCAGACAAGAAATTTACAAGAAAGGGATTAGCCGAGGCTTTCAACCTGATGGACATGGAACTAGCAAAATTTGAATCTATGGATCCGAACACTGACTGGTTTCAGAATGTTAGCCGACGTATACATTCAGATATGTCTAGCTACAAGGCCATCTACGTTGACAAAAAGCGTGTGACCACACAATCTACTCTAAATAGGTTTGTGATATGCCGCCAACAGCAACATCAAGGAGATAACCACGACAACCCTCAGCCTTCAACATCGACAGGGGTGGAATTTACTAGAGAATAGCATTTCTGTTCACAATCACCTATCTCCAGCGCTAACTGTCCCAGTAGAGAACCAAATTAACTGTCACAGATGCCAATAAAATTTTGATTATGTGAACTATAAATAGTATTATCATAACAACGAATTTCTATTGTTCGTTATTCATAGTTGTCATCTAATTCTTAATAAATACAATTTGTGCTTATCAAGAATTATTTTATTTTGTGAGTGCTATTCATTTGTCTTGTCATCGAAAATTCGTGGAGAAGAGGTAAGTCAGTCCTCTTTATTTTTTTCTTATTTTTATAGTCGTTCTCAAAATTGTTATAAATCACTCCATCAATGTTAAATTTATAAATCCCAAATTCCATAAGATATTTTTTATTTGAAAAGTGTTTTCTTTTTCAGTTTACCTTTGTATTTTTTCATACTTGTATAATTTATATCCAAGTAAATACTGCTGCATAATGCTTTATTTAAAAATTAATACTGTGTAAATAATATCTCTCTCTCTCTCTCTCTCTATATATATATATATATATATATATATATATATATATTGCAGTTTCTTACGAAATTTTACTTAAGCAAATTACACATTCGAGTTACGTAAAAGTCGGCGGAACGCATTAATTACGTAAGTCGGGGGATGCCTGTAATGCAATTTTTTTCTTTATTTACGATAACTTGTTCATTAAAATATTAGATTTTCGCGATTTTTGTTTTCTGCTGTATATTAAGAAAAAGAAAGCTAGAAAGAAAAATCATGTGTCAAGCACAGATTATGAAACACTTTCCAATATTTCCAGAATGCTTCGAAATAATATATTCTTATATATTTAAGTAATTCTTATAAATTAAAGTACGTGACATAGATCTATAATATATTATTTGAATTTTACTTTATTATACAAATATTTTAAATATTTCGTGATTTTTTTAACTATTCGTTTAAATTTTTAATGTGATTTTTTAAAATATCTGATTTTTGGTTTCGCTTTTACTGCCTACGTAATAACTGTTTTAATAATTCAATATAGTCTTAGAACTTATTTTTAAGTACATGGACATTTATTCTAATTATAGGCACAAGAATCCAAGATTTAAATTTAAAAAAGTAGTTGATTATTATACAATACTAGATGGAACCCGTCAAAATTTGACGGCAAAAAACTTGATAGTACCATAAAAATAAAATTCATAGCTGCTTTAAAATGTTTGAAACTTTTGCAGAATAATTCAAATAAATAAAAAACCCACTTTGAATTAAAGCTAGGTTGAAGAACAGCAATTGGCTAAGTTTCACTGGCACATGCACTCGCGGAATTTCTTTCATCTGACACATTTAGCGCTGTTGTGCAAGTAAATGGTAAGTGCCCCCTTGGGGAGGGGGAAATGGTGGGATGGACCAAGGAGATGCATAACATGAATAAGCAGTCAAAGACCTTTCAAACGATATGTAACATGAGGGGTGTGTGCAAAATTAAAAAAAGTACCCCCTTGGGGGGGGGGTAAAGTAGGGGATGGACACGGAACATGCATAATATGATTAAGTGGTCACAGACATTTTCAACGATATATAACATGACGGTTGTGTGCAAAATTTAGAAAAGTACCTCTTTGGGGGGGGGCAAAGTGGGGAAATGGACATTGGAGATATGCATATGATTAAGCAGTCACAGACCTTTCCAACGATATATGACATGAGGGTTGTCTGCAAAATTTAGAAAAGTACCCCCTTGGGGGAGGGGGGGGCAAAGTGGGGAGATGGACATTGGAGATGCATAATATGATTAAGCGGTCACAGACCTTTCCAACAATATATGACATGAGGGGTGTCAACAAAATTTAGAAAATTGACCCCTTGGGGGGGGGGACAATTGGGGAGATGGACATTAAAGATGCATAATATGATTAAGCGGTCACAGACCTTTCCAACGATATATGACATGAGGGTTGTCTGCAAAATTTAGAAAAGTACCTCTTTGGGGGGGTGGGCAAAGTGGGGAAATGGACATTGGAGATATGCATATGATTAAGCAGTCACAGACCTTTCCAACGATATATGACATGAGGGTTGTCTGCAAAATTTAGAAAAGTACCCCCTTGGGGGAGGGGGGGGGCAAAGTGGGGAGATGCATAATATCCTTAAGCGGTCACAGACCTTTCCAACAATATATGACATGAGGGGTGTCAACAAAATTTAGAAAAGTGCCCGCTTAAGGGGGGGGAAGTGGCGGGATGGACCCCCGAGATGCATAACATGAATAAGCAGGCAAAAACCTTTCCAACAATACGTAACATGAAGGGTTTGTGCAAAATTTACAAAAGTATCCCCTTGGGGGGGGGGCAAAGTGGGGGGATGGACACCGGAGATGCATAATATGATTAAGCGGTCAGAGACCTTTTTAACGATATATAACATGAGTGGTATGTGCAAAATTTAGAAAAGCGCCCCAATTGGCAGGAAGGGGGGGGGATGGACCACACAGATGCATAACATGAAAAGGCAGTCGCAGGCCTTTCGAACGATATATCATATGAGTGGTGTCAGCAAAGAAAAGTCTCCACCCCGTGTGGGCAAAACATACTACCCCCGCCGCCATAATTATTGATGCGGACTCATTTTTTAAATTCGTTCGCACCCCTCTTCTCCCGCAAAATGTTGTGAATTTTTAAAAACTCCCCTTCCGAATTTTTTTATACCAAAAGCACTTATGTCCGTCGTCTGCATGCAGAGTTTTGTGCTTACAGACGCCTGACACAACAATACACACACAGACAGACATTTCACACACAGACAGACGTTTACCGACATTAATAGTATAGATGATACTCAGTGCCTACACATTTCACCCTTTATAACTCAGCCAATGAGTTGACGGTTGTTCATTTCCAGAAACGAAACAATAATTCTTTAGGATGAATTTTGTTTGTTTGATACACCGTGGCAGAATGCGTGCAATACAGCTACAGGCATCACAAACTTTTTAGGGCACCTGCAGACTAAAAACAAATAATCAATCTTCGCGGGAAAAAAATCCTAGATTTCGTCAAATGATCACAGGAAAAACACTAATTTCATCAAAGGATCATGTAAAACGTGAATTTTGTTAAAAGGCCACAGAAAAAAGCGATTTATGCAAAAGATGAGCAAATTTTGTCAAAGAATCGCAAAACAGGAAATTTCACCAAAAGATAGCGCTTTCTTGCCAAATTTCATCTAAAAATTGCGGAATAAAATGTATTTTATCAAAAAATCGCTGGAAAACGCACATTTCGTTAAAGTATCGAGAGAAAAATGCGAATTTCTTCAAAGATTGCTGAAAAAACGCGAATTTCATCGAAGGATTGCTGAAAATTCATGAATCTTATCAAAAGGCAGCAGAGAAAATGTGATTATTATCAAAGCATTGCGAAAAAAGAAAATTTCGTCTAAGGATCACAGAAAAACGCAAATTTCATAAAAGAATCATGGAAAATAACGCAAATTTCATGAAAAAAAAAATCGCAGAAAAAACACAAATTTCGTCAAATTATCGCTGAAAAAAACACAAATTACGTCATAGGATAGCTGAAAAAATTGTGAATCTCGACAAAAAAAAGATACAGAAAAAAATGCGAATTTCATTAAAGAATCACGAAAAAAAATGCGAATTTTGTTAAAGGATTGCGCAAAGAATGTGAATTTTTTGAAAGGTTCGTGTGAAAAATGAAACTGTCTTTATTAAAAACAGCACACACACAAACATCTATACAAACCTCAATACACACAAACATATTATAGGCAGGGCTTGAAATTCAATTTTTCCAAGGACGGGAGTCTCCCTACCAACATTTTTAAATGGAGGGGAGTTGTAATGTTTGGGAGAGAGAAAAAAAATCTTTAAACCCCACTATTATTTTACGTGCTATTTAAAGAATTACATTAATGCAGACATGACAAAATACCATTGAAAAAATTAAGTCAACTGAGAATGATTATGTAAAATGTTTATTTTTATTATAAAAAAGGGAAGAAAGTTAAGTTTTATATATGCAGTGTATTTTTCAAGTTCCATTAAATGTGTTAGGGACCCTTAACAATTAGGTTGTTAAATAAATTTCTGACTTTAGATTTTACTTGATTGAGATTCACCGATCGATCGTGGAAAAGACACAAAGTTCATCGATCTGTCGCGGAAAAAACGCTAAGTTCGTCGATCTGTCATAAAAAACGCAAAGTTCGTCAATCAGTCGGGGGAAAAAAGCAAATTTCGTCGATCGATTGCAGAATAAACACAAAGTTCGTCGATCTGTCCCCAAAAAACGCAAGGTTCGTCGATCAGTCGCTTAAAAAACGCAATGTTCGTCGATCTGTCGCAGAAAAAACTCAAAGTTCATTGATCTCTCACGGAAAAAACCACAAAGTTCGTCGATCAGTCGCGGAAAAAACACAAAGTCCGTCAATCGGTTGCGGGGAAAAAAAATCACGAAATTTATCGGTCGGTTGCAGGTAAATTAAATAATGCAAATTTCTCCAAAAATGCTGAAATTTTTTGGGCGGGAGGCTCCCACTCATTGTCTTTTTTTGGGCGGGATTTCAAAATTTTCGGCACGAATCACGCCCTGAAAGATACAGTTTTAATCTGAAATAATATACTGAACTTGAACTAACTTTTGAAAAATCGGGTTAACCCAAATCCAACTTGCAGAAATCTACACTCAGTCTGAAATCGACTCGAACCATAAAGACAGTTAACCCAACTTGCAACAAAAATAATTATTGCCGAGAGAGCATTTACCCTCTCTCCCTGTGCTGAAACTTTTCAGAAAATTTTCTGTGAATTTTCTGATTTTTTCTTTTCTCAAAAATGCTGTAGTCATTTTGTCCCCCAATTTTGCCCTTTACAATTCAGCCAATGAGTGGAGGGGGCCAAAGGAGCGTTCCTTATCACAAACGAAAGATGAGATACGTTCGTTTGATGTCGTTGTTGAAAATTTATGGATTTCTATTATTAAAGTAATTTTTTCATTTTACCGTATTTATTTTCTTTTTGTGTTGTATGTATTTTGCTACTTTGAATTTTTTTAAACTAACCCTTTTTTTTTTTTTTTTTTGGGAGAGTGAGAGAGAGAGATTTAGTAATTTGGTGACACGAAGTTCCGCAAATTCTTAAAATCCACAAATCGTTTCCAATGTAAACAATGAAATTTACAATTAAGTTGCAAGTGCAAAATTTCAGTTTTTTAAAATTTTCATGTCATTCTGTACACATTTTAATATGTCATTCTGATCATTATACATATTTAGTTATGCATTATTAATTATTTACTTGACCTTTACTTTTAATATTTTAAATATTTCAAACTTACAGCTAAATATAATTATTAAAACATTTGAAATACTGCATTCGAAAAATGAAATTTCAGCTTAGAAACGCGACAATTACTATTAGGTTAAAAAAATTTAAAGTAGAAAAGTACTTATGATATAAAAAGAAGAAAAAAAAATACACCAGAATTTATCTGTATTACGAAAGCGGGAGAAATGATTTTCTGTGCTATACGAAAAGATATCCAAATAACTCAATCATGAACATAAAAATAGGTATCGGTTTCTATGTTCATGTGCACTCAATCCAAACTTGAAACTTTTAAAAAGGTCATTGAATGAATGAAATTCATCTCCGCCTTTCACATCCAGAAAACTTGCTGTGTCGCCAATTATGTTTATATTTTATATATATATAAAAAAATAATAATTCAGGCACTTTTCCGTTATACGGACACCATTGTCGCCAAACATACATACATACATTTTGGCATAGTGTCCGTATAACAGAAAAGTACTAAAGTTCATGGTTTAAAATCACAATAAAATATCATGAAATTTATTGATTAGTTGTGGGAAAATATCGGGGAAATAATGTGTTTTTCGTGAATTTTTTGTTTTGTTAACAATGTAGTTAGAGAGCCAGGGAGAAATCCAGAAAACTTGCTGTGTCGCCAATTATGTTTATATTTTATATATATATATATAAAAATAATAATTCAGGCACTTTTCCGTTATACGTACACCATTGTCGCCAAACATACATACATACATTTTGGCATAGTGTCCATATAACAAAAAAGTACTAAAGTTCATGGTTTAAAATCGCAATAAAATATCATGAAATTTATTGATTAGTTGTGGGAAAATATCGGGGAAATAATGTGTTTTTGTGAAATTTTTTGTTTTGTGTTGTTGTGTTTAATTGTAAGCATTCATTATAATTTTCAGTGCATTATTAAATTGAAATTTTTGTTTAAAATATGTAAACAAAACAGTGACCAGAAACCTGCACAATTTCTAATATAGATAGATAGATAGATGCATGCATGTAGTACTTTTAATTATTTGGTAAAAATACTGTGATCGTCACTGAGAAAACCTGAATTTAACCTAAAAGTAATTGTCGAGTGTTTAAGCTGAAATTTCATTTTACGAATACAGTATTTCAAATGTTTTAATAATTACATTCAGCTGTAAGTTTGAAATATTAAAAGTAAAGGCCAAGTAAATAATTAATAATGCATAATTAAAAGTAATTGTCGAGTGTTTAAGCTGAAATTTCATTTTACGAATACAGTATTTCAAATGTTTTAATAATTACATTCAGCTGTAAGTTTGAAATATTAAAAGTAAAGGCCAAGTAAATAATTAATAATGCATAACTAAAAGTAATTGTCGAGTGTTTAAGCTGAAATTTCATTTTACGAATACAGTATTTCAAATGTTTTAATAGTTACATTCAACTGTAAGTTTGAAATATTAAAAGTAAAGGCCAAGTAAATAATTAATAATGCATAACTAAAAGTAATTGTCGAGTGTTTAAGCTGAAATTTCATTTTACGAATACAGTATTTCAAATGTTTTAATAATTACATTCAGCTGTAAGTTTGAAATATTAAAAGTAAAGGCCAAGTAAATAATTAATAATGCATAATTAAAAGTAATTGTCGAGTGTTTAAGCTGAAATTTCATTTTACGAATACAGTATTTCAAATGTTTTAATAATTACATTCAGCTGTAAGTTTGAAATATTAAAAGTAAAGGCCAAGTAAATAATTAATAATGCATAACTAAAAGTAATTGTCGAGTGTTTAAGCTGAAATTTCATTTTACGAATACAGTATTTCAAATGTTTTAATAGTTACATTCAACTGTAAGTTTGAAATATTAAAAGTAAAGGCCAAGTAAATAATTAATAATGCATAACTAAAAGTAATTGTCGAGTGTTTAAGCTGAAATTTCATTTTACGAATACAGTATTTCAAATGTTTTAATAGTTACATTCAACTGTAAGTTTGAAATATTAAAAGTAAAGGCCAAGTAAATAATTAATAATGCATAACTAAAAGTAATTGTCGAGTGTTTAAGCTGAAATTTCATTTTACGAATACAGTATTTCAAATGTTTTAATAGTTACATTCAGCTGTAAGTTTGAAATATTAAAAGTAAAGGCCAAGTAAATAATTAATAATGCAAAACTAAATATGTATAATGATGAGATTTTTTTTTTCTTGAATTATTCAGTGAAACTCGCCTTATAAATGTACGCAAATAATTCACATCAAAATCTTAAAATAACAAAGTTTTCTTTCGTGTTTAGCTATGCTTAATAACCAAAAAAGCTTGATTAATACAAAAGTTATTTGGTAAAAATACCGTGATCGTCGCTGAGAAAACCTGAATTTAATCATATCACACACGAAATCTCTCGCTCTCTCAAAAAAAGGGTTAGTTATAAAAAAATTCAAAGAGGTAAAATACATACGACTTAAAAAGAAAATAAATACGGTAAAATGAAAAAATACCTTAATAAAAGAAATCCATAAAAATTTCAACAACCGAACAACCAATTGGAATCGCTTCTAGACATACGCTTCTAGAGAGAGGAAAAAGCCTTCACCTCATTGGCTGAAACATCGTGTCTGAAGATAGTAAAAGCCTCTAGCTGATTAGCTGAATGCTCGCGCATGCGTATAAATAGCATTTTTGCACGAAAAACTAAAAAGCAGGTTAGCTTTAAGTATATGGATATTTTGAAGTACTATTATGATTGAAATACCATTAATACTAACAGGAAAATTTAAATTTAATAAATAATTGAAGCAGCGTGTTATAATTTTACGTAACGTATTTTAATTCATTTCATTGTGAAAAACAGTAGATTACAGATTATTTATTTAAATAACTGTAGAAAGTTTACAATAACAAGAAAAATTTATGGTCTATAAAAATATATATTCTCTATTTTTTTCCCCTTTAAACTGTCTATTAAGTATTTAAACATGCTGAATTTCATAGTTAAAACTGTATTTATATGATACAAAACATACATTTAATTTATATTTTTCATAAATTTCAATGACTATACATATTTTTTAAATTGTTGTTCAAAAGTAATTGATAAAAATTTTCGCTATGATAAATAAGTCTAGCTAGGGATTCGAACCCAAAAAACAAAAATCTCGTATCCAGAGCGGTACCGACCAGTCTACGAAACCGCTTACCAAAGGAATTAATTCATCCGATTATAAATTGTGACGTTAATTTTGAGACCTTTTTTTCTCAAGACCCCCTGCGTATTGCGCTTTATGGCTTTCATATATTTATATACTAACTGGATACACAAACGTTCACCGAATTCTGTGACACCAACCTCGGAACCTCTCCCTGTCAGTGAGGTGTTTATTCGTACCTTCTACGCAAAAATAGATTTCGAAAGCGGCGGATAGCAAATAGCATCTTTATTAACATCATACGCTGAAATCTTGGATTTTAAAAGAACTGGGGATAGAGGTCTCCACGCGATTAATCCATATTGAGATTTTCAGCACTAAGATATATCCATAAACTTATCAAACAATGTTAATAATCTTCCATTTAATTAGCATTTTGCGATTAATATTTTGAAAATTATTTACTTACGGAACTGTCTAACTAATTTAATTCTTCCTATATTTAAAGATCAGTTTAATGCACAGCATATGTTAGCTTTATGACTGGAAATTTTTGAATAACCACATAAAATAAACAGTAATAAGACACATAAATTATTCTAGTTCTGTGCATAAATTACTCCGTGTTCTTATTAAAATAGATGTGTTGATATTGAATAATGTATATTTCACCATTCACTAGCTGATAGAAACTTGCATTTGCATTTATTTCATTTTACTGCCAGCACTTAAATATGTAATCAAAATATGTTTTCTAGATTCAATTCGGGAAAAATAATAAAATTTTAATATGCAGATGTGTCATTATAACAAAACAGACTACTTATATTTATATCAAACATTTCTGGTATAAAAAATTCGCATTTCTTTTTCTATTTAACTGCATTGTGGTTTTCCCCATACACTGCATATATGAAAATCAAAAATACATAAAATATATTTTAAGGAATTTGTTGGCTATTTAACACTTTCTAACATAGGTGAAACGTGTTTATGAATTCGGTTTGTATGGCCGTCTGTCTGTCTTTCCTAGCTATAACTCATGTAAATATACTCGTATTGCCATGCAATTGATATGTGTTATAGAGGACTGACATGGCATGTTCGATATTGAGATTCAAGTGCGTAGCATTTACAGTTTGTTTATAGGATCATTCAAAACAATTCCGTTACATTATGGTCTATGGTGGAAAATATAGTTTGCAGTGCATTTTAAGGATATTGCGCTATTTCAAAAATATTGCAATTGCTATAAATTGCTGAGGTGCACTACAAGATGCTTATTGCAGAATATGATGTGCATAACACTTATCGGTCATTTACAGAGACACATAAAATAAATCAGTTACATTATCGCCTATGAGCAATAATTGCTGGAAATAGGTTTTCAAATGTGGTATGTGTTTTGAAATTTAACTAATTTTACGCACATTACTTGCTGTGCATAAATTCTTTAGATCATATGCGGAGCTGCACAAAATAATTATTGACTGAAATTGCTGAAGGGAAATTTTCATCTGTGTTACGTGTTTCCTAGCTGAACTAAATTTTCCCGTTCTATGTAGTATACATATACAAATCTATGCATCATATGCAGAGCAGCACAAAAGAATTTTGAAACTTTTCCTACTACAGATTGTAATTTGTGAAATTAGTTTTTCATATGTGTTTTCCAAATTGTTTTCTTAGGCATCATCTTTCAACTTATTAAACGGTGAAGTTTTGTTATAGTATTCTGAATGTGTTGGAAAGTGCTTCATAATCTATGCCTTACGCATGATTTTTCTTTCTTCTCCCTTTTTTCTGTATTTAGGTCATTTTTTAACTCAAAACTGTATGTGTTCCTTCAATGCAAAAACACTTTGCTATATAAATAAGTATTGACATAGTTTATTTCAAAGTTATTAAACCAATAAAAATTCTTTATAAACGCTCGCTCCTGAAACAGAAAATATAAATATAAGTTATTTCTAAACCTTTAAAAATATGGATGCAACAATATAACTTTTCTTATATACTATTTGCATTTTTCTGCATCAAAAATTGTAGAATAAATATCTTTAATCAAATCAAAAACCACACCAAATACAGGATTTATTCTTTTAACATGAAATAATGTTTTACTTATATGAAATACATAACTATACTGACGTGTGGATTTTAGATTTATATATGTAATATGCCAACATTTAGTAAAATAACTATGGCATAGTTATATATCTTCGGAAAGACTGAAGCTTCAAATGAGCCATTTTGAATGTGAGCAACAGCTGTTATCCCAGTTGATTACTGTACTGATGTCATACCGATATTTCCTATTTCATGGCAGATTACAGTCGTAAAACACAGAAATCTTGCAACTTGTGTCAGAGTATCAAGAAACAGATCAATTTGTAGATGGATAGAATAATTTAGTCCATTTTCTAAAATGGTTCTAACAATCTTCCTCAAAATAGTTATTAAACGATATTGAAGTTGTTATATCAGTATATATTAAAGCATTAGTACATATTTAAAAGTATTTAAGCGATTTAAATGCTTCTTCCAATAAACTTTAATAAAATGTTTTTATATGGAACTGCGTATATTATGTTTTTTTTTGCACCATATACATAAAAATAAATTATTTATTAACATATTTGATCAAAGATCGTATAGAAAATGTCCTTATTGCGAAAGCATAAAGTAGGCATTATTATTGCTTTCTCCTGTATATAAGAACAAAGTGTTGGAATCGTGAAATTTTTCGATTTCCGTTTCTCCACGGGTTTACACGTTTTAGGATCTCCTGAAGATGATTTGTCAATTTTTGGAAAAAGTCTGTCCGTCGTCTGTATGTATGTGACACATATTTCGTGAGCGCTCTATACCACGAACTAATGCGCACGGAATTTACTAAAATTCATATTATGTTAGACCTTGACAAAAACTAAACAACTGGTGTTGATTAAGTATGGGTGTATTTCATTCAACAGGTGGGATGGTAGGCTGCATTTCACACGAATACTGTGATCTCGGTATCTATATATGGATATCTCGGCATCTATAAAATGGAAGATCATAAAACGTCATATGCAGTTAGATCTTGGCTCATATAAGTTCTGATAAAGTTTTTAGTGTACCGGGTGGTTATAATATAAGTATCTCTATTTAGAGCTGTCTGTAACTTGAAGGAATAACCGGAATGAAACCAAAATCAGTATACTTACTAGTCGAGAAGGGGGAAGAAGAAAGGAATAATAAAAAAATAATAATTGCAATAATCGCCGACAGATCGCGCTTTTGAGTGTGAAATGTAATGTGTAATATTGTGTGCTGTGGAGGTGTCGCAAACCTCAATGACTTTACCGCATATCATAACATGCGCGAAACATCACTCCTGATGCGTTACATTAAGCAGTTGAGCACGTCGTGCACCGAGTGAATTGCTTCCTCCAGCACAATGGCCATGTGAAACTTGAACATGATCGGCACTCGAGAGCGTATAACAACATTCACTGTGACATTTTCCAATAAATTAAGTGTGCCATCCGGTTTGATGCCTTAATTCTTTGTTCTTGTATTACACATTACAATTCACACTTAGTAGCGCCATCTGTCGGTGATTATTGCAATTTTTTTGTGTTCTATTCTTCTTCCCCCTTCTCGAATAGTAAGTGTACCGATTTTGGTTTCATTCGAGTTATTTCTTCGATTTACAGATAGTTCCAAATAGAGATACTTTTATTATAACCAGACTGTATATAACCGAACAGGTGAAGTTGGGTTGGGCATTTAAAAATAACTGCATCAAAATCACGTAACTTGCACAATGTAAATTTCGTAATTTCCCGTTCATTTACATTGTTAATATGAATTGTGTCTTACAATAAAAAAGTTAATAAATTTAATATTATAAACATTTCCTAAATGTAGAATTAAATTATATTTATTTTTTCCTTAAAAATCGAAATATCTTATACAACGCAAATGCAACACATCGGATTGATAAGCCAGATAGTTTTAAAATAAAATCTGAGATTTAGTAATTCATTTTAAACTGCATTTTACTTAAAATATATTTCTCTATTTACATAAAATATCTCTCTTTCAGTATTTAATCGTAAATTGAGAATTATTAATTATTCTGATATTTTACCAATTGTCCAAAAATGCTAGCGAATTCTAAATAAGAAGATTTTATAAATATTTAATCGTAAACTATGCTTTTTAAAATAATATGTGAAATTTAGCGATACATTGTTGCTTTCGTCTACAATACGAAAATTTCCGCCTTTCTATAATTTAATCAGAAACCGCGAATTATAAACTACTCATGGCAATTTTGGAAAAAAGCAAAAATTGAAAACAAATTTGCAATAAATTTTAATAATAAACATATAAACCTTCTAAAGTTGATCGTAAAATCACGTGAGTTTTGTTTTCGAGAGAAAGATTTAATAATACATTTTACGTTACTTTTGCATAAATGCAACTACTTCCCTCATTCTGTTATTTAATTGGAAACCGCGAATTAAAAATTTTTCATTGCGATATACTTTAAAAGATGCAAAATATTAAAGAAGGATATTAAATAAATAAGAACATTATAACTGTTAAGTAAAACCGGAAATAATATTAGTTTATAAAATAATTTAAATAACCTATATTAAAATTAAACAAAAATCATTAAATATTTTTTTTTGATGGAAATATATTTGTTTGACCTAAAAAACAGAAAGGTGGGATGATTTGGTACATTAAACATACAAACTTACTAAAGTTGCTCATAAAGAACACGAAAGAATAAAATTATTTACAGCAAAACATGTTAAAATAATAATTTTCATATTTTTTGTCATTCAACGATATCGACAAGGTGAAAATAAGAAGAATCTAAAATTACTTCATCAAAATCTGAAACATATTTTACATTGTGTGGCCAGAAAGTTCGGTGAAGCAGCCTGTAGAGGTCGCTGCTGTACTAGTAGAATATCAACGCGCCGCGCGTGGTGAAGGTCAATATCTGTTTGAACGTTTGGCAAGGTTCCAAGTTCGTTTATTCCCTGTTACGTTTAACGAGGAGCGCGAAAGCTTTATTGTGGATTGTTGTGGTAAACAAAATGGATCAGAGAATAAACATGACCGCCTTGGTTGTACGGCAGTTACTGGCCGCGAATGGAGTTGTGATACTTGATCATCCCCCTTATTCACCTGATTTGGCACCTGCAGACTTCTTCCTCTTCCTCAGATTGAAGTCAGCCCTGAAGGGAAAGAAATTTACGGACATCACCGACATTCAACGCAACGTGACGGCCGAGCTCAAATCCATTCCGAAATAACTATTTTACAGGAGGTTCCAGGACTGATATACTCGTTCCCAACAGTGCATTACCATCCACGGAGATTATTTTGAAGGACAGTAAATTGTATTTGATGCTGTACAACACTGTATTTGAAATAAAAATTCATTCACCGAACTTTCTGGCCACAGGTTGTATCTTGTAAAATATATTTCTTTATTTCTATTATTTCATCGGAATACGCGAATTCTGTGCTATTGAAAGCAAATACTTTAAAAAGTGCAAATTGTTAATGATGGATTTGAAATAATATGCAGAGTAAACAAACCCACAAGTCAAAGTTGATCGTTAAAAATAGGATATATCTTTTTTTTTTCTAACGGAAAACCCCACTTTGAAAGCAATCTTCTATTTTCGAAAAGAACACTCATCAATTAACGGAAATGAAATTGCAACCAACTATTAATCATTTCATCAGAAACGCATTAATAAACATTTCAGCGAGATGGCGTACAGAGGAAAAAAACAACAAGCGCAGCTAAGATGATTGCAGACTTTTTATGTGTTTATCCCATGACGTCACCCAAGCTTACTTCGAAAGAACTTATGAACTTCATCTATCCTTCCTATTTAATTTTTAGCCATGTAGCACGTAAAAATGATCAGAGCTAATGTAAAATGCTCTGACAATATTTAATCAAGATTTCTTTCATTAAACTTAATTTAAATAAAAAAGTAAATGGTGCTGAATTCGACTTCAATACACAAACTAATAAATAATTCTTATTTCAGCAAAGAATAATTTTCAGAATGACGGATTACTCTAACTGTGCTAGTGCCTGAAGGATTATAATTCATATACGTGATTCAACGAGATGAAACGCCCACTGAATATGGATATACATTTCTCTAGAAAGATTTGCAGATTTACCAGGTAAGACACATGGATCCCTTACCTTCTCTTTATTAACTGTATTTAAGAACTAAAACTTTACATGATTAATACTGCGCTGCCGACATTTTCCTTATTACGGAGATGTGTGTTTTTATACCTTTCAAAAATGTTAGCAGAATGTGAATAAGAAGGTATTTAAATACGAAATTATAAACTATGAATTTTAAAATAAAATCTGAGATTTAGTAACGTATTTATATTGTATTTTGTATAAATATTCTGTTTTACTTTAATCTCCCTTACTGTTATTTAATCGGAAATCGAGAATTTTGATCCATTCATTCATAGTAATACTTTAAAAGATCAACAAGGACAAAAACGGATTTGAAGAAAATATAATATCAAATGCAAACATAGAAACATGCTAAAGTTGATTGTAAAAAAATAAAGAAGATGTTTATCTACAGAGCAAAATATGTTACATTATAAGTGTTCATAAATTTTGTTAAAATCAAACAATGTCAACCAAATGTAAATAAAAACATATTAAAAATATTTAATCATAAATATTGTATTTTAATATAAAATCTGGACTTCATTTTATATTGCCTTTTTTTAAAGTTAGCTCCTTCTTTCTATTATTTACTCGGAAATTGCGAATTATGATCTTAGAAATAGTTTAAAACATCAACAAATATAAATAGGGATTTAAAATAAATATGAAGTGTAAACAAACACACAAACATGGTGAAGTAGATCGTAAAATATAAAAATAAATAAATAAAATATACGAAAAAGTTATTTACCTGAAAACAGAAAAAAAAAACACTTTCAAAGATAAACATATAACTGACGCTTTTCTTTCAAAAGTGATAAAGAAGGTCTTCTACTATAGAATATTTATGAATATCCAGTCATTTTTTCTGAATATCCAAATTTATCAAATCTTGTTTTTTTTTTCTTCAAAGTATGTGAATATAGGTGTAATTTTACATTCAAAGCTCTTCTGTTTTAAAAGTGTAACTACGTTTGTATATGGCCTAGTCAGGAGATTTTTAATTTTTTAAGAAAACTGAGATAGCAAAGTATTTTTTTCCATTTTAATGTAAATGCTATATGGACCCACACACGTATTCCATTTCTTAAAATGTGAACGCTTTTAAAACTCGGCATTATAAAGCAGTTTTTAAATAGTTGTTGTTACGGACTTTAAAAACAAAATCTGTAAGTGCTTTATTGCATTCATGGAATAATTCTAACAGGAAGATGAGTAGTGGTTTTAATATTAAGTTATTAACTTTCTTATAGTCACAGATAACATTCAAACTGATTAACGTCTATCCAGCTGTAATTCTTGAATTATATATTTTATATGAATGTTAGTTTTATATTTTAATATACTTACATTCAGTGACGTAGCCAGTGTGAGGGACAGCAAATTCCAAAAATTTTGTAAATATATTTTTGCCTTGTTTAATCGCTGAAATTTCTGTGATTAGATAAGGCGAAGAATATTTGTTTAATATAATGGTACCAGATTCTCTGCGTCCTCACCCTGGCTAAGCTGTTGTTTATATTAAAGTTTATAGATATCCTTATGCCCTCCCACCCACCAACTACATGGATAACATCAAGGTCATAGCTGAATTAAATTGACATTCAATGAAGAATGCTTTACGTATTTGAACTGAAAGCACTTTTGATGCTTTTTTTTAGGCCATAGCCTTTAGTACAGGAATTTCAAAAACTGATTTTTTTACGAACTCCCGAAAAAAAAACGTCAAGATTTTACGATACCCCAAATTGCAGATTATTATCTGCTATAGTACAGGGTGTTTCTAAATGAATATCGGGGTTTTAACGCTTTGTAGTATGTATTATAAAAATTTTAAAATTATACTTAATACATAAAATGAAAGAGCAACTCAAACAGTTTTACCTACAAGCTTACAAGTGTTCAATGTGAACACCTTTCGTCACACGGCATACATCAAGTCGATAGCTCAGTCTTCCCAAACGCCACTCTACGCTCACCCGATCTTGTGACGCCTTGTGATTTCTACCTGTTGGTGTTCATAAAGGTCCGAGTGTATGTGCCTCCACTACCAGCTGACCTACCCAACCTAAGAAACAGGATTGAGGCAGCTGTTGCAACAATTACCCCACAAACTAATTAACGTTTGGGAAGAACTGAGCTATCGACTTCATGTGTGCTGTGTGCTGAGTGACGAAAGGTGTTCACATTGAACACTTGTAAGCTTGTAGGTAAAACTCTTTGAGTTGCTCTTTCATTTTATGTATTAATTATAATTTTAAGTTGTATGTAATAAATACTACCAAGCGTTAAAACCCCGATATTCATGTAGAAACACTCTGTATAATAGCCATCTTGTTGATAATTAAAGCTAATGTGTATTAGGTGAGTTTTGGGTATGCTATGCTGCTAATATTTTAAAATTTAGTCTTTTATTCTTCATTCAAATTAACTGTAGACTGGTCTTTTCTCTGGTGGTATGCAAAGATACGTAACTCTGGTACCTGTTTTCAAGGCCTAACGTTTTCAAAGATTTATTTTTCAATGTTTTTTTTTATAGAATTACCCATCCGTAACGAGAGTGACGACATTTTATTTCAGAGAAACAAAATATAATTTATAAATACATCGCTTTACGTATGTCACTCTGCTAATGGAAATAGTGTAATAAAATTAAAATTGTTTTGGAAAAAATACGAATTTTTCCGTCTTTTGATTATCTAATTGGAAACCGTAAATTATGAATAATTCTGATATTTTGCAAGTTTCAAAGAATGGTAACAAATTATAGATAAGCAGTTTATAAAAATATCTAACCGTAAATTATATTTAACCGTCTTTCTATCATTCAATAGGAAACCACCTATTATGAATGACTCAGAGCAATATTTGAAAAGCAGTAAAAATTGTAAGACGAATTTAAAATGATTATAAAGAATAAACATACAAACATATTAAAGTTGATCGTAAAATTACGACAGAGAAATTTCATTTCGAGGGAATTTTAGTGTTAGAATAAATAGAACGTAAAATAAATATATGTATGTCAAATACTGACGAAGTTCGGAGGTGGCATCTGGAGCCGTAAACAGTAGTTAAAGACTTAAATGATTATCAGATCAGAAAGCCAAATCAAATCTACAAAATCTATCTTTTTCGTGCGAGGTCTTATTTTTTGTCCAGCACTTGTAATATATTCTATCAGGGGCCGAAAGTGTCAATTTGGAGTAGGGTAAACTTAAACTTTCTTCGTTCAATAGCTCTTCATTTATGTCTGTGCCTGCGACGAAAACACGACCTGGCAATATCCTGGTTGCATCACAAACCACAGACTCCTACAAATTGCGATTAGCTTGCGCTTTAAATTTCAAAGTTGGTTATAATTTAATATCTGAAAGTTATATTTGTTCTGCTAGGAAAACAATTTAAAAAGGTCAGATTCAGAATAGACATAAATAGTTAATTGGAATTTATTTTAAATTTGAGATTTATAATGGGGTTTTAATATTTTAATACGTTTGATGTATATAAAATAACACACAATTTTAATCTAAAGTGAACAAATTTGATTACCTCCATTATTGAATATTAGATCAGTAGCATACAGATTGCGCAATTAAAGATAAACCACCATCTTCATCTAACACAACTCATATTGTATTTTTACATTTTAATAAGACACACACAAATGCACGTAATTGCTACAGCACTACAACAATAAACATCATTTTACAATGACAACGAAAATGGCGAACTATATGTTCGATAATTTTGAAATCAAACGAAAGAGAACGATGATAAGTTCACTTAAGTACGTTTTAAATTTATTTCTTGATGACGCCCACGTGAAACATCGAGTTGAATGTTTTTTTCAGGAAACATCATATCCAACATATAGTAACAAATTTTACGTTTTTTTTTCACAAATACGTCTATTTCCCTCTTTCTATTATTTAATCGTAAACCAAGAATAATGAACTTTTCATACTTTAATATTTTAAAAGATGCAAAATGTGAAAAACGAATTTTAAATAAATATGAACATAATAATATTACCTACCAATCTTCCATTTTTTATTTTTAGAAATCAAGCAAGACCAGAAATTTTATTAATTAAAAGAAATTAAATAATATTCACATTAAAATACCAAATATTTTATTCATTACTATCGTTTTTGGTTCACATAAAATTTGTTTCACTTGATAACAACAACAACAACAACAACAAAACAGGAAATTTGGCAGCAACGGAACAAAAAACATACAATCATACTAAAGTGAAACGTACAAAACACGAAGTAATAAGATTATTTACAGTGAAATATGTTGAATTTAATAATTTTGGTATATTTTGTCCTATAACCATGTTAATAAAATGCAAACAAATGAATTTAAAATTACTTCACCGAAAACAGTTTATTTTAAATAAAATCTTAAAATCTGCGAATCAGTGACATATTTTATATTGCATTTTATATAAAAGATTCCCCTATCTCTATTATTTCTTTTGAGTCCGCAAAATCGGCGTATCAAAGCAATAATTTAAAAGGTCAAAATATAAATGACGGATTTGAAATAAATATTCAAGGTAAACATATACATGTGCGAAAGTTAGTCGCAAAAAATAAAAGATGTATTTTTAACAGAGAAATATATTCCATTTAAAATATTTGCATATTTTTACTCTTCAAAAAAATGTTCACAAAATGTGAGATAAGAATGTATTTAAATTCGTAACCATAAACTAAGTATTTTAAAATAAAATATGAGATTTAGTAACATATTTTGCATTGCATTTTGTATAAAGTAGGTTTTTTTCTCTTTAATTTCTTTTTCTATTATTTAATCGGAAATACCAATTATTATTCATAAGAAAAATTTTGAAAGATCCAAAACGGCAAAGAAGGATTTGAAGTAAATATAGCATGATATGCAAACATATAATATGATAAAGTTTAAAGAGAATATTTATTTATAGAGGTGTATGTTACATTAAAAGTGGACGTAAATTTTGTTAAAAAATTATTTTTTCGAAATATAAATAAGAATAAATTAAAAACATTCAATCATACATTATGCATTTTAAAATTAAATATGAGATATATTTTATGTTGCATTTTTTTATAAAATATATTTCCCTCTTTCTATTATTTAATCGGAAATCGCGCATTGCGAACTATTTATAGCAATACTTTAAAAGATCAACCATGATAAAAAGGGATTTGAAGTAAATATGAAGTGTAAGCACAAACATGCTAAAGTTAATAGAAATAACATTTTAAGAGAAAACTTATTTACCTGAAAACATAGAAATTTCCATTCCCTTGCTGTTATCTTATTCATCACAGAAGGTTACTTCCAAAAATTGAAAAAAGCACTTTGAAAGATCAACAGATAAATGACACTTTTCTTTCGAGTATGATAAAGAAGAGCTTTTACTCTGAAATATTTATGAATATCGTGTATATTTTTTGAATATAAAAATTTCTCCAATCTAGTTTTCTTTTATTTTTGGGGTACATGAATATAGGTGTATTTTTATATTCAAAGTTCAACTATATTTTTATATAATGTGAATAACCTATACATAATATTTTTTAAATTGCGATGTATAATTTTTGATACAGTAATATATATTTTTTTCATTTTAATATAAATGCTAAAAGAACACATATACATGATCTTAAAACAAGGTGAACTCTTTTTAAACTCAACATTTTAAACTACTTTGTAATTTGATGTTAAGTGTTTTAGATTTCTAAAGTAAAATTTATTAGTACACTGTAAGAAATTTTGGTCAAAAATTGCGGTACATATACTGGCAACTTTTTGACCAGTATATATACCGTAATTTAACTGGACGGTATATGTACCATAAAATATTTAAAGTATATGTACCGGCTGCATTCCCCCCCCCCTCTCCTCAGGCCTGCACGCATTACGTAACAAGAGCAAGAGCAACACTTCAGGGGTTTCCTTTCACCAACCTACGAGCTTTTTCCTTACTAAAAAATGATTATTTTACGGTAAGAAATAGCTATTTTTTACTGAAAAACAATCATTTTACGGTATAGATACCGTTTATAATCGAAATCGAACATATACGGTTTTCTTCCGCTTAATTTACCTTAGTAGTACGGTACTCATACCGTAAAGAGAGAAAACGGCGCAAGTACCGTTAATTTGCTGACATCTACTGAAATTTTCGAATTTTTTTTACAGTGTAGTATATGTTTAGGGAGAATTAGATTACCCAATTTAGTTAGCTGTTGAATGCATTCTACGTCTCCTAAGACGAGGATGCACAAATTATCATGATTAACAAATTAAATGATGCATAAATTATATACTAAGATTTTTATTGTACAAATGCTCACAGTAAAATGCATCAGTGCCATCTATGAAAGAATGCATTCCTCGCCATGTTTTTTGGACATTCAGGCAGACTATGTACTTAGCGATAAAATATATAGTTTTGCGATTACAGCGTGAGTTTGCAAATGAAGACGGATTTCTTGAACATGTATTTAAAGCACATTAAACATTTATGTGAAGGTATATTAGACATACAAATGCATAAATCTATTAAACACTTATATGAATGCTACTAGCCCCATTCGACGATACTTTTGTGAGGATAATTTCATTAAAAGAGTGATAACACATCGTTTGACTTATTCGTTATTTAAATTATGTATAATTTGTAGATACAGAAAGAACACCAGAGTCTTCTGAAATAGATAACTTTTTTATTTCGCTAATTCTCTACTTTACAGTTCTGAGATATACCTAACGGTAAGGAGAAGTATGACAGTAATAGTAAGTTATTAACTTTTCAAAAGCCATTGGTAGTGTCTTTAAAATGAAAATAAGTAAGTCTCTGTAGTGAAAACAAGTTAGAAATTGTACGTTAAACGTGACACATGAGGTGCGTGCGTTTTACAACTAGTTTCACAATGTAAAAAACAAACAAACATCCTAATTATTTCAGTGAAATGAATTATATCGTCTGCTATGAGCGACATGATCATCCCTTTTTTATTTCTTATTACGTATGCCACGTTTTCTTTTTCTACACCAAACAGTGCTGCAAAATTCACCATGAAGATCTTGCTTTGCGAATGATTACCTCCATGGTTTAATATTTTATGACTCATAGTTAACGAATCTCCTGTGTTTTATTACTATAATGTATTGAGATATTCGGCTGTTAACCTAATTTCCACTGAAGTTATCTCAGAATCTATACATTTTTTTAATGCAATAAGCAAACAAATTTTTAAAACGATCTTGCTAAAAATGTAACTTTTATGCAATTTTATTCGAGAAAATAATTTTGAATAAATATGGCCTCCTGGCATATGAAAAAAGAAGTGGTTTGTCCGTATTTGTTTTCCTCAGTCACATGACTTGCGCTTCTATTAAATAAATTACGTACGATAGGATTTAATAGAATAAAGAAAACTTTTATTAATATCCTTTTATGTTTTTATTCGATTTTTATAAAATTTAAAATGACTCGATAAAATTCTGCAACTATAATATATGTCAAATTTCAAACCAATCAGTTGGGCAGTTTTTGTGCTGTTATATGCGGACGAACGGACCAGACGACGACTACAGGTGCTACGTATGTACATAATTACGAACACACCTAAAAAAACACTAAAGAGTTAAGAGAGTGTTTTTCATTAAAACATTCTTTGAGATTTTTTCATTCATAATCAAATTATTTTATTAATCGGTTCTCTCACAAAAAGCTGGGAGAAGTCATACCTTATTATATCTCCTCCATACCTTTACTTCCTTAACTTGATGCGTATTGTTCATACGTTAGCTGAAGGAAAAAAACAGCGATTGTGTATAAAATGTATCTCTAAAATTTTTACTATTAAATTATTCAAAAAGTAAAGAACTGCAAGAAATAACCTTTTTTTTCTATTTTTATTCCAAAGAAGAAGCTTGAAATGTTTTCTTTTTAGATAGGACATACAGAAAGGGAAAAATCTTACTTTACAAATTACAAATGTAATATTTAAAGTTATGAAATCAGATATATACGGTTGTATCTTTTGAAGTATATAAAGTATGTGGATGATGGAAATGGAATTTGATTATGCTTACATAAAAATTTTGAATTAGGCGTTTGAATTTTTTTTAATCACTTTGTATATTAAAAATATTAATCGCTGTATTTAAAAATCCTTTAACATAATTGTTTTTTGTGAAATAAATTACGATGTTTTAAAAAATCGTAAGCAACATATTTAGACATCGTATGTCCGATGGTAAGCCATAAATCGTGTAGAGAATTAACTTTGAATGCTATTTTAAAGAAGATATTTTTACGAGTAAGAGATATTTTACTGCAGAGATGTTAGTGCAATTATCTATGCGCAGTGAATAACGCCCCCCCCCCTTTCATCTATTTTTTCTCCAAATAGATGTATAATAGATTTATGATTTATAATAGATATGTAACGAAAAAGTCATTCGATTTAAAATTGCATATTCTTTAAATGTATGTTAATAAATAAGCTTAGGAGGGGCTATTTTCATAGTGAAATTGTACAAACTTTGAAATTATCAATAGGAAAACCCCAATTTTGATATCATATTTGGCTCTTTCGGCAATTTTTTTTATATATGTAAAATATATATTATTTGAAATTAATATTAAAATATACTAGATGGAACCCGTCAAAATTTGACGGCAAACAACTTGATAGTACCATAAAAATAAAATTTATAGTTGCTTTAACTTGACAAATTTCATAGTGGGGAGCATAATATGATTAAGACCATCGATATATCGCATGAGGGGTGTGTTCAAAATTTAGAAAAGTACCCCCTTGGGGGGTCAAAGTGGGGGATGGACATGGGAGATGCATAATATAATTAAGTGGTCACAGACCTTTCCAATGATAAGCCTATAAAACCTCATGTGCCTCATTTTTTTGCACATGAGGTTGTGTGCAAAATTTAGAAAGTACACCTTTGGGGGGGGGCAAAGTGGGGAGATGGACAGCGGAGATGCATAATATGATTAAGTGGTCACAGACCTTTCCAATGATATATAACATGAGGGTTGTGTGCAAAATTTAGAAAGTACCCCTGGGGGGGCAAAGTGGGGAGATGGACATCGGAGATGCATAATATGATTAAGTGGTCACAGACCTTTCCAATGATATATAACATGAAGGTTGTGTGCAAAATTTAGAAAGTACCCCTTGCGGTGGGCAAAGGGGGGAGATGGACATCGGAGATGCATAATACGATTAAGCAGTCACGGACCTTTCCAACAATATATGACATGAGGGGCATCCACAAAATTTAGAAAGTATCCCTTGGGGGGGGGTGCTAAGTGGGGAGATGGACATCGGAGATGCATATGATTAAGTGGTCACAGACCTTTCCAATGATATATAACATGAGGGTTGTGTGCAAAATTTAGAAAGTACCCTTTGGGGGGGGGGGCAAAGTGTGGAGATGGATATCGGAGATGCATAATATGATTAAGTGGTCACAGACCTTTCCAATGATATATATAACATGAGGGTTGTGTGCAAAATTTAGAAAGTACTCCTTGGGGGGGGGGGCAAAGTGAGGAGATGGACATCGGAGATGAATAATATGATTAAGCAGTCACGGACCTTTCCAACAATATATGACATGAGGGGTGTCAACAAAATTTAGAAAATGCCCCCCTTAGAGGGGGAAGTGGCGGGATGAACCCCGGAGATGCATAACATGAATAAGCGGTCAAAAACTTTTCTAGCGATATATCACATGAGGGGTGTGGGCAGAATTTAGAAAAGTGTCCACTTGGGGGGGGGGAGTGGGAGGATGGACCCCAGAGATGCATAACATGAAAAAGAGGTCACAGCGTTTCAACTTGCAACTTTTTCTCGAAGGCATTTGACAATATTAATTTTTTTTTTACCCAAGACAATTTAACGATATTCTTAATTTTTTTGCGTAATTCGTCAAACGTTCATGGAAAAAATCATGAAATTCGCTAATCAATAGTTGATAAATTATAAAATTCAACAATCGATAGCAGTAAATTTGGTCAATCGATAACGGAAAAATCACGAAATTCATCAAATGGTCGCCCGTAAAAAAATTGTCCTGCACACTGATGTGATGATCAAAAGGGTTTTGAAGTATAGGACAAAATTAGCACTTGCCAAACAGCGAGTAATACTGAAAATTTGGCAATGGACTTATTGCCACCACTGGTCAAACATAATAGTCACACTCACCAATTGCGATGATTGAATGGAAAAAGATTTTTTTCTCTGCTGTCGCTCGACAAATTTCGAAACCATTTGGCGAATTTCACTATTTTTTCCCAGAAATTGACGGATTGTGATTTTTTTCTCGAAGCCATTCGACGATATTCGAGAACTTTTTCCCCTGAAAGCAGTTGATGAATTTTGTGATTTTTCCACTGTCGATTAATGAATTTAGCGATTTTTCCGCTATCGATTGACGAATTTCGCAATTTATCGACTATCGATTAACGAATTTCACGATTTTTTCCATGAACGAACAAATTGCGCACTTTCTTTCCGCTAATGTTTGACACATTTCACCCTTTACAATTCAGCCAATGAGTTGAACGTTGTTTCTTTCCAGAAATGTAAGGAATGAAACAATGATTCTTTAGGATGAATTCCCTTTGTTCGATACCCCATGGAAGAATGTGTGCGATGCAGCAACGGGCGTCACAGACTTTTTAGGGCACCTGCAGACTAAAAACATCTAACCAATCTTCGCGGGGGAAAAAATCACAGATTTCGTCAAATGATTGAGGAAAAAACACTATTTTCATCAAAGGATCATGGGAAAACATGACTTTCGTTAAAAGACCACAGAAAAAACGTGAATTATGCAAAAGAATCGCGAAAGATAAGCAAATTTTGTCAAAGAATTGCAAAAAAGGAAATTTCACCAAAAGATCACGCTTTTTTACTAAATTTCGTCTAAAAATTGTGGAATAAAATGTATTTTATCAAAGAATCGCTGGAAAATGTGAATTTCGTTAAGGATCGCGAGAAAAAAGCAAAATTCTTCAAAGGATCGCTGAAAACACGAATTTCGTCAAAGATTTACTGAAAAAACATGAATCTCGCCAATAACAGAAAAATCATGTTCATAATCATTATATCTAGTAGTATATGTAAATACAGTTTGTAATATAAGACAAAATTAACATTCACCAATCGGCGAGTAATACTGAAAATTGGTGATTGATGTTATTGCCATCACTGGCTAAACTTAATAGTCACACTCGCCAATTGCGATGATTGAATGTAAAATGAAATTTTTTTCCCGCTGTCACTCAAAGAATTTTGAAACCATTTGATGAAGTTTTTCCCGAAACCATTTTGCGAATTTCCCGATTTTTTCTTCAAAAGCATTTGACGAAGAGACTTTTTTCTCGAAGGCATTTGACAATATTCAAAATTTTTTTACCCGAGACAATTTGACGATATTCTTAATTTTTTTTGCGCAATTCGACAAATGTTCATGGAAAAAATCATGAAATTCTTTAATCAATAGTCGATAAATAGCAAAATTCAACAATCGTTAGCGGTAAAATCATAAAAATCGTCAATCGATAACGGAAATATCATGAAATTCATCAAATGGTTTCCGGTAAAAAAATTGTCCTGCACACTGATGTGATGATCAAAAGGGTTTTGAAGTTACTTATTTTATTTGTTGTATTGTGTATAAATACCTAAGTGGAAGCAGTTTGCTTATTTTGTCAAATTTTCCAACAACATTCGACCCAATACGCATGCGTCAAAAAAATCTGCCGGTAGGACCGGCTAATGAGGTGAGGGTCTATTACTGTCTCTAGAAACGTGTTTGAGATCATGTCCTGTTGTTTTTTTCTTGCATGTTGCGTTAAACCTAGGAAGGTATTTATATAGAACTCACTGTGGAGTGTTTAGAAGGTATTTATTTTATTTATTTATTATAATTTGTATGAATACTTAGGTGTCCATTTCGGATTTACTGTTTAAAAATGAATTTAGGCTCATTTAACGTTCGCGAAATCAATCCCGATGGAAATTGTCTTTTTAGATCTCTATCATTTTGTTTATATAGTACAGAAAATAATTATTCAAACGTACGTAAAAATATTGTAGAACACGTAATACAAAATTTGGCCACTTATAGTCCGCTTATTATCGGGGATGAATCTTATGGTGTTCCGATTGCTAATGAAAACGATTATGTAAATATATGGTTCTTCATAGAATTATATGGTTCTTCACACTTCAATAGAAGCATTGTTTAAATTAATATAATTCTACAAATATGATGCAGTTTTAAAATATCGAGTAATGATTAATACTGTTAAGGAATATACTCATATACGTAATTAAGTTTTGTTACTTCTCTATGATCTCGTCGACCACTTTTCATAACGAAAAACTATCGCCAAACTGTAACGCCAAATAAACGGGAGAACGTTGTCATTGGAATATCAAAATAAATAAATAAAATATAAGAATTTAAGGATACAATTGATATTTTAATTAATGAAATAACTAATAAATCAAATAAACATAATGAAAAATACACGCAAATGTTGAATTAAAAACCACTTGATGACATAACAAACACGTATAATGCTTCCGACATCAAGTAAATGGGACTGCATTTTTGGCATTTATTCATAGAGTTTGGCGATAGTATTTTGTTATGAAAAGTGGTCGATGGGATAATAGAGAAGTACCTAAGTTTTTTATACCAAGTTTGAAAATTTATCTTTTTTTGACATTTAAAAAAAATAACAGAAAAAACATTACAAATCGGCCCATTTGCTCAGCGGTCAAAGGATTAAGTAAATATTAATGATTAGCGGAACTGGTTCTAGCTATGAAGCATTTTATTTTGCCCGAAAATCCACAACAAAAAAATAATTCCAAAGAATAAGTAATCGTCTTTAAATATACAAAAAACAATGTGATTATTGGCCAGGTTTTTTTTACATATAA
The DNA here is from genome assembly GCA_963931845.1 of Maratus michaelseni. Taxonomy (NCBI): domain Eukaryota; kingdom Metazoa; phylum Arthropoda; class Arachnida; order Araneae; family Salticidae; genus Maratus; species Maratus michaelseni. The sequence goes on along the minus strand of OZ007592.1, from coordinate 164,486,566 downwards.
CATTTTTTATATACAAAAGAAAAATTGAAATAACTTCATTCATTTCGCCTGACGTCAAACATAGTTTTTTTTTCACATTCTTGGGCAAAGCACGAAATCAACAAAATCACCAATTTGTGACAAATTATGAGTTTCATATGAATCGCCCAAGAACGGACATGCAAACTGGTAAAAAATGAATGTAATAAATTAAAACATTCAAGATTTGTATACATACAAACAATACAATGTAAATATTAATATTGTTACATGATACATTGTTTGTATATATGCTTCTTTGTATACATATATTGTTTGTATACATACAAACCAGAGCATATTTTAAGGAATTCTCACTGGGCGACAATAGGTTTGATCTGTTGTCCCAAGCGAATATCTATAAATTCAGCCCCCCCCCCCGACAACTGCAAAAAAGTAATTAGAATATCGATTTCTATAATACTGTTTTATTAATTCTGTTTATTTTACTTCTTCTGTACCTATAAGTAAATAATGATGTCTTTTTGAATCACGTAAACCTGTCCGTTTATAGCTAGGTGGACTACATTCACAGTTCAGACTAATTGTTAACAATTGTTAAGTTAGTCTATATATCAAACATAACATTCCACTTACCAAATTTCTGTACCTAATTAAAAATTTATGTATGAAATGTATCACTAAAATGGTTAAAATGCTGCTTACCTTTTACTGTTTCTACACTTAACTTTTGTACATAACAGTATTACATCTACCAATTTGGTATTTGGAGCCTGGAATAAATTCTCAAATTGAAAAACAAATTTGACCTGAATCATTAAATATTTGTTTTTAATTTCCCGTAACTATAGTTTTAGACCCAAAGTGGAACTAATCAAAAAGATTTTCCTCATGCTGTTTAAAACCATTAAATAAAAAAATACCATGCTAAATTTTATAACATGTTTCCAAAATGCCAAATGAACAATAATTAAAGTGACTAAACATCTTTAGCCATTCAGAAATTACTGTATTTTGAAAAGAGTAGAACTAAACAAGGAAATCGATTTTACTCTTCATGTTTAAAAAAAAAATCAAATTCTAACTGTAAAATATTTCCAAAATACTACAGAAATATTTACAATAGTAGGAAATTTTTATACAAAGGACTTTCTTATGGAAATAATGGAATTAAACAAGGAAATCAATTCGTTCTTTATATTTTAATGAGTTAAAATTTATTACATTTTTATAATGGTTTTAAAATGTTACAAATTAAAATAGTTAATTAAAATCGTTTAATTAAAATCGTTAAATTTTTTTTTACAAGTTATTATCAATTGCAATGAATTTTTTGACAAACTTGTGTTTGATAGATTTTTTTGTCTGGAAGCTTTCTCCTTCTTTCTTTGCTCTCTAGGAACCCTGCAACAGCAGGTCTTGGATCATAAAACGCTGTTCCAATTCCATTAAGAGCAATAAACATTCTTGAGTTTAATGATTCTCTTGATTAGATTTAAGCGTGTATGTATGGACACAGCTCTTTCTGAACCAGCGCTATGAGGTGTTAAAGAAACATATGGTTGTACCGATTTTTTTTTAAAAACTGGGTGTGGTTCAGATGCTTTAAAGTAGTAATAGAGTCTTGCGGTTGATGAGGTCATATATGATGGAGGAGGCAGCATATAAAGCAGCCGCATATAAAGCAACCACATCATTGGTAAAATCGGCAACTTTGTCTTTACCAAAAAGGTTCTCAACATCAAGGCGGGCTGCACTAACAACCTCTGTTGGTCTTCTTGCTTTTAAGAAAGCATCTATCCTGTTGGAGATGCTCATTTGATCCTCTTCCAATCTTTGAGAAATAAATTCTTTGCAACTCAATACAGTTTCTTTTCTCACTGCAGACCAACATATCTTGGTAGAAACTAATGAGTTGCAAACTTTACGCCTGCGAGGATTTTCTTCAACATCCGAGTCACTTTCAGATTCCTTAGTACCTTCATTTATGTCCATCAACTGCTCTTCGTATCCACCAGGATAACACCCATCTTCCATAAGAGTCAAAGCATTCGTAAAAATTTTCTTTGACAATTCTATGTCAGGCAGTGCAATGAAAGACTTTTGACTATCTTTCTGAAGTTTTTCAAAGTGCTTCAGCAGATCTAACATTAGGCAAGTCATGCGTTGTTGCTCACCATCTTTCATCCATAATCGGAGGAACCCACGACCAGAAGCTTTTTCAGTTTTTGATGAGTCGGGTTGATGGTTCACAATGTTTTCCCGATGTTTTTGCATGAAAGGAAGATTGTGCCATACCGCTTTAGCTAAGTTTTTTAAGTGTTCCACGAAAGACAGTGGGGCCCCAACTCTAAGTTCGTCTTGAGGCCATGATGCAGTGGTTGAAGGCGGATGGATTCAGTGGTGGGATTCAGCTGGTTCGCACCAGTTGTTAATTTGTGTGGAGTTCGGTGAACTGGTTGTTAAAATACTTCAAATGCGAAAATCGTATTTACATGAATTTACTTTTTTTTTAATGTGAATCTGCACAACAGCATTTTAAAAATACAACACTGTGACATTTTCTAAATTGTTTCATTTAATAAAATAATATTTAATTTGAAAAAAAAAATCTTCTTCAGTCCTGTGAGAATCTAATTTATCTTAACAAAAAACATTGAAATTTTGAAGATTTGAAGAATTTGGGGGTCTAAATTGGCAGCATAGGATAACTCCTTGGTTATATAGCATGCTTATTCAACATTTATTAAATTTCTGCTATTCTTGCATTATCGTTATTGTATTATCAGGATTTGATTCCTTTTCTGATAGAAATTTTGATCAGGATTTTATGATTGCCTAATATTTATTAAACAAATTATGTCCTTATAGGAAAACATGTTTCAGGAATATTTTTTTCCCATTATCAAAGTTTATGTTATTTTAATGTAAAGTGTTTCATAATCTATGTGTGATGCTTCATTTTCCCATATTGTTAATGCATCAAAAATCATTCGTGAAGTGAACCGGTTGTTATATTATTTGAATCCCATCAGTAGATGGATTGTCGGAAAATAAATCTTTCAAGCAGAAACACAAAGGTCACAACAACGACATGTTTCCCATAGGACATAGGTCACACGGCACTTCCCGTCATCACAGCCTGCCTCATATTGTATCGTGCTGTCCCTGCCTATACTCGGTATCTGCTATAACGACTGCCGCCAGTCATATTATCCGAAGCACAAAGACAGTTTTTGTTATTCAAAGATTTTTTATTTCAAAAATTGCCGGCACCATTCCCTGCCACTGGGCGACAATAATTTCGCACTGGGCGACACTAGTGTCACCTACTTTATATGTTATTTTATGCCCTGATACAAACAAATATAATGTAAACATTATTCAAATATTAAGAGTTTGCAAATCAAAACATTCTAAAGATTTGTATATGTTACGGCCAAAACCCGAAGTACATGAAATGAACAATGCATTTCGGGTTTTGGCCGGCCAATTCGCGAAGTGGCCGGGAATCCTTGGCCAATATACGAAATGGTGATCCAAGGCTGTCCGATAGATGACACTCATGTGCACACGTGACACGTGATAGAAAAGGGAGTTCCATGCTGTGACGATTATAGTTTTTAGAAATTTATGACAGATGTTCTCTAATGAAGAATTTCCAGCTTCTGTGATTTATTCTGATACAACGAATTCATTGTGACGATTATACTCTAATCTGTTGAAGAATTAATTTCTTGCCTCTGTGACTCAGGATTCATTGTGATTATTGTATTTCTGACATTAAGCCAAAGTATTTGTATGGAGGAATTTCAAAACATTATTATTCGTTTAAAATTTCGAAAAACAGGGGGGGGGGGGATCAGCGGGGAGCAACTGGCAATTGCTGGATTTTCAAATTTGAGATTTTTTTCTCGTGTGATTTTGAAAGCAATAGTAAAATTTATTCTTCTCGAATGTAACATAATTAAACACTGAAAAGAGAAGTAATTAATATTTTTCCGTCACGAGGTCAGAGTCCCCTTAGCCTCCCGTTAAAGACTGTTTTTAGTTATGTTTTTCTTTTTTTGTTCATGTGTTTAAAAATTATCTTAAACGGATGATACAGGGGGCAAAACCACCGCCCTGATTAGGAAGAATAGTAAACTGTTTCAATTTTTCATTTTTAGGGTTTCGTTCATCTCATATCATACAAGTTGTAAATACAGTATTTACAACTTGTATGATTACTTTACCAATTTGAAATAATTGTGTTAAAAAATAATCCAGTGTATTCACGTATCCAGCGTCTACTGGAGTTCCATTACCTGCGATCTTTTCTGTTGAGCTGATTAAAATATCAGACCAGATGCTTTGATCAATAAGGTTAACTGGATGAATTATGCCCTCCAGATTCGACCGGGGTAGCTCAGTGGTAGAGCGTGGCGGCTTCAGCCAAGCGATCCCAGGTTCGAATCCTGGCCCGGACATTTTTCGTCCAGTTGGAAATTTACAACTTGTATGATTACTTTACCAATTTGAAATAATTGTGTTAAAAATAATCCAGTATAATATATTTCTGTTAAAAAATAATGCTAAAGTTCAGAAACTCTTTTAACTTATATATATTATACATTCACATAAAGCTAGTCACATTCCTGCATATTTATTAAATATAATTTATATTCAGACGCTCAGATTCTGCTTTTTTCGAACACATATTACTACCGTGCGTACTGTCTTTTGACATTATATTTACATAATCGTTTTCATTATCAATCGGAACACGTGTTATGACAGTTGAGTTTTAACTGTTTTATAGTTTTAAATGTACTTTTTCAGTTTTCTTCTAACCCCCCCCCCCCTCCCCCCGTTTTGTAAAAATTATATAAATAAATAAATAACATTTAAATAAGTAAATAAATAAAACATTGTGTAAAGTTTAGTCCACAATTTGTATAGGGAGCAAAATTTTTCCTTCTCTCAAAATTGTATTCGTTAGATGCTACGGGTGGTGGTCGATGATTTCATCTCCTCCTCGTAAAATGTTACTTGTAAACAAGATCTTCTCACGGGAGAGAGTGTGGCTCTTAAAGGACCACACAGTAGATATTTTTCTTTTACAACAGGAGTGGGAGATTTTATTGCAAAAATGTTTCAAGTAACAATCGCCTGTTTCTCTAAAACTCATAAAAATAAGGTTTGTTGTTCGTGTGTATTTAAAAGTGCATCTAACTGCATGTTATTGCTTCAGTAATGGGTAGGAGCTGTCATCATAAATTCAACAAGATTTTTCCATGAAACAGGGACCTACAGGGTTGTTTTATCACGTGGTTCTTCGGGGTGGACCCTAGCAACAACTTTGACCCTGTGTGCACCCTTGACCAATAGGGCACTCTCAGTTAAGTGTATTCAAAGAAGGGTGGAAGACACGGAAGGCTCATTTGTTAGGCAGATGGAAGAGATTTAACGGGGCTGGTGTTTATGTCAGTTAGGAGGTTTGAGACGAAGATGAAAAGGTGACTTTTGACAGAGAACGAGAATAATGAAGTAGACAGCACAGGCAATGCGGCTGATTTTAAGAAAACGGGGCTGGTACGGCAATATGAAAGTTTCTGGCGGCAGGAGTTATGCATGAGCACCGGTAGATGAATGCGGTGGGCCCTCGTCCCTTGAAAAGTCTCGCAAATTACGGCGACTGCGGTATTTAGCGTAATGTGCCGCATAATATTCAACCCAAGCGGCAACAGACTTCATGTATTCGGTGGTCTTCGTCCGAGTTATACGCGGCATGTCGGGGGAGATGTGAGTGTTCCGATGCGGGATAACTTTGATGACTGACGGAAAGGCAACGGGAGAGACGTCAGGAAGGGGTCCCTAGACCTGGTCCTCAGCGGAGAGAATCCTGGCAAATACTGGGGCGGAGAGCGCTACACTAAAATTTGACGGAGACAGGCGGCTAGATGCCTCGGTAATAGACTGATAAAATGAACGCTGTGCCCAGCCGATAAACGGCGAACACCTATCAAGACTGGCTGGTGAGTGCTAATATAAAAAAAAATTATATATATATTAATTGTTGTATTAAATGTTGTTAAGAAAACATCTTGTTCATTAAGGTGATAATGTTATTTATGTAATTGTGTGTTTACGTAGGTTTTATTTGAATATTATGGCTCTTATCTCCATTCAAAATATACTTGTCTAGAAAATATGAGCACATTAGTGATGGTGCTCTGGTATAAGCTCATGGCTTCTTGTGTTTATGATCTAATTCTATGATCGACGATTTTGTTGTCAAGTAATAATCATTGTGGTTTACCCTCTAAATTGTATAGTTGATCTTATAAGAATTGATGAGACTAAAAAATATACTTTCTCTTTTCTTGAATAAATTTTGTCACTTTGTTCATATAAGTGCTTGATTTTTGTCTCTAGACTAATTTATGTAATTAGTGAATTTTTAGGGTTCACATCTGGTAAGGAGGAGTAGTTCCGCCTATTTTGAGAGTCAAGATCAAACTTTGAAGAGTATTATTTTAAACTATAAGATACACTCAGTGTGAGGAACATTGCTAGTTTACTACATACTTTCATGGCTTCTGCAATTTACATTTATTTACTCAAAACTGTCAGATAATGAGATAATTTAACTTAATATTATACTTTAATTTTCACAACGCAAAATTCCTTTTGTACTCATGTTTAAGACTTCAGTTGCACTTATGCAAAATTTTGGATGTTTCATGCTTGCCATGAAACAGAGTGTGCTTTTGTGATTTGCTCTTCTTGTGATCAGGTGCTGTCTTTAGCCACCACTAAATTATTCTCTTCACCTTAATTTCAGGTGGTTTGATTCAAAATTTAAAATCTTGATCGCACCTGTCATCTTAATGTTACTTGTGGATTCTCGGTTGATTATCACAAAAGGACACAATAGATTGAAATCTCAATCTACTATTAGAGGATGTTAAGTATACTGACATATTCATGCAGGTGAAGGCTACTGCTAAATTGGAGGAAAATTTGAAGAAAGGTAATTAGTAACAATTAAAATTAAATTAAGAGAAATTATATAATTAAAAAAAGAAAAAAAAGAACACACCTAACAATTGGTACCGTGACAAAAAGAGATCTGTGTTATTGCTATAAAAAATTAAAATGCTGCACTTTTGAAACAATTGATTTAAAAATAAATAAATTAATTAAATTAAATTAAACAAATAAAGTCTCTATTCAAATTATAGAAGTTTAGATATATCTGTATATGTATTTAAAATATGTGGTTGTGCATTATATGTCTGATGTGGCTAAGGTTTTAAACACGATATATTGGATTTTGATAACTTTCATTGGCTTTCGGTTAAATTTGTCATATGCTTTGGTTTAATATTTACAAAAAAAAAAATTTGTTAGTATTATTTTTTGGAAATATAAGTAGTAGAGAGCAGTAGTCTGCAGACATATATACACAGACATATGCTTTTGTGACTTCTGTATGTTTTGTGTAAAATACATGATTTATTTTAGTGAAAATATTATATTGTAAGGGTCAACGGTGTTGTGGCGGCAAATTTTATCTACCCCATATAATGTGAATTTTAGTTCTGAGGTCTTTTAGGAAGCATTTAGTTAGCAGACTTTCATGTTCCCCTTTCAATGTTCTATTATTTATTGTATTACAACTTTATATTACTAGGGAGAATTATTACACAGTCAATACATGTGACAGGCATTCCAGTCAGTGACCCTAACTTATAATTGATTGGGATTTTAGTGCTATTTTCATAATCAAACTTTAGGATATCATGGCTTTAACTGAGGCAGAAAAGACAATGGCGGGCCTTCAAAGAAAAACGGCGTTAGTAAACCACATAGGTCTAATTCCGACATTCAGTGGGGAAGTTGGCTCTATTTCTTATGGAGATTTCAAAACTTCCTTCGACAGATTATCGGGTCTATATGAGTGGGAGGAAAAAGAAAAGGTCTTTGTTTTGTTTAGAGTAATCGGTCCTGCTGCTCAATTATTGAGAACCTACGAAAAGGAGGCAAAAACATTTAAAGATCTTACAGATATTTTACAGCACAGATATTGCAGAAAGGACTCGCCAGCAGTGGCACTACAAAAATTCATTAACTTTAAGCAAAATCAGGGAATGTCGGTACAAGAATTCTTTGACAGGGCGAAGCAATTATCTCTATCTGCGTTAGTTGTTGACGGGAGTGATGAAGCCTTGATCAATAAGACAAGGACGGAAATGTTGAAGTCAATGCTCTTAAACAATTTAACACCGGAAATAAAGAAAGGAGTAATAGCGAAAGATCCAAAAAATCCGGACGAAATTTTAAAATTCGCATTACTGGAAGAAAAATCGTGGGAAGCAGTTAGGGTGGAACCAGTTTCAAATGCGCTTTTAACTTTACCATCGACATCTGCTTATGAGCAGGCAACCACTCATGTGGTCTGTGCGGCTTCACATAGGGATGAGAGAGGACAAAATGATATTGAACAGCTTAAAGAACAAGTAAATATGTTAGCTAAGCAGGTAGAAAGCCTTGTAACAATGAAAACCGCAGAAACAGCGAATAAGAAAGAAAATCTCTGCTTTCGGTGCAATCGACCAGGTCACTATGCCAGGGATTGCTTTAGTCGTACAAATCAAAGAGGCAACTGGAGGGATAACAGGGGTTATGCGAATGGTAGAGGTGGTTCTCAGAACTACAGGGGAGGATCGAATGATTTTAGAAGAGAGAATAGCAGCTTTCGGGGTAATGGTCGAGGCAGTTTTAAGAAAAATAGGGGTTATCGGAATGACAACAGAAATATGAGGAACAATCAAGAGGATAGCAGACCACAGCCAGGGGATGTGAATAACTACAATAATGCAAATGAAATGAGAGATAGTACTTTAAATGTATAGGGCCTGAGCGTTATTTGACAGAAGCGACTCAAACTAGGCCGGAAGACTGTCAGAATTTTGTGTTTTCCATGTTCCCAGGGTGTAATGCCGAATTACCTTTTATCTCAGAGACTTTAAATGGGACATCTTTAAAATTGTTAGCGGACACGGGTTCATCCATCAATTTAATTTCTGATAACATGCTAGAGAATTTAACAGGTACTGATATTATCAATGTTAAAATTCCAATACTGACTGCTAGTGGAGACACCACTACTTTACATAAATCAGTAAAAATTAACTTTAAAATCCTAAATGATGAATTTTCAGATACCTTTTATATTATTCCTGGGAAATTTATGAAAAGTTTTAATGGAATTTTAGGTATGCCATTTTTGAATAAAAACAATGCAGTGATTTTTTGTGCGGATAATACTATAAAATTGAGAAATCAGATCAGCCCAGATGTAAACAAACAAATTGTTGATTCCCCTCAGCCGGTTCTGACTACCCAAATACCAGATATACAGGAGGAGACCTCTAATCATAACTTAGTACTTAACGTTGATGACATAAACAAACAAAATACTGTATCCCCTCAGCCTATTCCCCCTAATCAATTACAAAATATACAGGAAGAGACCAATGACCAAAATTTAATAAATAAAAATAATGACACTTCACAGGGTAATACAAATACTGATATTTATGCATATACAAAAAACAAAGTAAACATTCCCCCATTTTCTAAACAACTAATTGAACTTAAATGCAGAAAGAATTTAACTAATTTTAATTGTGATTTTGTGTTAGAACCCTGCAGATACAAATTGATGGACAAAATGTTAGTTTCGAGAACTATTTGTTCTGCGGAACATGGTATGTTTGTGTCTGTGATTGATTTTAGTGAGGAGGAATTAGCATTAAATAAAAATATGACTATGGCGAAATTAAATTTTTGTGAAAAAGAAGTTCAAAAATTCAACTTTTGTGGCAATGTAGTGAATGATAGCTCTGATGTGAGTTTTGATCATGCAGATTTGACTTGGGATGCGGATATTAATTTAGATCACTTGGATGAGAATAGTAAGAAAATAGTTAGGGAATTTTTAGAGAAAAATAAAGATGTTTTTGCGGCTTCAGTGCGTGACTTGCCGGGGTGTAATACTATTCCGCATGTAATAAACCTTAAAGATGATACACCAGTCAAATCAAAGGCATATCGAGTACCGATAAATTTGAGAGAGGAATTAAACAATCAGTTAGATGCATTACTTGAGGTGAACATCATTTCACAATCTATGTCAGAATTTTCATCGCCGGTCATACTGGTAAGAAAAGCGGATGGTCAGTATCGGTTAGCTGTTGATTATAGAAAATTAAACAAGAACTTAATTAAAGATAATTACCCTTTTCCAAATATCACGGATTCAATTGACTCTTTGGCAGGCTCAGTTTTTTTTTCAACATTGGATTTGACCAGTGGATTTTTCCAGCAGATAATTCGACCTGAGGATCGCCATAAAACTGCTATCATTACTCATCGCGGTTTACATCAGTTCAATAGAAATGCTTTTGGTTTAGCCACTTCCAGCAGTGCATTTCAAAGACTGATGAATTTCATTTTTGGGGATTTAGCAAACTTGGGAATTCTAGTATATGTCGATGACATTATTATTTCCTGAAATGACATAGAGTCACATCTTGCAAAATTACAAACAGTCTTCGACAGACTACGTGAACATAACTTAAGACTTAAGCCTAGTAAGTGTAAAATTCTCACAGATAAGATACAATATTTAGGATATGAAATTTGTCGTAATCAAGTTGCCCCCATAAACAAGAATATCGAGGTTATAAAAAATTTCAATATTCCTCACAACCGTAAGGCAGTTAGAAGTTTTTTGGGCACATTAACGTATAATAAAAGATTTATACCTGATTTTAGTAAGAGAGCAGTTAATTTAACCAATTTAACGAAAGAAAATGGCATCTTCAGATGGACGCCTAAGGCCCAGGCTGAGTTTGAGGACTTAAAAGAAGCTTTGAGTTCCAAACCGTGTGTTATCTTGCCTGATTTCTCAAAAGAATTCCAGTTATACACGGACGCCAGTGGCGAAGCGCTTGGGGCAGTACTTATGCAACTAGGGACAGATAACTTACTCCATCCGGTTGCTTTTGCGAGTAAGAAACTCAAAGATGCAGAAACTAGATATTCAACAACAGAGAGGGAACTTTTGGCATTGGTTTGGGCTACAGCTCACTTTAAGTGCTATTTAGCTAATACCCATTTTACAATTTATACCGATCATGCCCCTCTCACTTTTGTGTTGAAAATTAGGGATCCTACATCCAGAATTGCTAGGTGGATCTGCACACTATCTGATTTTAGTTTCAAAGTTCAATATATCAAAGGAAAATTCAATAGTGTGGCAGATTTCTTGTCGAGATATGTGTATAGTGTAAATAGTGTTAATTGTGTGCAAAATGTAAATAGTAATAATAATCTTGTATATATTTGTGAACCTTATAATGATTTAATCAAAATTATTGGTACAGCACAGAAAACTGACAGAAAATGTGCGGAAATTGTAGAAAGGCTGGAAAAGGTTATGAATATTTCTCCAAATTATCTAAAATTTTATTTGGAGGGAGACCTCTTAGTGTGTAAGGATACGAGGGACTCCATGGTGATAAACAGTGGGAGAAAAGTTGTTGTACCTTTGGAGGTGGTTCCAGAAATTTTCAAGATGACTCATGATTCTCTGGCAGGATGTCATCAGGGTTACTACAAAACTATAGAAAGAATCAGGGAGCATTTTTACTGGCCAGGGATGACGGCTCATGTAAAAAATTTAGTAGAATCTTGCATCAGCTGCCAGCAGAGAAGGGCTCACAAGTCAAAGCACTTAGCACCTTTGCAAAGGATGCCTACCCCTTCTAGTCCATTTTCAGTGGTTCACTGTGACTGTGTGGGTCCCATGACGCCAACCATGTCAGGCAACCGATTCATCATCACCTATATAGATGCATTTAGCAAGTGGATTGAAGCATACCCTGTTCAATCCATTGTATCAGAGACAGTTGCAGATACTTTGGCGGATTTCATATCACGACATGGGTGTAGTAAAAAAATAATCACTGATCGTGGGAAAAATTTCTTATCAGATGCTATGGAATCTGTGTATGCTCGTTTTGGCGTAAAGCATAATCGAACCTCGCCATATCACCCGGAATCGAATGGGAAATTAGAGAGAGCACATCGCACGTTAATTAATGCCCTTTCGCACTTGGTTGATGAAAATCAACTTGATTGGGATATAAAGTTAAAATTTGCACTCCTTGCCATGCGTACCTCGGTTCACGATTCAACAAAATTAACACCGGCGGCTGTAGTCTATGGTAGGAATTTAGTGCTCCCATACTCAATTTTTGAGTCACGACTTGAGAGTAAATATGTAGACGCCCCATCTTTTTGTGAGTTATTGATTCCTGCAATGCAGAAAATCTACTCAAGTGTGTTCAATAGGTTGGTAGAGGTTTCAGAAAAACAAGAGAAGCTAAGAAACAAAACGGCGGTCGACAAATGCATTTCAGTGGGTGATTCAGTATGGTTATTTTCGCCTGTAGTAAAACCAGGGAGAAGTAAGAAACTAATAAAACCGAATGTAGGTCCCTATCTCGTGTTAGAGAAAATCGGTGAGGTAAATTTTAAGATAGCCCTCGAATCCAAACTGACAAAAACTCAAATTGTCCACGTTGATCGACTCACGAAGCAGAAATCGCGGATGGAGTTTCCTCCTGCAACTTGTAAACAAGACGCGACTACCGCTGACAGCTCTCCCGCGCCGATCGATTCTGTCGGGAAATTCGATTCAGCTCAATCAGTCGTTTTGGGTGAAAGAGAAGCGTTCGATACGAGTGGGAATTCTGCAAGTGTACAAGTGCAGACAAGAGAAGGGGATAACGTATTGCCGATTAAGCGTTCGCGGAGGTATATTATTCCGAGTAATAATGGAAACGCAGCGAGATTCTCGCGTGCTTCTGGAAGAAATTACTGTTCGCGATATAATTGGAGATGATTTCGGTAGTTTTAATTTGTTGTCAATGAGTATTCTCCTTATTTCGGTATCTTTGGGAATGTTTTAAATACGGGAAGGGTGATAAAACGGGTTTTATGCGTTTAGATATTTGAAGCGATAGTTTGTGTCTGTTATGCGCGTGCCAAACAATGGATTTAGTAATGTTTATCATTACGTTTTACGTTGGGATACGTCTATTACTAGTATATAAGGTATGTTCTTGAAATTAATTACGTTTTGTGTGAGTATGTTAGTGTTCGGTTTTCAAAATTTCCGTGTATGTGTACATAAATTGTAAATAAATTTTCAAAATTATGTTATATTGAATGCTCTTGTATCGTCAAGCAATATTTTGTATGGTAAATTTCGGAGGATGTGGTTAATGGAAGTCTTCACAGCTTAATGACTGGCAGTAAATAATGTTTAGGGGCAGGGTTGTTATGCCTTTGAATAGTTGGGTAGGTACTGTGTGGCCTCTGGATAGCTTAAAAAAAAAAAAAAAAAAAAAAAAAAGGAAAAATGTGAAAACTAATTATATATAAAAATAGTAAATAGAGAAATTTTTAGTTATAGGTCCTGTAGCGGCCACAGCTCTGTTGACTTTTGTACTGCTCTATACCAAATGGAGTATTATGTAGAAAAATCTCAATTTTGTTTTACCCTGTTCATTTACAATAGACTTTGGAACTTATTACACGGGTAAATTTCAGATATTGCTTGTCATCTATTTATATTGCATCTGTAAAATGTTGATATATATGTAGTATGTGTTGATATATGTAGGTAGTATATTCATACAGTGTTAGAACATTCAATACTGCATTGATTATCTGAGTGAATATTTGTGTTTTAACTGTGACAGACAAAGTCTGTGATGCTAAATATATGAAAGGTATTTTTATTGATTTTCCGAGTAAACAATTCATTGTTTCAGAAGCAGGTTGATATGTGTTAACTATATTATGTATTTAATGTGTATTTGTTTTGTTTTAAAATTGAGTGATGCCTTGTACGGCATTCCTAAAAGGTTTAAGAAATGTTTCATTTTCTTATCTTATTCAAAAATTATATGCCTATGTTTCATAAAATTTTCACTCTTTCTATATTCATTGAGAGCATTTGAGTATTTTCTGTTGATATGTTATGTGTTTCGGTAGATTAGTCCAAATTGATGTTTCTCTAAATACATAAATTTTTCTTCTATCCTATCTTTTGGTAGCACTCACCACAGTTTTCTAGGTGTTTTGGCAGGTAAGTTGTAGTGTTTGATGGAGTTTGGCTTCTGTGCTATGGAGTTGGGCATTCATGGATGTTAGGAGGGATGACATACCCAGTGGTTTGATAATTGTCTTGCATTTTAGTAATTGAGAGTGTTTCAGTGCAAAGATTGACTAGGTGACGGTTAGAGTGATGTGCGGGAGGTAGTTGAATATTGATGCAAGTCTTGTGGTTGCACTACCGGTATGCTACTGTGAGATTGGTCTTGTCTTCACTCTGGAGCTCAGTTTTGTAAACGTGTCTGTGTCTGATAATTTTGCAACTTTGCTCTGCAGGGAGGATACGGCTGGCAGATTTAACCATATTATTTTCCTTGTGTGTCACTTCTGCTTACTGTCTAGTTATATCTGGGGTGAACTTTTTCATGGTAAGGGTGGCCCTCACCATTTGGTTTTCGGACTTATAGCTTTGGAGGTTTTGCAGTGTGTAAAAAAAAAAAAAAAAAAAAAAAAAAAAAAAAAAAAAAAAAAGATATTTTGTGTTGTGGTTTAAAAAAAAAGTATATATTTTTTTTGCCTGGCATGGGGAATAATATGTTATGACAGTTGAGTTTTAACTGTTTTATAGTTTTTAATGTACTTTTTCAGTTTTCTTCTAACCCCCCCCCCTCCCCCCGTTTTGTAAAAATTATATAAATAAATAAATAAAATTTAAATAAGTAAATAAATAAAACATTGTGCAAAGTTTAGTCCACAATTTGTATAGGGAGCAAAATTTTTCCTTCTCTCAAAATTGTATTCGTTAGATGCTACGGGTGGTGGTCGATGATTTCATCCCCTCCTCGTAAAATGTTACTTGTAAACAAGATGTTCTCACGGGAGAGAGTGTGGCTCTTAAAGGACCACACAGTAGATATTTTTCTTTTACAACAGGAGTGGGAGATTTTATTGCAAAAATGTTTCAAGTAACAATCGCCTGTTTCTCTAAAACTCATAAAAATAAAGTTTGTTGTTCGTGTGTATTTAAAAGGGCATCTAACTGCATGTTATTGCTTCAGTAATGGGTAGGAGCTGTCATCATAAATTCAACAAGATTTTTCCATGAAACAGGGACCTACAGGGTTGTTTTATCACGTGGTTCTTCGGGGTGGACCCTAGCAACAACTTTGACCCTGTGTGCACCCTTGACCAATAGGGCACTCTCAGTTAAGTGTATGCAAAGAAGGGTGGAAGACACGGAAGGCTCATTGGTTAGGCAGATGGAAGAGATTTAACGGGGCTGGTGTTTATGTCAGTTAGGAGGTTTGAGATGATGATGAAAAGGTGACTTTTGACAGAGAACGAGAATAATGAAGTAGACAGCACAGGCAATGCGGCTGATTTTAAGAAAACGGGGCTGGTACGGCAATATGAAAGTTTCTGGCGGCAGGAGTTATGCATGAGCACCGGTAGATGAATGCGGTGGGCCCTCGTCCCTTGAAAAGTCTCGCAAATTACGGCGACTGCGGTATTTAGCATAACGTGCCGCAGAATATTCAACCCAAGCGGCAACAGACTTCATGTATTCGGTGGTCTTCGTCCGAGTTATACGCGGCATGTCGGGGGAGATGTGAGTGTTCCGATGCGGGATAACTTTGATGACTGACGGAAAGGCAACGGGAGAGACGTCAGGAAGGGGTCCCTAGACCTGGTCCTCAGCGGAGAAAATCCTGGCAAATACTGGCGCGGAGAGCGCTACACTAAAATTTGACGGAGACAGGCGGCTAGATGCCTCGGTAATAGACTGATAAAATGAACGCTGTGCCCAGCCGATAAACGGCGAACACCTATCAAGACTGGCTGGTGAGTGCTAATATAAAAAAAAAATTATATATATATTAATTGTTGTATTAAATGTTGTTAAGAAAACATCTTGTTCATTAAGGTGATAATGTTATTTATGTAATTGTGTGTTTACGTAGGTTTTATTTGAATATTATGGCTCTTATCTCCATTCAAAATATACTTGTCTAGAAAATATGAGCACATTAGTGATGGTGCTCTGGTATAAGCTCATGGCTTCTTGTTTATGATCTAATTCTATGATCGACGATTTTGTTGTCAAGTAATAATCATTGTGGTTTACCCTCTAAATTGTATAGTTGATCTTATAAGAATTGATGAGACTAAAAAATATACTTTCTCTTTTCTTGAATAAATTTTGTCACTTTGTTCATATAAGTGCTTGATTTTTGTCTCTAGACTAATTTATGTAATTAGTGAATTTTTAGGGTTCACATCTGGTAAGGAGGAGTAGTTCCGCCTATTTTGAGAGTCAAGATCAAACTTTGAAGAGTATTATTTTAAACTATAAGATACACTCAGTGTGAGGAACATTGCTAGTTTACTACATACTTTCATGGCTTCTGCAATTTACATTTATTTACTCAAAACTGTCAGATAATGAGATAATTTAACTTAATATTATACTTTAATTTTCACAATGCAAAATTCCTTTTGTACTCATGTTTAAGACTTCAGTAGCACTTATGCAAAATTTTGGATGTTTCATGCTTGCCATGAAACAGAGTGTGCTTTTGTGATTTGCTCTTCTTGTGATCAGGTGCTGTCTTTAGCCACCACTAAATTATTCTCTTCACCTTAATTTCAGGTGGTTTGATTCAAAATTTAAAATCTTGATCGCACCTGTCATCTTAATGTTACTTGTGGATTCTCGGTTGATTATCACAAAAGGACACAATAGATTGAAATCTCAATCTACTATTAGAGGATGTTAAGTATACTGACATATTCATGCAGGTGAAGGCTACTGCTAAATTAGAGGAAAATTTGAAGAAAGGTAATTAGTAACAATTAAAATTAAATTAAGAGAAATTATATAATTAAAAAAAGAAAAAAAAGAACACACCTAACACACGATAAGATTCATCTCTGATAATAAACGGACTATAAGTGGTCCAATTTTGTATTACGTGTTCTACACGTTTGAATAATTATTTTCTGTACTATATAAACAAAACTATATAACGCTTTTTATCGTACTCTTGCTGTTTTTGTTTTTTTGAGCAACACGTAGTAGTGACCGTTATGCCCATCTCCCTCATGCAATAAATTAACTATTTTACCCCTAGCATTTACTCCCAACATTGTGACATTACCATCATGGGAATTTATAATATTCACAAAAATTATGTTGACGTACGAATGAATAATTATTTTCTGTACTGTATAAGCAAAATGACAAAGCTCTGAACATACAATTTCCATCAGCACTGACATTGCGAACGTTAAATGACTCTAAATTCTTATTTAAAATAACAGTAAAATGGAAACCTAAGTATTTATACAAATAAATAAAATAAATACCTTAAAAACCGTCCGCAGTTGTATTAATTACCTACCAAAATCATCCAAGGCCTACCGCAACGTGCTAAAGTAACTCCAGATGAATGAACGCTCGTAGACAGGAAAAAGCCCTCACCTCATTTGCTAAAACATCCCGGAATCCAAATCTGTCTCTGGACAGTAGAAGCCTCAAACTGATTGACTGTATGCTCGCGCACGCGTATAGAACCCATTTTTGCATAGATTGACTGAATTCAGCTTTAGCTTTAAATATATGGATGATTTGTAATCTATGAATTTGTTTGACCGGTTGATTGGTTGATTTTATGACAGCCGATTATCTACTCGAGGGATATAAGCCCTAAAGGGGAGTGCCCTCGGTGGGGGTCTTTCTAAGGGATCCTAACCCGTATTTGCGGCAAGGGTAAAAGAAAACCACGGAAAACTCCGAACGGTTAGATCGACGAGCGGGACAGGGGTATGAACCCAGCACCTCCCGTCTGCCAGCATTGAGAGCAGAACCTCTCAGCCACTGGTGGGGCCGAATTTGTTTGACAGAAATTGATTTCTGAAATCTTCAAACAAGCGAATTCTAAAATAACAGCTGATTCTGTCAAGCAGTGTTTGAGTTATGCTTAAAAAACTGCTAGTATTTCACTTCGTTTTGCAACAATAACAAGGAAGGAATTTAATCTTAGCAGTTCCAAATTTTACACCAGCATAATTCCTAAACCACTTCCCAAAATGACTTCATATCAAAAGTTTTATATCAAAAGGTAGAATTTACAAACGAATCCAATTATGGTGTTATAGTTAAATGCTCGTATTGAAAGTTTCAAAGGTAATTACAATTTCACTATGAAAAAGATTATTTTTAAACATACATTTAAAGAAGTCAGGATTTCAATTCAAATGATTAATTTAATTTTTTAGTTGGCGATAAAATATTATAATTTTTAAAAATTTATAGTACTATTTAAAAAAAAAAGTACCAAAAGCATATGATGTGCGAAAACAAAATAACAATTACAAAGATTGATTACCTTGATTATTTTAAAGAAAAAACAACTTCTCATCATATAAAATTAAACTCTAAAAACTTAAACGTTAATGAAGAAACGTAAAATAATTAGAAAAATAAATTTGTTTAAAAAAGAAATTAAATTACATGCATCAAACATTTGAAAGTTTAGACAAGAAAATAACATGGATTTAATCAGATTAAGATGGATGTCTTACTTTATACAATGGAAATTAGGGTTTCTTTAATAATATGAGTTTAATTAATTATTTATTTTTAGCTATATATAAAAATAGCTGTATTTAAACTTTATAAAAATGACACTTGGATGGTATCAAGTACATACATTAGTTTATTAAATAAAAAAACCCGTAAATATATATATATCTATATTATAAAAGACAAGCGTGTCCGTGCGTAACGCTAACGTCTTTTTCTAAATGGCAAGACTTGACGATGAAATTTCGGTTTTGCGATTTTTGATACTGCATTTTTTAAAATTTATAAACATCACATATTTCTAATTTTTTCACCGTTATATAGGGAAAAACAACTACAGTGAACTTCCGTTAAGACGGCCCCGTTTAAGATGGATTTCTCGTTATTACGTGCAAAAACAAAATTCCCGGTTAAGGTCTATAGGAAGTGCATGTAACAGACATCGTTTAATACGTACAGTTTAAGATTTCATTCGTTAAGATGGACAAATATTCATCAGTACAACGAAATCCCAAAAATTTTCCTATTCTTTTTTTAAGATGAAAGGAGTATAGAAACCTCGCATCTGACGTCACGGAGCAGCCGACGAAGAAATCTATCCTCCAAAAGTGCAAGCTATTCGGGTGCAAAATGTCCGTGATATGCTGGTGACAATTAGGAAATTTTATCAATCAACTGAAAATGTTTTTGAGACACATTTGAACATTTGGCTAAACTTGAGAATGATATCGAAAGAAGGTCGCTTACCAAGAAAAAACAAATGAAGATTTCTTCTTATTTTGGATTGCTTTTAAGTACTCTTGACCGTTTTCTTTCATGTACTAACATTTTGCACCTTCAAGTAACAATGTAAGCATGCTTCAATGTAAACTCGAGTTTCAAATATATATATTTTTTCATTTTAAAGTTGTTCTTGTACATTTTTAGTAAAGTAGCATAAAATGGTATGAGAAATCCTATTTTTAGTCATATTACAATATATATGTACATAATAAGTATGTTTTACTGTAATGTAAAACGTCGAATTTGTGAACTCCTGTTATAATGGACTCTCGTTAATACGGACAAAAAACGCTTGCCCTTGACTATCCGTCTTAACGAGAGTTCACTGTACTTTCAAATGCAATTTGTTTGAACACTGTATCGCAATTTAATCATTTTAATAGTATTTAAATTAAATTTCAAGTATTTTTTCTAATCTATCTCTATCGCTTGCAGACGATTACAAAATATTAATCCGTTTGCACTTTAATCAATATAAAAAGTTCAGCATTTGATTCCAGCTAATATTCAATAACGAAATTAAAACTTCATTCAGCTATAAATAACATAGTTTAAATAAAATACAAATTTAACATACATGTAATCGAAATAAACTTTTAAAACCACTGAAATTATCAGAATAACTAAAAAAAAAAAAACTGCTATAGTTAATGAAATTTTTAGGGATTTCTTCGGCTATTAACTTCTGGCTCGAAGCCAATACAAAATTACCGCTTTTAATAAATTAAAAAATTTTATTTGAATATATAATTGACATATTTCATACAAAAATGCTCTTTAGTTTTGTTAAGGGATAATCTAAAACAATTATTAAATGTAAAAAATATATTATCAATATTCATATGTAAATTTATCAATATACAGGGTGATTATAAAGAAACTTTGCCAACATCTGCACTTCTAGCGGCCGTTCTATTTAACCGATCAAGATGAAATTTTAAATATAGTTGTTTGAAGGTATGCGCTCGAGATTCTGTGAATGGCAATACAGTGGTGCTCACGGTTACGGTTATAGTTACAGAAACTCGAAAATTTCGAATGGCAACGCCTACTTTTTCCTGTCTCAAAATGTTCAGCGCATGCGAAAACCCTAAATAGCGTTGAAACGGTACCGATATGTCCAAAAACCGACGTGTTATAGACATACAAACCGTTCTTTAAGGCGCACCGAGCAATAATGCATTCGACAGAGACAAGAAACTGCTGAATGATGAGAACACATATCAGACAAAAGAAAACCTTTATTGGCATCAAACATTTTCCACATGGGTGCCATCACAAGCAATTACGCATTGCATGCGGGAGACGACGGACAATACCGCTGAACGCAACATGACGCGAGGAATGTTTCTAATCTCACGCCGTATAGAATCCTGCAAGCCCGACAATGTTTGCGGATTGCACAGGTAAACTCTGGATTTGAGATATCCCCAAAACCAGAAATCCATAGGCGTCAGATCTGGGGATCGCGCAGGCCACGGAATAGGATAATGGCGTGAGATGATGCGATCACCAAAATGCTGATCTAGGAGCCTTTTAACTGACCTCGCTATATGTGGAGGTGCACCATCTTGCATCCAAACAACGTCATTGAGTGCATTCCGCCGACGCAACTCCGGTAGTACAGAATTTTTCAGCATGGCTGCATACCGAGAGCCTGTTACAGAACATGTTGCAGGACCCGCTGGGGTCGTTTCCTCAAAGAAGAACGGGCCGAGAACAAATGTAGCTGTAATGCCGCACCACACAGTCACTTTGGCGTCAAATAATGGTACTGGTGCCACAGCGTGAGGATTCGTCTCTCCCCAGTGCACACAATTCTTTGTGTTAATGTTGCCATGTAAGGTGAAATGCGCCTCGTCCGTCCATAGTATGCGAAGTGGCCAGTCGTTATCAGCATCATATCGTAATAAAAATTCATTTGCGAAGTCCAGACGTTGTTGTGGGTCACCCGGCTGCAACATCTGGACGCGCTGAAATCGATAGGGAAACATGTGAAGTACTGAGCGCAAGAGCTTGCGGACCGTTGTGTTTGGAATATCCAACAAGCGCGATAATCCTCTTGCAGTTTCTGTGTGCCCTGTAGTCACTGTATGATGCACTTCCATGACAACGTCCTCAGAAACTGTTGGCCGTCCGGAGCGCGGTTTGTCACAGGTGCAGCCTGTATCTTCGAATTTGCGCACTAAATCACGCACAGCTTGCAGAGTACATGGCCCACGTCGTTGTCGATGATTGCGGCGATACACACGCAAGGCTTCCGCAGCGTTCATCCCATTTAGATAATAGAGTTTGATCAATTCACCGCGAACTTTCCCAGGAAGAGTCATATCGTCGGCATGTGCGAGTTCATGAATGACGACTTCGCATACCCGCTTGGTATTTTATAGGCTTCCTCCGCTGAATATCTGGCGAACGGCGTTCTGTGATTGGTATCTTGCCTGTGTCATATGCAAAGTTACTGCGTGCGCACAGATCGTGTTTTGTTGGCCGGTTTTCAGAACTCTTCTTTGTGTATGCATAACACGTTTGTTTTTGGACATATCGGTACCGTTTCAACGCTATTTAGGGTTTTCGCATGCGCTGAACATTTTGAGACAGGAAAAAGTAGGCGTTGCCATTCGAAATTTTCGAGTTTCTGTAACTATAACCGTAACCGTGAGCACCACTGTATTGCCATTCACAGAATCTCGAGCGCATACCTTCAAACAACTATATTTAAAATTTCATCTTGATCGGTTAAATAGAACGGGCGCTAGAAGTGCAGATGTTGGCAAAGTTTCTTTATAATCACCCTGTATAATAAGTTTTCAATAAAAATAAAATAAATGGTTTTCACATATATTCTATATCTGGGGAATCCCGGGTTGGATGCCCTAGTTACTATAAATGTGAGATTTTTAAATTTCAGTACGCAGTAAGCAGTAAGTTCACTGATTAATTTAAATTCCAATTCAGAAAAAAAATTCATAACACTTCTAAAAAGATCTCAATTTGCACATTGTGTGCGTAACATACATATATGTGTTACGGTTGGTTTCAACAAATTTTTTTTTTTTAATCTACATTAATTATTTAAATCACTTTCTCAACATTTATTTAAAAGCACTCTTTTTTTCTGTTTCTAATAAAAATTTAAATAAATAAAAGTAATTGTAATAATTATAATAAAATCAGTTTTTATTTTTTCTTCTTTCTTTTTCTTTTTGCAACGTAATTTCAACGTTTATAGTCTAACGTAGCTTCCTGTTTTTCAAATACGAAAAGCAGACAGCAAGGGAGGGATGTTTTGTCAGTAGACTGCACAGGTGGAAAATTTGGAGTCATCTAGTCTGACTTTGATATAAGAATGACCGACCGCCCTGTATAAGAATTACGTTATCTTATGAGTGTACTATACACGCAATTAGGCTTTGTAAGTTTACGTCAGGCTTCAATTGGCTCTGCTATCAGGCGGATAGCTGGCGCCCATGTAAACAGAGGCTAACAGGACCCCCCTTCAGCACACGCCATGGGGGCGATGCATGGTTTCCTTCCCCCATGAAGCGGCCGGCAGAGTGGAGCGGCAAGCTGTAGTCTTCACGATGAGTCCATTTTTCCTTTTGTTTCCATTCCCGTACCCCTGGCAGAGTGGATCGGTCCCGTTTTTCAAGCAGCGCGGGAGAATGAATGTTTACGACACTTGTTGCTTGGCCAAGAGACCTGTCGTTTGACTCGTAAAAAAAATTCGACTTATTACGGGGCTCGAAGATTGGCCTGTGGGCTGGATCGCGAAGTTGTTGAAGGCGGACAGGTTTCTGGAAGATTTTTTTTTTTGAGAGTGGGGCATTGATGGCCCTACATTAACCATCCTAAATCATGATGTTATGATGAAAAGAGGCTATAAGGGCATTTTCGAATTGCGGATCTATAACTGTTAACGAGAAATTAAGAAGAAGATATGTGTAGCCTATTTTTTTTTGGCGTAGTGGCGCTCCAAGATTATGACTTCTTAACCATCAGAAGTGATCATAGATATTGAACTAAACCGGTCGTTAGAAGTCGTAGTGTTCTGAGTTACGGTGATGGCTATCTTCGAATAAAACACATGCTTCAGGAAGGTGAAATTACTGACTCCGACGGTGAATTTCTGGACCGTAGAACGATTTTCCCCTCCGGACTAGATGATGGACCTAGTAGTTGATGGCAAGTGATGCAGTGAGATGAGAGGATTGATGAATGTTAGCTTGAAACCACGTCTGAATTTTTCCCCAGCCTGAATACTCCAGCTTAAGTGTTTCATCAGATTTTGAAAAAGGAGGAAATGCTCCTAAGTGCCCATTGACTAAAATTGTAGAACTCTCTACCTGTTGTAAGTACTATTTGCATAGTTTTTCTTTTTATTTATTTGTACCTCTTTAAAAAAAAAAAAAAAAAAAAAAAAATATGTTTGCTATACCAGAGTTTAAAAGTGAAATGAATATCTTTGGATAATTTCAATAAGAATAAACATTATGAACAGAAATAGTCTGTAGGTTAATATATAATGTTTGTATGTTTGAACGACCATTAAATGGTAATATGATGGTAATTTTAAAAATATGATGTGTAATTTAAAAGTAACCAGTGAGTGGTTTCAACTTAAAAGATCAGCTGTTATATTGTTTTATTAAGATTATTTTTGATAACTTAGTTGCTTCATTATTTTAAATGTTCAAATAAATTGTGTTTTTTTTTGTTTATTATCAAAGTTGGTATGTTTTTCTTTGTATAAATCTCTAAATAATTAATTTTTTATATTCACAGTAGACCTATAAGAATGGCCTAACCTTTCTGTGATTAATTAAAAAAAAAAAAAAAAAGGGAGAGAAAATTCAACTTTATTAAATTAGGACTTTAAAATTTCTTAAGTTTAAATTCATAACTGACTGTTTTAATGAACATAAATTGAAGTTCACTCAATGTTATACAATCGTATTTTTGATCTTGATTTAAGGATGGATAGATTAATAAGTGAAACAGTAATATTAAATTTAATTTCATAAAATGTTAAATTAAGCTTTAACTCTCCTCTTTCAGAAACATTGTTTTTCTAAAATATACACCGAAATTGTTTTATTTTAAAAAGTAAAAAAAAAAAAAAAAAAAAAGAAAAAAAAAATATCCAGTCATTATACACCACTATACGATTCTTGGTTAACCGATCGGATCTTGTTCAGAATCTCTATGGTTGTTCTAAAATTTTAGTACATCATCATATCCCTATTCTATTAACGGATTTAACTCTTTCCCCTTTTGGTCCTCATATTGGAGGAATTTCAGGTTGTCTGCATTTTTCCAAATTATGTGATGATTACACTTTTGTTAATTTAATGTGTATGGAGATTTGAGCTTGATCGGGTTGGAGTGGAGTTGGGTGTTCTTTTTGCAATCCAGTATGCTACTTGATTTAGAAATCTGTTGCCCCTTACTACATTTAATATTGTCTTAAAATGATGAGTTCAAAATTATCATTGTTGTATTAACCTATTCGGATTCTTAAGTTTTGATATTCTGATTAATTTAATATAATTTGCTACCTTTTCCATGGCAACAGATTTCAGTGGAGCTAATCAGGGTATACTTATTTTTTTCTAAATATTTAATTGTCAAGTGAAGATTGAGTAATAAATGAGCTTTTTAAGTTTAAGTAAGTTGTGTTTTAGAAAGAACCTCAAAACTCCACAACAAATGGAGCCGTAACAATTCGGTCTCTAGGTTATTGATTTTTTTTTACTTGTATGTATTTATGTATCAAAGAGCAACTGGGTGTTTTTGCAATTAAAATTTTATTTATATGTTCAAGTGTAAAAAGAGGTCTAGGCTCTCTCTCTGTGCTAGTAAGCTACAATTCCCAGTCAAAATTATGCCTTGTGAGCATAACCTTTTCTTATTTACAAAAAGCATAGTCCTGTACTTAAGTTTTATGTATTTATAAGGTTTTCCTTTCCCCTCTCTTTCTCTCATTTTTAAGTTGTCCCCCCCCCTTTTTTCATTTTCTTTTTGGTTTGTTTGTCATTTTCTAACTCTAACTATGGCTGATAAGCACTCGGAAGCAATTGCCACTATTCAGCGAAAAAATGCTTTAGTGGATAATTTGTCAAACATTCCCCCATTCAATGGAGAGGCCAGCTCAGTCTGCTTCTCAGATTTTTCTGAGAAATTTGAGAGTTTTGCCAAATTATTCGACTGGAATGAGGAGCAGAAAAAATTCGTTTTGTTAGCTAGATTATCAGGAGCTGCTTCTAGGCGAATAAAAATTCACAAAGCAAAAACATCTGATGAGCTATTAAAAATCTTAAAAGAGAGTTATACTTCACAGGCCACACCAGATGTTGCCCTCAGTCATTTTTTAAATTTTAAACAGCCACCCAATATGAGTGTTCAGGAGTTTTATGACAAGGCATATGATATGTCATTAAGAGCCCTTGTAATTGAAGGTATCCAGGGTGAAGTAGTCGATAAAAGCCGAACGGCTCTACTACACTCCATGCTGTTGAGCAATCTTACACCAGAAGTGCGAAAGGGGGTAATTGCGAGAAATCCACAATCCCCAGAAGAGGTCCTCAAAATTGCGCTTCTTGAGGAAAAGGCTTATAGGAGCATTAACCCTTTCTACAACCACCGCGAGGAAATTCTCAACCCTAATTTGACCCAAAACCTACCCTGTGCTGCAGTTTTTCAGCAAGATAGCTCACAAAAGAAGGAGATAGACCAACTAAAATCTCAAATTGATGTTTTAGCAGCTAAGATAGACAGTTTAGTTGATCTTAGGGCTAGGGATGTACAGGAGAAAAACCAAGAGGTAAGACCCGTAACCTGCTATAGGTGCTCCGTACAAGGCCACTATGCCAGAGATTGTCCACTAAATTTTGTCGACTATAATTTTAGAAGGGGAGGTGGTCAAAATTTCAGGAGCCGTGGGCAAAATTATAGAAACAGAGGTGAAAATCCTAGAGGGAACCACAATCAGCGAGGCGGATATAGGGGAAGAAGAGGTGGTTATTACCAAAACAATAGGAGCACAGCTGCGAACAGAAATGAAGAGCAGGCGGTAAATAACACCCCAGTAGCTAACAATGAAAGTGAGGCTTTAAACTATTAGTGGCCGGATCAGATGTGGTCAAGTCGATCCCCAACAGGCCCCTGGACCCCCCAACTGTGTATAGTATGTTTCAGCCCCAATCATATACATTACCAACTGCAAGAATTTACATAAATAAAGTTTGCCTAAATGCATTATGTGACACGGGTTCTGCAATTAATCTCCTGAGTGGTACTGATTGTAACTGTTTAGAGAATTTTGAAATGGAGAATTGCAATATCCCCATTATGACTGTCACCGGTGAGAAAGTTCACCTAAATAAGAAAGTATTTTTAAAATTTGTTTTTGATAATGTTCAATGTCAAGCTGAATTCTATGTAGTGGAAGGTAAATTAGCAGAGGAATTTAATATGATTTTGGGAATGCCATTTTTGAAAGAGTACCGGGCAAGTATAAATTGTGATACAAATGCTGTCGCTCTTAAAGTGCCAGTTTCAGGCCAATGTAAACAAAGCGTAGAAACCCCAAGTAATACTTCAGGGTGTAATACTTGTCTTGCTACTAATTCTGTAAATATTTCTAACTCCGTATATAGTGTAAATTCTAATAATAATTGTATAAATAATGATTGTGTTAAAAATAATTCTGTAAATATAAAATGTGTCAACAAAGTAGGGGAGAATTCAAAAAGTAGTAATGCCAATAGCCCTCCTGAAAATTGTGCATGTGAGAAAGTTCATGACTCAGTTAATATTGAAAATGGGAATCATAGTAGTGAAAATATGGTAGTTCAGGACCCGCAGTTGAGTAATATGGGAAAAGATGTTGAGATAGTCATTCAAACTGAGTCGGATAAGGAAGTTGAAAGTGTTGCGCAGAACTTTTGCATGCAAACAACATCAGGCGGTAGCTCTGAGGGTAATAACACTGAAAATTTTTCAAGTATTCAAAGTGTCGACAACATTCTTTCAGCAGCGAGTCAGGTAACTCAGGGTAATTTAGCTGAAGAGACTACTGAAATTTGTAATATTGATGAAAGTGAAGATTTGGTAAGTATAGAGGATAAGGTACCTGAAGTCGAGGAGGAGAGCAATGAAGATAGCAGTAGTGATAAAACCAATAAAAATAAAAATATAAGTTTCGCTGTGTTATGTAGCAAAATTTCAATTCCCCCGCAGTCAAAAATATTAGCCCAGGTTAAAAGTTATAAGGAAAATTTTATTAAGGAAAATGATATTGTTATGTTAGAACCTTTGGCGAAAAATTTAAATCAAGGTCTCCTTACCTCCAGAGCCATTTGCACTAAAGAACATGGCCTATATATCTCATTTGCAAATTTTTCAGACAATAGTATTCATTTAAATAAAGGAACCTTTGTTGCCAAAATTCAAAAATGTGTAGACCAGTCAAATATACCCGTAACTGATAATAAATTAACCTATAATATAAATTTGGCCCCTCCAATTGGTGACTTTGATCACGCTGATCTCACTTGGAGCTCTGAAATTAATTTAGATCATTTAGAACCCCCATTAAAACTTAAAATGCAAAATTTTCTAGACAAAAACAAAGATGTATTTGCAGCATCGGTCTTAGATTTACCCGGCTGTGATACAATCCCGCATGAAATTAACTTAACTTCAAATAAACCAGTTAAAGGCAAAGCTTATAGAGTCCCCTACAAATTACGTCAAGAAATGGAAGACCAACTTAATACTTTGTTACAGGCGGACATAATTTCCCCTTCCATGTCTGAATTTGCTTCTCCGGTTATTCTGGTTCGGAAATCAGACGGTTCCTATCGACTTGCTGTTGACTACAGAAGATTAAATAAAAATCTTGTTAAAGATGCTTACCCAATACCTAACATTACCGACTCTGTTGATGCTTTAAGTGGGGCTAAATTTTTTTCAACGCTAGATTTAACTAGTGGGTTTTTTCAACAGGTTATTCGCCCAGAGGATAGGCATAAAACTGCTATAATCACCCACAAAGGACTTTTTGAGTGGACCCGTAACTGTTTTGGGCTCTCAAATTCAGGTAACAGTTTCCAAAGACTTATGAATGCTATTTTCGGTGATTTAGGCAATCTTGGAATTCTTGTTTATATCGACGACATTGTAATTGCCTCCAGTGATGTTAATTCTCATTTTGAGAAGCTTAGCATGGTCTTTGAAAGGTTAAGACTGCATAAACTTAAACTTAAGCCCAGTAAATGCACTTTCCTTTCGAATAAAATACAATATCTAGGTTTTGAGATTTGTAGTGGCCAAGTATCACCTATCAATAAAAATATTGCCGTAATAGAAAATTTTAAACCTCCAACTACCCGAAAGGCTGTTAGGTCATTTATTGGAACTCTATCTTTCTATAGGAGATTTATACCAGATTTTACTAAGAGAGCTAAAAATCTAATCAACTTAACGAAAGAGACAGGAAAATTTTCGTGGAATGAAGATGCACAGAAAGAATTTGAAGACCTTAAAATGGCTCTTATTTCAAAACCATGTCTTGCACTCCCTGATTTTGAGAAAGAATTCCACTTATATACTGATGCCAGTGGCGAAGCATTAGGGGCAGTGTTATCACAATTAGATGAAAATAACATGCTCCATCCTGTTGCCTTTGCCAGCAGAAAATTGAAAGATGCTGAGACCCGCTACTCCACCACTGAAAGGGAATTACTAGCTTTAGTTTGGGCTACTGCCCACTTCAAATGTTACATTGCTAATACCCATTTTTTCATCTATACAGACCATGCGCCTCTAACATTTATGTTAAAAATTCACGACCCTACATCTCGCATGGCTAAATGGATCTGCACTCTCTCAGACTTTAATTTTACAATCAAGTTTGTTAAAGGTAAGTGTAACAGTGTCGCAGATTTCCTTTCGAGGTATGTCAACAATGATAACTCCAATGATACTGTTAATTGTAATTTTTGTATACAAGTCGAAAAGGAAGTTACTTTTATGCCTCATTCTAATCTACTTGAAAAAATTGGTGAATTACAAAAATCAGACAAGAAATGCTGCGAGATTGCAAGAAAACTAGACCAAGGTGTAGAAATTGCTCCTAAATACATGAAATTTTTTTTTAGAGATGACATTTTAGTTTGTGAGGATACAAGGGAGTCAGCTATTTTGAATAAATCTGTAAAGTTAGTCGTGCCAAAAGAATTGGTTACTCAAGTTTTTGCACTAACACATGAGTCCCTAGCGGCTTGTCATCAAGCCTTTCAAAAGACCATTGATCGCATTCGTGAGCACTTCTATTGGCCAGGAATGTCGTCAGATGTCAAGCATCTAGTGGAGTCATGTATTAGTTGCCAGCAGAAGAGAGCTTATAGAGCGAACCAGCTCGCCCCTCTGCAACGTATGCCGACCCCCCAGTTTCCCATGAACAAGGTTCATTTGGATCTCATTGGACCCTTACCGCAAACTTTTTCGGGAAATAAGTATATTGTCGCATATATAGATTCATTTACTAAGTGGCCAGAAGCATATGCGGTTAGTTCAACCACTTCAGATGTCATTGCGGACACTTTAGCTGATTTCATATCACGCTACGGTGCGCCCTGTTTTATTACGACGGACAACGCGAAGAATCTAATTTCAGATGCGATAGAGCACGTATATAAAATGTTTGGTATTAATCATATTAAGACCTCATCTTATCACCCGGCTGGCAACTCGCAAGTGGAGAGACAGAATCGTACTCTTAAAAATGCACTTTGTCACATAGTCAACCAAAATCAATCTGACTGGGACACTAAACTCAAATTTGCACTACTAGCTATGCGTTCAGCTGTCCACTCTTCAACTAAACTTAGCCCAGCTGCAGTTATGTATGGCAGAAATATGAATCTACCATATAATCTCTTTTCTCAACCACCTTCTTTTAATTATAATGATGCACCCTCTTTTTGCGAACTCTTAATCCCAGCTCTTCAAAAAGTATACACTGAAGTACATAGTAATTTAATTAAAGTTTCTGAGCAGCAGGAAAAATACCGTGAAAAGACAGCTGTTGATAAAAATTTTAAAATAGGAGATCTTGTGTGGTTATTTACACCCACAGTCGCGCCTGGTAATACAAAAAAATTAAGCAAGCAAAATAATGGTCCTTTTACTATAATTGAGAAGCTAAATGAGGTTAATTTTAAAATAGCGCTAGTTGCTAATCCCAAAAATTGTCAGGTTGTCCATGTTGACAGGTTGTCTTCTTTCAAAGACAGACTCCCCATCTGGTCCAGTAAACCAAAACAAACAATTGGCCTGGGATCGACTGAAAACGTGACCATCGATTCACCACACCAACCGCGCGATTCTCCTGCTGTACGCAGGTGTAAGCGTAACCGATTCATTCCCTGGGCACCATATGATAGTAACCGCGCACCAGCAGTAGTGAACGTCAACAATAACGAAACTCCGGTATCGCCGGAAGTGGAGGAAACAGACAGCGACGCGACTGAAATCATAAATCCCTCTCCCACACCTCCCATTTCTCCGGAGATTGCAGCGGCAGAGAATAACGAGATGTGCGTAAATAAAAATTTAGCAACGGCAGAAGGCAGTGAAATGCGCGTAGGTAAAAATTCAGCCACGGCAGAAAGCAGTTCAACTGCTGAGCACAGCGGTTCGCGCAGGTCTCGTTCATCGATTCGTCCAGCTGCTAAATCGAATAGAAGTAGTCGTTCAATATCGATTTCTAGAACCGACTATTCGCTACGGGATAGAAGAGACCGTCCGAGTTATAAATACTAACTACCTTTTTTCGTTATTCAAGCATTTTTATTCAATTTTACCTTGTTTATTTGTATTTATTTATAGTTTAGTTAATGTGTATGTATATTTAATTATTTTTTTTTGACATTTTTAAAACGGAACTTAGTTTTTCTAGCGTATTAAAGGTTTGTTTTGGTTGTGTGTTGATACTCTCATGTAGGCATTTTTAACCCTTTTTATGCCTATACTTAAGGTTTTTGTCTGTTTTATGGTAGATTATGTGGTATATACCCGTCCGCACCCCGTTTTCGTAGATTTTGGGTATATTTTTGCAAAAAAAAAAAAAGAAACGAATGTAATTTTTGTTACTTTAAAATTTTTTTAGGATTTTGTGTTTTGTATGCCCTTTTGCCGAGGTAGATCTGTTTAGTTCAGTTTTTTTTAATGCATCAGTGTTTTGTATATAACTTTTTAAGTATGTGTTTACTTTAATTTCTACATTTTAACTAGATAGATTTATTATTTACTATACAGTTTGTGGTTCTATTTGAGCTTAAACTTTAAGGAGTGTGGGCCCTTTTTCTTTTTCTAGTACATACTGTCTCATGTACATGCCTGTATGTTGTTGTGTGTGGCTAAAAGTGCTAAAATTAACTATTTTATTTATTCTACTTCCTATTTTTGTGGAATGTGTGTTTTCCTTCCTGGTGATATATGTCACCACCCCTGTTTTTTATTTTATTTTGTGGAATGTTTTCCCTGTAGTGCCCAAAAGGCCCGAAACTGCTTTTTGCTATAAGTAGCACAGAGGCAGAGATACTCTTTCCCATGCACATTACTTGTACGTGCATTTGTAAAATCTACATAATATCCCGAATCATTAGACTGTGTTCGAAAACAAACATGTGTTCTCATATAAAATTGTTACAATTGTGTGCGTAATTCTCTAACATGGTCTGTGATACCATAATTTGTGTCTTACAGATGTATATGTATATATTTTTTTTTGTGTGTCACCAGTTGCTCTTGTGTATTTTTGTATAATAGAATTAATATGTGTTTTACAAATTTCATTGACATTTACAGTGTTGTAACTATGATATTACTAGTACTTATTTACATTAATAGATAGTGTTGTAATATACTGTGATGCCAATTATTGAAGTTATGTATATAAGCAGTATAGTGACAATTAATCAGTGGGCACTTCTCTTCTTTTTCGGCTAATAATTTTTTTTTCCAAAATTCAATTTATGTATTATTTACAGTTCTGTTGCCAGAAGTCTCAGGAAGGATGCAGTTATGCGTAGGAATGACAGTAGTAGGGAAGTGAGGTTTCACAATCAGATGGAACATGTGTTCTTTTACAGGTGCAGAAAATATCTTGGTCATTTTAGTGGTAAAATCAGCCTTGTGGTCCCTCCTCTGGTAGTACTCTTTTATGGTCATGTTTCAGGTAATATTTTAGGTAATGGTTTCTACGGATGTGCGAGCTCTGGTTGTATATATCCGGAATATATTGTCAGGGTGGTATTTCAGCGGTGAACTCTCTGGATCCCGTCCCGGATCGATGTATGATCTGTGTTTGTGGGTCAGTTTTTTCAGTGTTGAGGTCCCAGCATGCCATGTGGTACCATGTTACCTTTCAAAAAAATAATTTGTTTTCTCAAAAAAATTTTTTTTTTAATTAGCCGGGGGGAGCAATCTTGTTACGGTTGGTTTCAACAAATTTTTTTTTTAATCTACATTAATTATTTAAATCACTTTCTCAACATTTATTTAAAAGCACTCTTTTTTTCTGTTTCTAATAAAAATTTAAATAAATAAAAGTAATTGTAATAATTATAATAAAATCAGTTTTTATTTTTTCTTCTTTCTTTTTCTTTTTGCAAAGTAATTTCAACGTTTATAGTCTAACGTAGCTTCCTGTTTTTCAAATACGAAAAGCAGACAGCAAGGGAGGGATGTTTTGTCAGTAGACTGCACAGGTGGAAAATTTGGAGTCATCTAGTCTGACTTTGATATAAGAATGACCGACCGCCCTGTATAAGAATTACGTTATCTTATGAGTGTACTATACACGCAATTAGGCTTTGTAAGTTTACGTCAGGCTTCAATTGGCTCTGCTATCAGGCGGATAGCTGGCGCCCATGTAAACAGAGGCTAACAGGACCCCCCTTCAGCACACGCCATGGGGGCGATGCATGGTTTCCTTCCCCCATGAAGCGGCCGGCAGAGTGGAGCGGCAAGCTGTAGTCTTCACGATGAGTCCATTTTTCCTTTTGTTTCCATTCCCGTACCCCTGGCAGAGTGGATCGGTCCCGTTTTTCAAGCAGCGCGGGAGAATGAATGTTTACGACACTTGTTGCTTGGCCAAGAGACCTGTCGTTTGACTCGTAAAAAAAATTCGACTTATTACGGGGTTCGAAGATTGGCCTGTGGGCTGGATCGCGAAGTTGTTGAAGGCGGACAGGTTTCTGGAAGATTTTTTTTTTTGAGAGTGGGGCATTGATGGCCCTACATTAACCATCCTAAATCATGATGTTATGATGAAAAGAGGCTATAAGGGCATTTTCGAATTGCGGATCTATAACTGTTAACGAGAAATTAAGAAGAAGATATGTGTAGCCTAATTTTTTTTGGCGTAGTGGCGCTCCAAGATGATGACTTCTTAACCATCAGAAGTGATCATAGATATTGAACTAAACCGGTCGTTAGAAGTCGTAGTGTTCTGAGTTACGGTGATGGCTATCTTCGAATAAAACACATGCTTCAGGAAGGTGAAATTACTGACTCCGACGGTGAAGTTCTGGACCGTAGAACGATTTTCCCCTCCGGACTAGATGATGGACCTAGTAGTTGATGGCAAGTGATGCAGTGAGATGAGAGGATTGATGAATGTTAGCTTGAAACCACGTCTGAATTTTTCCCCAGCCTGAATACTCCAGCTTAAGTGTTTCATCAGATTTTGAAAAAGGAGGAAATGCTCCTAAGTGCCCATTGACTAAAATTGTAGAACTCTCTACCTGTTGTAAGTAGTATTTGCATAGTTTTTCTTTTTATTTATTTGTACCTCTTTAAAAAAAAAAAAAAAAAAAAAAAAAATATGTTTGCTATACCAGAGTTTAAAAGTGAAATGAATATCTTTGGATAATTTCAATAAGAATAAACATTATGAACAGAAATAGTCTGTAGGTTAATATACAGGGTGATTATAAAGAAACTTTGCCAACATCTGCACTTCTAGCGCCCGTTCTATTTAACCGATCAAGATGAAATTTTAAATATAGTTGTTTGAAGGTATGCGCTCGAGATTCTGTGAATGGCAATACAGTGGTGCTCACGGTTACGGTTATAGTTACAGAAACTCGAAAATTTCGAATGGCAACGCCTACTTTTTCCTGTCTCAAAATGTTCAGCGCATGCGAAAACCCTAAATAGCGTTGAAACGGTACCGATATGTCCAAAAACAAACGTGTTATGCATACACAAAGAAGAGTTCTGAAAACCGGCCAACAAAACACGATCTGTGCGCACGCAGTAACTTTGCATATGACACAGGCAAGATACCAATCACAGAACGCCGTTCGCCAGATATTCAGCGGAGGAAGCCTATAAAATACCAAGCGGGTATGCGAAGTCGTCATTCATGAACTCGCACATGCCGACGATATGACTCTTCCTGGGAAAGTTCGCGGTGAATTGATCAAACTCTATTATCTAAATGGGATGAACGCTGCGGAAGCCTTGCGTGTGTATCGCCGCAATCATCGACAACGACGTGGGCCATGTACTCTGCAAGCTGTGCGTGATTTAGTGCGCAAATTCGAAGATACAGGCTGCACCTGTGACAAACCGCGCTCCGGACGGCCAACAGTTTCTGAGGACGTTGTCATGGAAGTGCATCATACAGTGACTACAGGGCACACAGAAACTGCAAGAGGATTATCGCGCTTGTTGGATATTCCAAACACAACGGTCCGCAAGCTCTTGCGCTCAGTACTTCACATGTTTCCCTATCGATTTCAGCGCGTCCAGATGTTGCAGCCGGGTGACCCACAACAACGTCTGGACTTCGCAAATGAATTTTTATTACGATATGATGCTGATAACGACTGGCCACTTCGCATACTATGGACGGACGAGGCGCATTTCACCTTACATGGCAACATTAACACAAAGAATTGTGTGCACTGGGGAGAGACGAATCCTCACGCTGTGGCACCAGTACCATTATTTGACGCCAAAGTGACTGTGTGGTGCGGCATTACAGCTACATTTGTTCTCGGCCCGTTCTTCTTTGAGGAAACGACCCCAGCGGGTCCTGCAACATGTTCTGTAACAGGCTCTCGGTATGCAGCCATGCTGAAAAATTCTGTACTACCGGAGTTGCGTCGGCGGAATGCACTCAATGACGTTGTTTGGATGCAAGATGGTGCACCTCCACATATAGCGAGGTCAGTTAAAAGGCTCCTAGATCAGCATTTTGGTGATCGCATCATCTCACGCCATTATCCTATTCCGTGGCCTGCGCGATCCCCAGATCTGACGCCTATGGATTTCTGGTTTTGGGGATATCTCAAATCCAGAGTTTACCTGTGCAATCCGCAAACATTGTCGGGCTTGCAGGATTCTATACGGCGTGAGATTAGAAACATTCCTCGCGTCATGTTGCGTTCAGCGGTATTGTCCGTCGTCTCCCGCATGCAATGCGTAATTGCTTGTGATGGCACCCATGTGGAAAATGTTTGATGCCAATAAAGGTTTTCTTTTGTCTGATATGTGTTCTCATCATTCAGCAGTTTCTTGTCTCTGTCGAATGCATTATTGCTCGGTGCGCCTTAAAGAACGGTTTGTATGTCTATAACACGTCGGTTTTTGGACATATCGGTACCGTTTCAACGCTATTTAGGGTTTTCGCATGCGCTGAACATTTTGAGACAGGAAAAAGTAGGCGTTGCCATTCGAAATTTTCGAGTTTCTGTAACTATAACCGTAACCGTGAGCACCACTGTATTGCCATTCACAGAATCTCGAGCGCATACCTTCAAACAACTATATTTAAAATTTCATCTTGATCGGTTAAATAGAACGGCCGCTAGAAGTGCAGATGTTGGCAAAGTTTCTTTATAATCACCCTGTATAATGTTTGTATGTTTGAACGACCATTAAATGGTAATATGATGGTAATTTTAAAAATATGATGTGTAATTTAAAAGTAACCAGTGAGTGGTTTCAACTTAAAAGATCAGCTGTTATATTGTTTTATTAAGATTATTTTTGATAACTTAGTTGCTTCATTATTTTAAATGTTCAAATAAATTGTGTTTTTTTTTTTGTTTATTATCAAAGTTGGTATGTTTTTCTTTGTATAAATCTCTAAATAATTAATTTTTTATATTCACAGTAGACCTATAAGAATGGCCTAACCTTTCTGTGATTAATTATAAAAAAAAAAAAAGGGAGAGAAAATTCAACTTTATTAAATTAGGACTTTAAAATTTCTTAAGTTTAAATTCATAACTGACTGTTTTAATGAACATAAATTGAAGTTCACTCAATGTTATACAATCGTATTTTTGATCTTGATGTAAGGATGGATAGATTAATAAGTGAAACAGTAATATTAAATTTAATTTCATAAAATGTTAAATTAAGCTTTAACTCTCCTCTTTCAGAAACATTGTTTTTCTAAAATATACACCGAAATTGTTTTATTTTAAAAAGTAAAAAAAAAAAAAAAAAAAAAGAAAAAAAAATATCCAGTCATTATACACCACTATACGATTCTTGGTTAACCGATCGGATCTTGTTCAGAATCTCTATGGTTGTTCTAAAATTTTAGTACATCATCATATCCCTATTCTATTAACGGATTTAACTCTTTCCCCTTTTGGTCCTCATATTGGAGGAATTTCAGGTTGTCTGCATTTTTCCAAATTATGTGATGATTACACTTTTGTTAATTTAATGTGTATGGAGATTTGAGCTTGATCGGGTTGGAGTGGAGTTGGGTGTTCTTTTTGCAATCCAGTATGCTACTTGATTTAGAAATCTGTTGCCCCTTACTACATTTAATATTGTCTTAAAATGATGAGTTCAAAATTATCATTGTTGTATTAACCTATTCGGATTCTTAAGTTTTGATATTCTGATTAGTTTAATATAATTTGCTACCTTTTCCATGGCAACAGATTTCAGTGGAGCTAATCAGGGTATACTTATTTTTTTCTAAATATTTAATTGTCAAGTGAAGATTGAGTAATAAATGAGCTTTTTAAGTTTAAGTAAGTTGTGTTTTAGAAAGAACCCCAAAACTCCACAACATATGAAATCTTGGGCGAAAGATATTGCATTAGTTTCTTCTGATATCTGATGATATCCTTAAGGGGCGGTACTCCTGATACAGCTTGATTTTTTTTCTTTAAAAAAATGCCCATAAAAAAAAATGATTTTGACTTTGAATTTATTGTACTTTTATGTAAAGGTGTTAATATTGTCATATATATAAAAATGTTGAAATTTTAATCGATCTAATGTTCTCCAAAGCTCACTGCGCACGATGTGCACTGTAAATGGGTATAGGTGATTGTTCTCTTGAAAATCATCTGAAACAAAAACTTCACACGAATTCTTAAATTGTATTAATTTAATTGATGGATAAACCTCAAAGTGATAAGATAAATTAAAGTTTCTCAAAATGTCAGTTGTTTGAATTTTAGTGTCAACTTTTTTCATAAATTTTCCGTTTTCAAAAGTGTTTAAAATAATTGAAATTATTAAAAACTAGCGGCCCTCCCTCGCTTTGCTTCGGGTTAACCTTGAAAACCTTCATCTCTTTGTGTTTTCTGTAGACCTTTTTAATGTGTAATTAATACATTATTTTGATAAATCTTGTAGGGTTCAGCCTGCGTTTGCAATGTATAAGCGGAAAAAATGAAATTATTTACGACATCACATTAAAAACCTCAAAAATAACAGTATTTCTCCACTATTTAATGGATGTTATTATACATATAAACCTTCCTCTTGAATCACTCTATCTATTAAAAAAAAACCGCATCAAAATCCGTTGCGTAGTTTTAAATATTTAAGCGTACATAGGGATATAGGGACAGAAAAAGCGACCTAAACCTCAAAAATAACAGTATTTCTCCACTATTTAATGGATGTTATTATACATATAAACCTTCCTCTTGAATCACTCTATCTATTAAAAAAAACCGCATCAAAATCCGTTGCGTAGTTTTAAAGATTTAAGCGTACATAGGGATATAGGGACAGAAAAAGCGACTTAAACCTCAAAAATAACAGTATTTCTCCACTATTTAATGGATGTTATTATACATATAAACCTTCCTCTTGAATCACTCTATCTATTAAAAAAAACCGCATCAAAATCCGTTGCGTAGTTTTAAAGATTTAAGCGTACATAGGGATATAGGGACAGAAAAAGCGACTTTTATACTATGTTAAGATGTTAATTGTCGAAATTTTATCTTCTTCTTAAGAAAAAAAATAGATTAATTTTCAAAAACAAAATGTCGATTTCTCTAACGGTATAAGCGTGAAAACGTACACCGATTAAAAAAACTTGTTTCAACAAAAACGCATTCAAAATTCTGATTAGACATGACAGGCGTGACAAAGGTCCGTTTAACTAGTTTTTAGGACATAATTATTGACTGGAACAAAAACTGTTTTTCGAGAATATTCTTGAGCTAGACACTTTAAGGTAGGGATCTTCAACATTTCACACTTCAGGGCTACATCAATAAAAATTTAATATCACGTGAGTCACCTTTAAGTTAGTGATCAATTCTAGGTAAGAAATGTATACAAGTCTATGTTACAAGACCAGAGGCTGATTGTATGTAAGAACTTCAGAAAGGCAGATTTCTCATTTTCTTCTTGATTTATAACAATTATTTTATTCGATTTTCAGTTAATATTTAATGTCATCACGAGAAATTCTATATAGTTTCTTCAGTTAGTACTAGTGGTAGTATCAGCAGCTGTAGCAAAATCGAAGACACCAGCGAAACTGTGTTTACTGGAGCACCATATTGATACAAGAGAAAGCCATATACATATGTGCCAATAGAAGCTAAAATCCGATACTTGTGTTTCGCGAAGTTGCAGCTTTTTTACGGAAAAAATCTTTTCGCAGGCATTTGTGATCATATAGGTACTGAGAACCTAATTTACACTTTGATTTTTTAGTCACATTTTTTATTTAAAGGAAGATATTTGAAAGTTTTTTTTATATGTTATGGGAAACGTTTGCATCTTAATGTCCGAAATGTCACGGCGGGACTCTAAAATACTCTTACAGTGGCCCACGGGACACAGTTTGTAAACTCCTACTTTAAAGGTTAAATTTTTTTTTTCAATCAATTGAAAGTTTTACGAAGAAGGAGAACTTCCCCTTATGCTACCGTATCCAATCAAGAGCAGCATAGAAGATGAAATTTGACCTCTATGATGTAAAATTATGAATGTGTCATATAAAAGAAACATGTTTTGAACCAGAAGTTTTATTTAGTAATAATATTAAACAAGTACTGTACAAAAATAATCAATTTTATCGAATAATAATTTTATCAAATAAAATTCCTCGTGGGAATAAATATATATGATTCAGTAGTTCAAATCGGAGAAGTTTAACAAATTTAGAGGTAAAGGATGTGAATTAATTTAGACTTTGCTAAACAACGCATAACCAACAGAGTGAAAAATGTGTCCAGACCGGAGGATCAATCCCAGATGCCCTGGTATAACGCACCAAGTGCTTTAACATTTAAGCCATCTGGACGTCATCCAGTCTGGCATTTTTCACTTATACGTTGTCAAAGCTGCAACTTCGCAGCACACGATGGAATGTCATACATGAGCACACTACCCAGTGGCGTACATGAGACGAATAAATTCCCAGCATAGGAGTATCTAAATTTCCAATTAAAATTTCAGCATAAGTGAAAAATGTCGGACTGGATGTCGTCCAGACGGTTTGATTGGTTTGATTATTGACGGCCAATTATCTACACATGGGATATAGGCCCGGGAGGAGTGCCCTTCGTGGGGGTCTTTCTAAGGGAACCTAACCCGTATTTACGCATGGATAAATCCATGGCTCGAAGAAAACCACGAAAACTCCGAACGATTAGGTCGACGGGCGCGACTGGGATCGAACCCAGCACCTCCCGTCTACCAGCTTCGAGAGCACAACCTCTCAGCCACTGGTGGGGCGTCGTCCAGACGGCTTAAATGGTAAAGCACTTGGTGCACTACATCAGGGTATCTGGGTTCGATCCCCGGCCTGGACACATTTTTCACTCCATTGGTCATGCGTTGTTTAGTAAAGTAAAAATTAATTCACAACCTTTGTCAGTGTTATTAAATTTACGCACAGTTTCAGTCCTGCTGAAAATTTAATTGGAAGTTTATAGATTTTAAAAAAATGTTTTAGCGCCTTTTCAGAATTATGACGCTGTAAAAAAGATGAGATAATACATAATAGAACATACAACAGCTATACAACACATAATAATAAGCTATACAACACATAATATTAGATGATAACACATAATAATAATAAATAATACACTTAATTCTTTAGATAGCATCGTCTTGAAAATACAACTTTTATTTAAATATTCCGATCGAAGGAATAAATCAGACAACAAATCCGAGAAAATACTACTAAATAGAAAAAGACGAATATAAAGAAGTATTTCAACAAAGAAAGTTTTAAAATTCCTTCGCAGAGAACTGGAAGAAATTAGCTAAAGTGAAAATATACTGACCAGAAAAATGAAACTTGTGTTCAGATTCTTTTTCGTTTATTTCAGATTCGAGCGGAGTTATTTCTAAAGAAACTAAAAAAGCATTGCAGAAAATCAATGGTTAAACTGTTCTTTTGTCTCGAGTGCGGTTTTAAAAAGGCGATTTTTTTTGTTTTCCATGGAATATGGCACATATGTTCTTTGTTTGTAATTCTAATTTTTTATTTGTTTTCTACCACATATTGTTTTGAATAATAATAAGTAATAACTGTTTGGAAAATGCCAAATTTTTAAGTAATTTTGAATATTTAATATAAATGAAAAATAAATATTTAATTTTAAAAACTTGAAAAATAAAATGTCTTATAAACTGCATGTTTAGTTACTGTTTATAAGGGATTATATTAAACTTAGTGGTACATCTTACAGTTGGAGAAATATTTTTGGATATTTTGCTGGAAATATAATTTATATGTGGGCTTAAAATCCTAACAAGATTATCTAATGAAAATTCAGAGTTAGTGCTTATTTATTAATATTATATGCATTAATATTTTTAGTATTAGTAATATGTGTGAATGAACCAAGTGGGGGAAAATCATTATGCGAATTATTATTTTTATAATCAGGATTTAGAAAATAACAAAAAGTAATCATCTTCATTGTCAAACATTTTCTGCTTATAAAAATAATTGGAGACTGTTTTAGATACATTCACATTCTGTTTTAGCATTTATTCAGAATTCCATAAATTTAAGTGTGGTTATTTTTGTAATTGTTTGGCACAATATCTGGCGTACTGTTTGGAATCGTGGCTTACATGTTTGCATCGGACAACCTGTTTGCACTTTTAAAGTTTCTACCTATTAAGGGCTAACGGATTTTTTGAAAACTCACACGCTGTGGCATATGAGCTTTACGTCTACCAAAATTGTCTGTGGACAAGGAAACATTTCCATTTTATAATCAATTGCTTACTTATTTTACTGCTGATTACTGCAGGGAAATATATTTACTCATGTATCGACAACTTTTATATCGACACGTTTTTGATAGAACCAACTCTTACAGCAAAACTAAATAAATAAATAAATAAATAAATAAACATAAATAAATAAATAAACATAAATAAATAAATAAAGGAGGGAGGGGGGTTGTAGAAGATAAATAATCGCATCTGCGTTAATCGGACACTAAGGCGATAAAAAAGTATCATTGACGTGATGAAAAATTTTAACAACCCTCAGAGATGCTGTAATAGAGTAGCATTATTAAACGGGCGCGTGTCTCAATAAAAAGAAGGTCAGAATTTAAAATAAGGTGTGTGATTCATTTATTGAAACAATCATTTATCTCTGATCTTGATTTAGTT
This sequence comes from Maratus michaelseni, assembly GCA_963931845.1. Classification (NCBI taxonomy): domain Eukaryota; kingdom Metazoa; phylum Arthropoda; class Arachnida; order Araneae; family Salticidae; genus Maratus; species Maratus michaelseni. The sequence goes on along the minus strand of OZ007592.1, from coordinate 164,444,094 downwards.
TTTGTTGGTGAAATTAGTACTTAACTTCGAAAACTACCTGTGCCTATAGGCTGAGCTGGAGGGAATTTTATTTAATTAAAAAAAAAAAAACCCTCTAAAATAATATATTGTCGAATGTGCTTTTTGGCTTTTGATAACAATAACTGCCCGTTGTACAATTAGTTTCCAATGAGTTTTGAAAATTTTCGTTTGTCATCACTTTTCACATATCTTGGTTTGGAATGAGAAATTAATATACAGGTTGTCCACTCTCAACGGAATCCAACGGTTAATTCCTAAATCTTAATAATCCTATACGTCCCCCCCCCCCCAGTTCTATAAGTGATATTTAGTAAAAAAATCTTATTACACTAACAAGTAAGACAAAAATGTCCCATTCATCTAACGCTAAAATGGACCGAGTTATGAAACTTTGGATTGGATGACTTATACCAATTGTCTGTATCTGAACACAGATGAGTTGGACCATGCTTCGCGAGATCGCACATAAAGTGCTTAAAGTATTAGAGGAATTTATTTCGCGTGTATCTGCACTTTAACTGAAAGTAGTCACGTCATACAAGTATTACGATAGTGTTAATTTTTATTAATTACGTTTCAGATTGGTTAAAATAATTGTATTTTAATATATGTTTTATTTTGTAAAGAATTGAAACTGTTGCTTTTCATCATTTCATGTAACAAAAATTCTGTTATTTTTTCATTTATATTTTTAATACAAGTTGTATATTTTGTTTTAATATATCAGATTAAAACTGTATTTCAAATTTATATTGTAATGTTAATGGCATTACAGTGATCAGTGAATTAAAATAAGAACAGAACAACAGCATCATCGTTGTGGATTGAAATTTAAAATTAGATCAGCATATACATTTTTAATCGTTGAACTCAAATTTAAAATTTGGTGCATATCTACAGAAGTAAAAAAAAATATATATATATAATGATCATCGGAAAGAACACAGGGTTAATACTCCATAAACGGAACGACGAGCAAAAGTTGGCCTCAAAAATGTGAAATTTTGGACATAATGTGGTTAAAAGTGCATGCGAGTTACAATAATGGAGTTAATAATAATGAAAACCACACTTACTAAATTGCATTAATCTATTGAGGACACCATTACGAATATTTTCCCAGCATAGAATAGTAGAGCACCCTGTTGATCAAAGTCAAAACAGAATCAACATCTATTTATGTCAATGCCTAACAAAGTATGTAGTTTGATGAAACTCCGTGCATTAGTTCTTGAAATATAGCTAACGCAAAAAATATGAAATATACAGTATAGCACGGCCACCTGTTTATTTAAACGAATAATATTTAATTCAAGTATATGTATAGGTTTAAAAGAAAAGTGAAACTGGTATGTAGGTTTATATTTATATCTAGACGTTTTTTACTTACTCATCATACGTAGTATAGGGGAAGTCTTGTAATCATTTTGAAAATCGCAAAATATTTTTTGACGGATTTACACTTTTCAGACACTGGGGATTCCGAAAAACATACTTTTAGAAAAAAAAATTGCCGTTCGTCTGTCTGTGTGTCTGTAAACGTTCTATCTCCCGAACAAATTGAGATAGAGACTTGAAATTTGGTATGTACTTAGTATGTAATAATGGTAAGAAGCTTATTGAATTTCAGTAACCTCGATTATCCGGAACTATTTTTTTCGGACTCTCGAAATATTCATTCGAATAAAAGGTACATAAAATTTTTCGAAATTGTTTATTTTAAGGAGTAAATATAAAAGACAATAAAAAACAGAAATTTTGCATAAAGAATGAAGTCGATCGGATAGTGAGTTGCCGAGATATTTGCAACTATATTTACCACACTCTTCAATTTTTCATGACCCTGTATTTCATTCAAATTTCAATTCAAAGATATATTTCTATTCGAAATGTGACGCTTAACCCGACGCAGTAAAATGTTAATTAATATGATTATTAATTTTGGAGTTATTAGAAGGTTTCTTTTACGCATTTCAGTAATAGATCATTTAAAGTTTATGACGTCATCAAGCCACGATTTTATTCGAAATGCAATGCATTTTATAAATAGTTTACACATGTTTTATTTTCATATTTTATATTATGCATATCCATGATGGGTAAGTATTACGGTGGCCCCCAACGACTAGTTTAGATTTCGCTTAGATTTGAAAACTTCGATTTGTTTGAAATTTTCAGTACATCAATATTTTCAATTTTCACGATATTTATTTATTTTATCGTGCATAATTGTACACATGCTTTTTGCAAAATGTTCTCTTTATTATATTGAAGCAATCAACAAAAGTTTAGATGCATAAAATCGCAGTTTAATGTCTGTTTTTTTTTTCCGTCGTCTTCTTTATTTTTTCATTTATGTTTTGCATACATTGACGAATTTACAAAAATTCTGTTCAGTATTATACTTTAGTGTGTACTCAGCATTTAATCAAAATCCGCTTTGCATTTGAAATCGTTTTCAAGGACACTTGGACTGAATTCAAGAGTGTGTTTAGTTTTAGCACAAACTGTCATAAAAATGAAACTAATCGTTGGGGGCCACCGTAATACTTACCCATCATGGATATGCATAATATAAAATATGAAAATAAAACATGTGTAAACCATTTATAAAATGCATTACAATTCGAATAAAATCGTGGCTTAATGACGTCATGCACTTTAAATGCTCTATTACTCCAAAATTGATAATCATGTTAAGTAACGGTTTACTGCGTCGGATTAAGCGTCTCATTTCCAAATAAAATATATTTTTGAATAGAAATTTTAATTAAATACAGGGTCAGGAAAAATCAAAGAGTATGGAAAATATGATTATAAATATCTCGGTAACTAATTATCCGACCAATTTCATTCTTTATGCAAATTTGTTTTTTTTATTGTCTTTTATATTCATTCCTTAAAATAAACAATTTCGAAAAAAAATTATATACCTTTTATCAGAACGAATATTTCGAGAGTCCGAAAAAAATAGTTCCGGATAATCGAGGTTACTTAAATTCAATAAGCTTCTTGCCATTATTACATACTAAGTACACACCAAATTTCAAGTCTCTATCTCGATTTGTTCGGGAGATAGAGCGTTCACAGACGCACAGACACACAGACAGACAGACGGACGGCAAATTTTTTTTTCTAAAAATATGTTTTTCCGAATCTCCAGTGTCTGAAACGTGTAAATCCGTCAAATTTTTTTTTCGATTTTCAAAACGATTACGAAACTTACCCTATACTACGTATGTAGGTTAAGTAAAAAGGAAAGAAGTCAAAACAATGCAAATTTTTGACTTCAACATCACAACCTGTTATGTATGCGACGATATCACCCGAATTTAATTTTTCTACATATCACACATTTCTTTTCACTGTCAGGTAAGGACTCAAGTGTCTAATAAAATACAAATGTAAGTGACTAAACTTTGCATAACCCTACTTGCAGTTACTATGCTATAATTCCATTGACATTTTTATAGCTTCTAATACTTGTGAATTTATGCCTGTTAATCGTAAGCTACCCTTACTTGCCGTAAGTTATTCCTTACATTTACCATATCTGTTGTCTAATAAAAGATCTCTGAAAATTAAAACTCGAAGCAAAAGGTGCATTCTATCTACTTCTTAAATAAGAAGTATAAATTATAGAGATGTAAATAAAACAACGTTCAGTATAAATTAAACAATGATTATTCAACAAAGGATTCTAAATTTTTTGAACATGCTGCCTTATACAGACAAATGCCTTAAGTAAGATATCGAATCTAAATAATGGGTACAGTTTTAGAATTGTATGTAAGGTACTTATTTTCATTTTAAAAAAGAAAATTAAAATGATGTGTATTTCTTTATACACTAATACATAACTTAGTACTGATTGTGAAATTTATTTCATTAACGTTTAGTATATCAATAATTGTCTGTTTAATACAGACACAGTTTTAAAATACCGCAAAAAAAAAAGACTAAAATAATATGTGTTCCTTCATTTCTTATAATTTGATATAATAATGACAAATATTAATTATATTCCATTAAATGTACTGATTATTGTTATGTTTTAATAATTAATATATATATTCTTAATCTAAAAATATGTTTTGAAGTATACAAACGCGAATCAAATAGTATTTTTATCTTTTTCCTGAAACTAAAATAAAAAATAATATTAATAATGAAATAAAATAAAAACCAACATAATTCTGACGTTATATATTCCCTTGTTCTTTGATTCTTATTGAAACGCTTCTACATTTTATACTTTTTATACACAACATTTGATACGAAATAGAATGTACTGTCTGGAGAAATCAGCGAATGCGACAGCTGCTGCACACATTCAAAACGGACAAATTCTTTTTCGTGTGTTATAAAAGATGTTGATATGTGACAGTCATCTGTGAGTAGTGGGACATAAAATCGTTCTGAATACTCATTTCGGATGGCATCATGAGGATCTTTTATTTTTTATTTTATTTTTATTTGCAACTTCTAACAAATATATACTTACTTCCATTTAAACATTATTTTATATTTTCACAATAAATTAAAAATTGTTAAATATATTTTCATTGCTCTTCTGCCGTTTCTATGAAGTGTAAAGATGAGATTTCATTGCCTGCGAGCTTTTTGTATATGTTAAAAAGTTTTTTTTTTTGTGATGTGATTTAATTACGTACACTGTTAAAAATTTGCAGCAAACTGTCCAGTCATTTGACCTTTTTTATAGAAAACGGTTACATAACTGTAATTAAACTCTGTTCTGATCATATTATTGCCCACAGTATGGTCAGAATAGTGTTAAATTACGGTTATATAACCGTTTTCTATAAAAACGGTCGAATGACTGGACAGTTTGCTGCAACTTTTTATCAGTGTACTAAATACATAACTTGATAAGACATTGCGATAATGTAAAGTAAGCATACATGATAAATCATTCTGAAAAAACCTACCGAGTTGTGATTGTTTGGAATTTTTCGCATAATTAATTTTCGATTGATTTTGATTGCATTTTTTTTGTAATATTTTCGTATCATTGATTTTTCTTTAGTTTAATGTGCGCACTTATCCCTTTAGTTCTTCATCGGAATAACTTAACATCTGTATATTGGTTCAGTTTACTTTGCCATAGCGACAGTTATTCTATAGCATTAAAGTCGACGATAAAGGACACTATTCTAAATATTTAGAAATAGATGCAAATTCTCACTGCAGTTACATGAATTAATGTAGAAATGAAGCATAAATATAGAAAGATTTTTCTCTGAGAAATACAATGCTCATGAATTCTGCACCTAACAGAGCACTTGTTTAAGTTGCATATGAATCATTAAGTGATGACATTGAATGAAAAACACAGAAAGTTTTCAAATATATGAACATTGTTTTCATAGTGCACTACGAAATATTCTAAAGAGCGTATATATATGTGACGATTTGAAGACGGGATATGATGCGTGCATTGGCCGTTTTATTTTTTGATAACGGTTTCTCGAATACTGGAGATTCATTTCAAAATTTGGCCGAGGAGTTTCCCTCAATAGGGGTTTTCGTTACAGTCGAAGATGTAGTTTTCATTGCAGCAGTAGAATAGGCATAACAGGTATTATGTGAGTAGACGAAAATAAAACTCATCTAATCACCAACAAAGTTTTATTTGAAGTTTAAATACTTAGGCGGATATATCTTTCACCTCGTTTCTCGTCCCAGTCCAGACAGAATTCCAATAAAAATGCGCATGTTGGCTGTAGTAGATATTAGCCTTAAAATCCATCGATAAGCAATTCACAGGAAGAAAATTTTCGGTCATAATCACCAACACCAGGTATGCGTTCTATTTATTTTTAGCTCAAAACGCCGAACACAGTCTCAACACCTCTCTTTTTGACTGACCCCCGAAGCCAAGCGCATCGGTATATCATTTTCAGAAAAAGTATGAATACAGGATCACGTGACGGCTTGTGCTCCAATGGAGAATAGGGATTTATTGCGAAACGCACTATATTTGCAAGCACAGTGGTTTCCGCTAATGAATGGCGCGAAAGAAATGACCAGAATATTCGATATATAAAATAGCTGGGATCCAGAGTGTTTTAAGTTAACTGATTATCGTTACTTATTGGTTTGAGAATATGGAATGATTTTTACTTTTAGGAAAAGGAAAAAGGAAAATAAGAAAAATGGTTTATCGAACTTGGATCAAAGCCAGAATGGAATTAAAATAAAATGTTTTACATTTTAATATAAGAAAAATAGAGAATTTTATGATTTTGAGAGTTACTTTTAATATCGGAACTTGTTAAAATAAATACAGCCTTTTTAGGAAGTTAGAAAAATAAAAAAGGGAATAATGCCGGTTTTTTAAAAGGATGAATATTAGGGATTTTTAAAATTTAAAGATAAAGATGCCATTTATTGAACTAACTAGCAGCAATTAAAATATTGAATTTAGATATGAGGTTTTTGGAATAAATAGAGTTAAAATACATTAATAAACGGAGGAAATAAATATTATAGAGTAAATTAGACTAGGATGGGATACAAATACTTTAGCGTATCGCGATAAATTTTAAGTTTTGTTATATATATATATATATATATATATATATATATATATATATATTATATAAATAATTGATATATAAAATGAAAATACTACATAATGGGTAGAATTCTTTTAAAACAAAAGCGATGAAAATACACAAATGGATATGTTTCAAATCTTCAAAAAATTCATTTTTGTTTTAACTTTTAATCCTTACTAAATCTGAATTTAATATATGCGTTTTGAAAGCGTAAAATGTTTTATTTCTTTTTTCAATTTCTCGTTGTATAAACTATTCAGACTTTTTTAGTACATTCAAAAGAGGAAATGAATTACACAGAATAGAATAAAAAAGAATGTCACACGGACATTAAAATGTTTGTGGACACTGAATGTTACAAAAATCCTTCAATTGAAAAAAAAAAATGAAAAAAAAAAATCGGAAAGAAATATTTACCAGGAAACATGGAAACTTTCATTTCGTTTTTCTTTAGTTTATTCCAGACTAGAGCGGACTTATTTCCAGGGGAATAAAAAGGTACTTTAAAAAATCAATACATAAGCTTCTCTTTTATTTCAAGTACGGTAAAGAAAAAGTATTTAATATTGAATATTTATTATTGGGTTACATTATTGTTTTCTTCGTGGTTTCTTTTTTTTTTTAAATCTTATTATTATTTTCTTGGGAATATTTATTATTATTTTCTTGTGCAATTTCTTCCCCATGAAAAATTTGTTTTTGCAGTGAATTTTGCTTTCAGAATATATTGGCTAATGTTTCCAAAAAATAAAAATATAATTTTTGTTTCTTTAAAATAGTATAAATAGTTGTTATGAATTTAAAAATTCTAGCTGCTATTTTATATAAAAAAAATTAATCTATATATGTTACACTTTACAAAATGAATGCTGAATTTAAATTTTTTTACATCTGAAACTTGAGTTGCAAAGAAACGGTTTATTCCCAGGTTTATTCCCAAGAGACCTAGTTTATTCCAAAAAAAAAAACCCGGTTTATTCCCAGATTTAAACCGGATTTATTCTAGTCTTTGCAACTCTACTTGAAACTGAATCGAAATATTCAAGGAAAGTCTTTTTTTTTTCTTGTTGCGTTGTGAAGGTTTAAGTAATCGAATTTGACCATGTTACCTACACTGTTAAAAATCTTCAGCTTTTACTGCAGACACACTCCACCGCTTTTAGAGAAAACGGTATTGTCACTTACCCCATGAATGAGTTTTTGAATTTTAATGTTTGGGCGACATTTCGCGACATCATGTTGAGGAAATTTGCTGAAATGTTTAACAATATTTTTGATTTACGCAATTGATTAAACTAATTTTCTAATTAAAATGCTGAATTTTAAGATAAAACATAAATTTAATTAAATTATTGCATAGTTGTGGGAATATGTTAAATTAAGTTTTACATCTTAATTAGTTTAATCCATTGAGAAACATGCTTATGGAATCTTCTATTAAATGATTATCTAATGAATATTGTATTTTAACTCAAAATAAATAAATGTAATTTATAAAGAAACGATTTTTAATACCACTAAGACTTATTTTCAAAATATAAGACTAAAATACATGTACGTATATGATCGATCTAAAATTATAATTATCAATATCATGTCATTCACGTATTTTATAAAAGTGTACAAATAATTTTAGCGCAGAATATTTAAAAGACAGAAATTAAAGAGCTCAACAAAATTCTTAATGTGCAAGAAAATTTCTTAAGCAATAATGAAATTCTTATCAATATTACTTAAAAAATTAATATTCAAACTTTTATCTAGCATGAGTAGTAAAACATAACGTCTTAAACTGGCCTGAACGTTTTCAAAATTAAACAACAAGTAAATGGTTACAGCTATGAGAGTTATGGTTGCAGTAAATTGATGGTTTGAATTCAAGAATTTCTCTCCTAAACTGTAAAAAAAAAAAAAAAAAAAAAAAAAAATGTATATAATATAACTTTTATCTTTCTTAAGGTTTACACAAATATAATATCGAGTTACCAATCATTCCGAAAACGTTCCTTTATCTTCAGAAATATCAGAAACCAACAGTATTTGGAGATTTAAAGAAACATTTTTGAAGCAAAAGTTTTTCTTGTTGACCGTAATTTTCGAAAACCTTTCTGAGTAGCTTTTACAGTGTATTCATGACTTTTCACAACTCGAAGTATCAGTTTTTTTTTATGGTATCAATTCTCAAGTAAACATATATTCACGTTCAACAAACACGATAAATTCACATAATTAACATTAATCGCATTGACTTTAACATTAAAATTAACATTATTTTTTGACGCTTGCATGTATAAATTCTGTTACGTGGCAGAAAATGTTTACTTGAGAATTGATAGTATCCGGAAAATGATATTGCGAGTAGAGAAAACTGATTAATACAAAGAAACACTACCCGGAAATGTTTCCGAAAATTACGGACACCAAAACAAACTTTTGTTTCAGAAACACTTCTTTAAATCTCTGAAATCTTTTTGTTTCTGAGGTTTCTAAAGATAAAGGAATGTTGTTCGGAATCTTGGGTAACTCGTAAGATGTTATATTATATTTTAATTAACCTTAAGGACGATAAGAACTAGATTAAGAAACATTTGTCTTTTTTTACAATGTATGCTTCCTTGTGATTGATTGTAATATTGTTCATAAATGGAGCTGTTTGTCTCAAATTGTAACTCTGCTCAAAATTAGCTTTCAACTTCAAAACGTAAAACGTGTTTATTACTATTTATTTTATTTTACTTACTTATTCATTTATTTTTATTTATTTATTTATTTATTTATTTATTTATTTATTTATTTTTGGATTATTGGAGATATTTTAGGAGAGTTTACATTTCAGGAGATAAACAGAGTTGGCTGAACTTCAATCAATTTCCATATGTTAGTTTGATCATTCCAACAGTTTGAGACCCTTCGGCGCCTTTTATCGTTAATATTTGGAACTAAAATTAAGGAACTGCTTTGTCTCAAATTGTAACTCTGCTCAAAATAAGCTTTCAACTTAAAAAAGTAAAACTTTTTATTCATTTATTTTGTTTTTTGTTTTTTTGCATTTTAGGAGATATTATAGGAGAGTTTGCATTTCAGGAGATAAACAAAGTTGACTAAACTTCAATCAATTTTCATACGTTAGTTTGATCATTCCAACAGTTTCAGACCCTTCGGCGCCATTTATCATTAATATTTGGAACTAAAATGAAGAAACGTAGTTAACCAATATCCAAGTTACGTATTTATCTTCTGCATGAATAACTTCAATAGCTTTCACAGATTATTTGTTATTGAAGTTTTAAAACTTTCAATTTTTTTTAGGGAACCATATAGTTACTGTGTTTCTAATACAAGCCTATTAATGAATAATTATTTTTGTTGGTAAATATCTTTCTTTTTATATATAAGGGTCGCCCAAATGAAAGTGGCATTGCTGTAATAACTCCGCCATTTGAAGAGAAAGATCACTGCGCATGCTCCTATAGCGGGCGCAGAGTGCTGGGAATGCACCCAATATCGCCAGATGCGTGTGTGATAGCGTGGGAGCACGTTAAAAGACATCGTTCGCATAATGGATGCCCCTTAATTGTGTCAACGCGCGGACGTGCAATTTTTAACAGCAGAAAATGTGAGTCTTAGTGAAATCTATCGTCTAATGCAAAATGTATATGGCACGGAGTTTATGTAATGCAAATCGGTATTCCGATGGTGTAGGGATTTTTGTAGTGGAAGAAGCAGTATTGACCAGGTCAAGATCTGGTCAAGCGCATGTGGTTATCACCAAGGACCTACAAGGTGACTTTGTCTAGGCTATCTGTTACGTCTGTATTACTTCTTTCTTTTGGATATTAATATATATTAATACCATTAAACCATTTGTAAAATCGACTGTAGTGCTTGTTTCATTTGGGCGACCCATATATGATAATTATATATGGTATACATCTAGAAAGGTCTTCAATACACATCTGGAGAGGTTAGAATTATTTAAAACATATATTTTTATCAAATTTATTTAATCTAAAAAATATATCACTTCATAACCGATACACATTAATATTATTCTGAAACTCTGTTTTTCCTAATAGATTTCTAGACATAAAAATTCTAAATAATGAGATTAATTTACAAAAATGTTGTTACCCGACTCTTGTCTTATAAAAGGAAATTAATGATGGGAAAAATAACAAATAGTTGACCAAATTTTTATCGTAATTGCATATGAAAAATTTCGAAAGAAAACTAAATACTTAAAAAGTAATCGAATTTGTTTTCTTAGCTATTTTATAGAAAATATTTCTGATTTTTTTTAAAAAGTTATTTATTTACTGATTTATCAAAACTTTATACAATTAAATTTAATGAAATAATACATTATTTTGCTTTTGTTGTTTTTGAAACTTCGTGATGGCAATGGGTAACAACGATAGATTTTCTTAATAGAAAAATTTCCGAGAAATATAAGGGTCGTTCAATAAATAACGAGCCCAATAGTGCTGGAACAGTAAAGATTTATTTTAGTTCAAAAATATTTTACTATATTTATTCAAACATTTATTCCAGTCGGCTACCATGTGAACGTTCTCGTTCAGGTCCTGCTATTGTTCTGAGAAAGATTTCCGAACTTCGTTCTTTTCGTCTTCATCCAACTAAAGCACTGTTCTCTTGAACAGCTTTCTTTTGTCCACGAACTCTACGAAATCACAATGTATAAAGTTTGGACTATAGGCAGGGAGGTGTGTGATTGGTGACTTCCTCTTGAATTTTTAGAAGTGGATTTTAACAGGGAAGTAGGATAGTGAATATTCAAAATCCTTTTATTTTTAGTTGCATCCTCTGTGTGTGTGAGCGTTGTCTAAGAGGATAAAATTGCCATAGGATTTTTTTTTTTCATTTCACCATTGCAATGAGGTCAACGTTTCTCTATAAATCGTACAATACCAGTGACTCTTCGTTCCAGGATGTCTACAGGAAGTGGTCATGAACGGAAGACTCTAAGACGGTTCTCCCGATTGACTGCACTCTTTCTACTTACGTCCACATATTATTCTTCTATGAATATTTTCCTGGCACAATTAACAATCTTTCCAAACTTCTAAACCGGTGTCAGATACGTAGGTGTCTCATGGCAGCGTTTGGCTCGTTATTCATTCAAGTCCCATAATTTGTTCATTTTCGGAATTTTACTATATTAAAATCTAAGCATCGAAAGTTCCCTGTATAATTTTAACAACTCATCCAGAAGCATGAGTGGTTGTAAAATTATGCATTAGTAATTTCATAACATTACTTTCATGCGATAATGAAATTTGTGGTCGCAATATAGGGGTTGTCAAACATTGTCGTTGGACAATATGTAATTCCGCAACTGTTAGCCGTAGAAATAAATTTCTATTTACGAAAATGTTGGGAATGTGGTAAAGATTTATTTTTAGTAATGATCGACCCAATCAATGGGTTTCTGATAAATAAAAATAAGAATTATATATTTTTATAAAGCCTCCCGATAGTGATACACTAAGATATAGAATAAATAATTAAAAAAAGTTCCATTCTTTATTATTAAAAATGTCTGAGTAATTGTGACTGGCCTTCCAAGAATTGGGGCGTATACACAATACTTGAGAAAACAATCATCAACTACTTAAATAATGTATTGTTCGAAACATATTACAATAGTAAACTAACATTTTTAAAATTATTTTCAGCAATTTTCATGCATCATTAGTAATATAATTTTTATCAATGCTGGGTTAAAGATTGCCAAGATATGATTAAAGTACAGAAACTGCGCTCAAAGATAAAACATATAACCGTACATATAGACCTGGAGAAAAAGTGATGATCCCTACTAACTCTGCCGAAAATTATCGTATACAAAAGTAATTAATGGTACCAATCAAATAGTAATAATATCTCCTAATTAATGCTACACAAAAAGTTTGCTTAGAGGCTTTCACATATAAAATTATAACAAAATATAAAATTTTCAATACTAACACATACTTTTGACTACATATTTGGATTCTTTCGGTACATATTATTTTCGGATACCAAACGGGATGCCATTCAGTCAAGGTTTTTAGAAATTATGCAGCCCTAATGTTTGGAACTCTTTGTTCCAGGACTGCATGTTACTGTTTCAGTCATAATAGGCAATGAGTAATCCTTTTCACAAAAGGCATTTTGCACTTTTCACATATGCAAAGTGCAGATGGAAATGGTTTTATTTCTTTCTATTTTATAACAGAGTAAAGGAAATTAGATTTTTCATATACGTTCGAATGAAAAAAAAAAACAAATTGCGCCGAAGATAAACGTAAATGTATCATAAAGACATTTTATTTTCACGTTTAATATTGTTTAACGTAAAATGGCGGATATTAAAGTATTAATTATATTTTTAATTCATATGTAACTCTAAATTGTGATTATGAATATCACAGTATGTATAATAAAAACAAAAATAACAAAAAAAAATATACTGTATTGAAAGGAATTCCAATATAAAGCCAAGAAATGGAAAAGCGCATCATTAACAGTATTGGCTTGTGATTAAAATAAGGTATTTTCATATTTTCTAATCAAATGTTTAGTATTAATTTCAATCTGGTGAACATTTCTTTCTAATGGATAAATATTTAACTTAATCCTTTTATTTAAAATTTGCATATTTTATCAGGTATTAGAAATAATAAAATTAAGCATAACTTTCGAAGAAAACAGATTAAAGTATTTTAGAAGATTATCCTTCTCAAAGCTTGTAAAGTTTTCTTTATATAAGCTCTTTTTCTTTGGCAAATGGATTCTCAAAAGTAGTTGCACCACAAATTAGATTATATATAAAAGATCGCATTATCTTTTTCTTTAAGAAAATATCGGTAATGTTTGAAAAGACGAAGATTTTCTACGTAATCTAATGTCTTTCATGAAATCAAATTATACTCCATTTACTCTGAAAACTCGGTAAATGTTAAGGATCACTTATTTAATTATTAATAACAGCAAAAATATATTGAGTAAGAGAGAAACGAGAAATTTCTCATTATATCCTAATAATATTATAAATGCGAAAGTGCGTGTGAATGTTTGGATGAAGTAAACTTCAAAACGGATGCTTTAATGGCCTTGTATCTTTCTTTACATATAGATGGATGATAACCCAGAAATTAACATAGGATAGGTGTTTTTCTTTACGAGATTGGTGACATATTTAAATCAGTGATTAGATATCATATAACTTAATTTCAGAACTTCTAATAAACATATTTTACTTTTAAGACGCCATTTTATACTAAATCGAAGAAGCTCTATATACTTTGAATTACTTTTTAATATTTCTTTTTTACTCTCTTACGGTTTTTCAGATAGTTGTCTATAACTTCCGAATTTCGCTACAAGGTGGTTCTGCATTCAACTTCGTTTAATAGAGCATAATCGTTTTACTATAGGTATATACTTGTCACGCAATTCTAGCTTTATCCATTCAGTAGATATTAGAGTGCTTCTTGATTTTAGTTAGCGCCCTGTATGTTCAAATTTTTACATAAAAGATAAATTTGATATTAGAGATATAATTATGGACTATTTCTTAATAAATGGTATAAAATAGGAATATATGTTTCTTCACTTCAAGTTTCGATTATGGTTCCGGTTGAAGTGAGTCAGATACGGGTCAAGTTTATAATCCAGGAGCCAGTGACACATTTTTTAAGCCAATTTTAGAATCGACGATTTTTGTATATATGACAGATTAGATGGTACAGAAAACGATACTATCAGTCAGCTGGCGCACTAGCAGTGGGTCGTGCCCGAGCAACATCGATCACTCCTCTGCAATGTGAAATGAATGACAACTGCGGTACTGATGATGCTCCAGTGTCGGGGTAACATCAGTAATGGAGATACCATTCATTTCACATTACATTTGTCTGTGCGATGTTGCTCTGGAAACAATCTCCCCCCCCCCACACGCTGATGCCCCAGCTGGCCGGCAGTTTTGTTATCTGTACCATCAAATATATGTCATATATGTCAAGATTAACGACGTTAAAATTTGTGGCAAAAATTGGATGCTTGCCTCCAGGACTATTAAGGTTGACTTTAAATAGACATTTTGGATTCAGGTCAGGTATAATCCAACCTGACCCCACCTCAGGTATAACCCATCTGTGCTGGACACAAATTGGAATAAAAATAAAGGGTTGTCACACAGAAAGAAAGTTAATAAACCAACCCTTGAAGTCGGTTTTATATTTCTTTAAAAATTTCTCTTTCTCATTATTTAAATTAAAATGCTTTTCTCCTTCAAATAAAACAACAAACGGTGTTCTAAATATTGAAAAATACTTTTCTGATATTTTTAATGGAAAGTAACCTATCTTTAAAAATACCTTAAGAAATATATAAAGTAAAACAATAAAAAACGGAAATATAAAAAAACCATTAAGCGAATCGATGAAACATTACAAAAGGAAAAAGTACCATCTGAAAAAGTTCATGTATATTCCGTTTTAGTTTATTGCAATTGAAATAAATAGAAAACTTAATATGGATTGTCTCGAATGGTCTCTGATTCACTTTAAACAAGTCTAACTCTTTCTGGAACAAAAAATAAATAAATAAATAAAAAGAAAATGAAATATTGCACATTTTATAGAAAATGAATTGTTACTTTTAATAATATTTTATGAATTTGTATAAATGAAGAGTTATAACAGCGATTTAGAGCTGAAAAAAAAACCTTCGAAAATTTAAACTTTAAACCTCACTTTTCAATTTCAACGTCTTTTGCTCATTTCTTAAATGTAGCCCACAATGTGAAAATTGTGTTCATGTGAAAATGTATTTTTCATATTCAATTTATCATATTGTTTTCTTTCTCAATATATCACTTGTCCTTCATTTGAAAATAAAATATCGTTTCTTGTCAAGCGAATTATTTTTACATTAGGCATAATTGTAAAAAGTACGTTTTTTACATAACTCATAAATTGTATCATATTGAAAAAACTAAACTAAGAGAAGTACATATCATGCAAACACTATTACTAGAAACACATAAAGTGGTTAAATGTAAGGATGAAAATGTACCCAATCATGTGCAAGCACACAAAAACAACGATTTCATATTGTGGCATAGTTTGTATGTATGTAGATAAATAAATTTCAGCATTAATTTTTTTATTAAATTACCGTAATTTCTGGTATATAACCCGCGGCTCAAATAAATCGGTTTCGAACCAGAAATTTTATTTATTATATAAAGTCAAATAAGTACCAAGAAGAAACATGTTGCATTTTATTAATTAACATTTCTGGTTCGAAACCGATTTATTAGACCCCTGGGTTACATACCAGAAATTACGGTAGTCCATTTATTTAAAACGTCACCCATTTAGTATGGTTATAAATCTATTTTCATATTCTATTTATAAATTCAATCATATCATTTTTTTTTCTATTTTTTAACACAAAACAGTTTTTTTCCTTCAAATAAAATAATTGTGCAACGCTAGCCTAAATATTGAGAATTACTTTTCTCATACTCTTAATAAAAAGTAGCCTACTTAAAAGAAATGTTAATAAATATACAAAGTGAAAAGGATAAAACTGGCAACAAACAAAACTATTCATTGAAATGATGAAACTTCAAAACAGAAAAAAATATATTGATGAATATTCCATCTTTTTCTATTGCATTTGAGGTAAAAGACAGCTTTAATATCGATTTTTTTCGAATGCTTTCTGATTTATTTTATAAGCCCAATCATTTCCGGAATGAAAGAGATAAATAAAATAAATATTGTCAATGTTACTTACAAAATAAATTTTGGCTTTTGGTAATTTGTTATTCTTTTGTGAAATATTTTCATGCATTGAACATCTGCATATATTTTAAACATTTCTATTTTTAAACGACTGTAAAGCAAGAAGCTTCTGTTTCTGGTCGATATGTATGTGTGTATTCATGTCCTCAGTTTTCTCAACAACCACAAATGAATTTGAATGTAACTTTTACACTACAACTCTAGTACACCAGGGATTTTTTAGGATAGAAGAATTCATCGTATCCTGTATAGTTTGTATTTTATTTTATTTTATTTTTGGTATTACAGGGATACGTCAAATACTTTAATGTATGGTTGTCTACTGCGATTCAAATGTGGGTGATGAGCAATAGATTGCCTTTATAAATGTGAGATTGGTGTCTTAAAAGAAATACAATTTGAATGGTCTAAAGTACAGCGCCTAGAATAAGTAGTGTGGAAACCGGCTACAAAGTAGTACTAAAAAAATTTAATCCGATAAATGTACAACGATGCTGAACGATAAGAGGTGAACCGCAGCAACATCTGTTAGATCTTTTCTCACGTAAACATTGAATCAAATTGAAAAAATGTTTTGGTCGGTGGTAAGCATTTTAAATCTTAAATTACATCCTGTTTCCTATGACTTAGATAGTGATTTTCATAAGCTTTAAAATTATGAAAGATATTGATCATGGCTAAAAAACGTGATACGCATTGTTTTTGGGCCTAGAAAACTAGCCCTATTTAGCGTACCAAAGGATGAATATCTGCTAGAAAAGTGGAAAAGATTAAGGCCATAATGTGTTGTATGCAACACTCACGCACAGTTTTTTTAATCGGTTTTAAAAAAGAAAGTGGCAAAATTTTGGGGATTTTTTTCCTTTAATGGTAACATTGCTATTGTATTAAGTTATTGGTTTGGCTCGGGCTTGGAAATCGCGCCAATCATAAAGTCGCCAAACATCGGTGCAAGAGTGTAACACATCTGTTCCATAATAATAATCAATTTGTAATATCATGTACGCATACAGCGGAACTAATTCATATGCATACGTGAATCAGTGATTCAGAAATTTCTTTGAGTAAAAAATTTCTTTTTTTTTTATCTTCTTTTTTTTTTTTTTTAGTTATAGGTTAAAGCTGTCCGAAGTTTTATTTTCACATTTTTGCACAAACAAATCCCCCTTTTTTTATACGTTTCATTACTGAAGCAATTTAGCACTGATAATATATAATTATTCTCTTAAAAGATATTCTGCAATTTATTTTATGCCATTGCTTGATTATCAACATATAACTATTCCCAATACATATGATATTTACTATGTTTTTGCAATACAATATTTACGTTGGAAAGAGCTAGCAGAAAATGATGCGATCTCCCTATTATCGTACAGCATCGTTGCACATTTATCGACTACAATTTTTTCGCAATTTTTAAAGCATTACTGGGATAATTGGTGTTTCCACACTATGTATTCGAGGCGCTGTATCTAAAAGATTTCGAGCAAAATCTTGAGCAATTAGCAACTAGATTGACTTTATAAATATGAAAATGGCCGCCTACAAACAATGAAATTGGATTGATCGTCAGGTTTTTCACGCACCCGTGAGCGATGGGCGCTTAGAGGGCCTTGATATATAAAATAGTGGTGACATATAAGCAATAAAATTTCATGGATAGAGAGGATTTTGGCAAGCTTGCAACAAAAAACTTGACAAGCCTGCCATGATCACCAAGCTAATGTTTGTTGACTTGTCTCGCTCATTTAATAGAGCTTGTCCAAGCGGGTGTTGCTAAGTTCTGAAATGTGAGTTTCAATAGCATGGACCCAAACTTCCAATCTTAGAAAGCACCCTCTTCGTTTGCCACCACACTTTTATTTGTAAAGAAAGTCCAATGACAACAACGTACATAAAACTGAATGTGATTGTCACAGAAAACCTCCCATATGCCAAACCACGCTCATTAAAATACGTCAACTGTTCTCAATAAGTTAAAAGAAAATAGGCATTATTAATAACACGCGTTTCATGCGGTTTTTGAACAATTTCAAGTAAGTCGTTTATTAAAAACTGTCACTTGAAAAAGCGTTGATTTTTTGTTTTGAAATAACTTGTGCTTTTTATCATTTGGATGCCATTCAGGTTGTATGAATTCCTCAAATAAATACTGAATGTGAAAAAAATAATATGTGATAATGAGTTTATAGAAAATTTCTGACTGAAGTCAGATTTATGACTGCTGTCATGAGGAAAACATGGCTAAAGTTATTAAAATTTTTTTCTAAGTTATTTATAAACAGCATGAGAAGAAATCTGAAACACAAAATATTGATTGCTAATAAATGGTGTGGATATAACTCACACTATTTTTAAAATTTATAAAGTAAAGAAAATTTTATTCACGTTTACATTCTTATTATGTGTTATTAATAAAATTTTAAATTTTAAATACTCTGAAATAATTGATTCATATTTTGCATATATTGTTTCATGTCATGCAGACATTTGTGAATTTATATAAAATGAAATCATTCGACCCAGATAATTTGGAATGTGCATGGATTATTTTGAAATGTAACTGTATTATTATTTTTATTTTTTTATCTCGGTATTTTTCATCCACGAAATATATTACAAAATATGCGCTGGCAATTAACAATTCTATTTATGATTTGGCACGTAGGTAGTTTCCATCGCAGTTGAATGTAAAATTTTTACTTTGAATTTTATGTGTCAGAGATCCCGAAAAACACGTTTTTACAAAATGTGCGTGTGTGTGTGTTCTCTTTGTATCATCGAAAAGTGTACGGATTTATGCGTAGAATTAAACCAAATATCATATATATGTTTTTGGTTATGGCCAGGTAGTCCCAGTTGAATTTGGGGATATTCCGCCTCATAGGGGCGCTGTGATAGTAATATTTGTGCAATTTTCATTACTTTATATCGGAACGTCTACGAAGTTACGCATATAATTGAACCAAACTTCATATATATGTTTTCGACTATGGAGTCTTCGTTGAAAATCGGAATTTTCTACCGGAAAAGAACGCGCTATAATAGCTATTTTTGTGTAATTTTCGCGACGTTTGGCAATTTAAGTGAACAAGTTATGAATATTTTTCGACGAAATTTCATATTTAGATGTAATATCATAGGCAAAGGTTTTGATGAAATTTTGGAGAAATTCGGCCTGAAGGTGGCGTTGTGACAGCAAATTTTGAAGTTTTAACATGTATGAGATATAAGAAAGTTTTGGAATTGGCACATCCGACTAGTTTCATATTCATTTTGTCATATCAATCATAACATGTTTCTGTTGGGGGTTTGTTTATTTGCCTAGGTACTATTACCTTTTGCAAAAATTATGAATGAGTGCAAACTACCTATGACTAAAAATAGAGATGAATCCTGTCAATATGCATACTTACAAAATTATTCTCAAACTAAAATAAATTTAGAAAAAAGTAAATGGATTAAATTAAACAGAAACAATTAAAATTTAAAGAATTTAAATTTACTTGAATTCCAAGTTTTGAATTCAAAATAGTATAAGAATTAATCATTTAAAAGCACTGACAAGATTCTCAATTTGCACTACATCCAATTCCCCAACAATCAGCATTGTGAATTCAAGAATTAATATGAAGGGTAACAACAAGGAATTTTCATAGACATAATAATTTAGACTAAGTGAAAATTTTGGAATAAAGGGGACAAAATCTTTCTTTTAAAGAAAGTACAAAAAAGGGGAGGTATAAAATTGATGATATAGGTTAAACAAAATAATATTTGACAAATATTAAAAAAATGCAAAATTAATTCCAACAATTCACAACACTGAAGCTGTGATCGTATAGATTAATCCTTGTTTAAGAGACCATGAGTAAATAATTAAATTTTGAATAAGTAATTCATTATTATAAAATGCTCCTCATAAGACTTTAGATCAAAATGTTAAAATCACTTTATATAAAAAATTCAGATAAGTATGTCCTGTAATTAATTAAAGAATAGTAAAAGGTCTCAGTTAATTAGATAAAATAAAATTGAATATTAAAAATTTCAACATCCAGTAAATTAGTAGTTTAATTTTTTATTAGATTTAATGCTTAAAATAATATTTAGAAAATTCCATGACTAGAGAGTACAATAATTTACTTTAATTAATTAATTTATATATTTATTTATTTTACCAGAATTAATATTTAAATCAATAGAATAAATTGAGTTAAAGATTACTATGCATTTTAAACTGATAACTCAAACTATACATAGTATTCCTAATTAAATTTTATTGATTAACAAAAAGTAAAATTACTGAACATGAATCTTATTGAAATGATTTAAAATAAATTAATAAGATAAAGAAAACAAAGAAGGAATTTACTTAGATATTTTGTTTATTGACAGAAACACATTATTCATAGCTTTCACGAATTATAATAGCAATCTAATGTATTGAGGTCATGATAATAGATAAAAACATTAACAAATTGGTTAATCCAAAAATCAGAAGTATCATATACTATAATCAGATAAATTTAACTAAAAATACTGATGTTATATTTACCACAGAAAGTACATATTGATGTTAGAGGTGCTTTGGCCATTCTTTGGTAGGTTTGGTTTCACTCCATTATCACACTAACACGAGTTCGAGAATTTAAGTCACAAAAGTTCTAGTCATAGTGGCTTGTTAGTAACGATCACAATGCTTGGCTACTACACTAAGTAGTCAAAAATGTCTAAACAGAATCCGAGACGGTAGAGGACAATATGCACAAGGAAATATATGTAAATAAAGTTAGTCAAGAATAAACTATTCACAAGAAGTTGTTGTTCCCACACCGGGAGTCGAATCCAATAACTATTCTGTAACTATTTATAACACGCTCCTGTAGAGTAGTTTCTGTCCCAAAACATGAATCAGAAATACTTTTCTGATATGGTGCATAGCCGGAAATAAGTGTCACTACTCTGTGTACTCACTTCCATTTTCGATGTTCAGCCACTCCGTATGAATCTCCAATTACACACCGGCTCCAAATACGAGCAGTGGTGCTAATCTCTAGCAACGATTATTCCTAAACATCAGTCTTTAAAGACTGCAAAAAAATGTTTTTTTGTTCGTTTTATCTTGCAGAACGCTAGCAGAGTCTGTTACCAGGGCAAACACATCTCTCGATAGACCACTAAATCTGCACGTCCTAACACTTCGACATCTAAAAACTTTCTCGAATTCTTAACATCTCTTTTTTTTTTACTCCAACAACAACATATCATTCTCGTCATTTCAGGCCGCGTAGCATACAACCAGTTACTATCAACTCCCTAGTAATCGTCCGTCTTCCTACTCACTAAAAAAAAATCTACTGCTCGAGCAGGCGGCGGTGGGGGGAAAATCCCCTAACCCACACACACCCAAACTATCCACGCTTCACAACATGACTGCCACTGCTAGCCATCTCTCGTTCCCCTGGTAACGGACGAGGGAAAAAAAAAACTCAGCGTTGATTGGGTGGGGTTCTTCTACGTCCAAAACTTCCCTGTCTCAATTCCTGGAAACAAGGTGCTCGTGGGCTTCGTTGAAAAACAGCTGTATGTCGGGTCCCACGAAAACAACTATCCGCCCGCTGACACCTGCCATAAACAACGACTCGAAAGCAATATACTGATGTATCTTCGTAACAAGCCTTCGAAATAATTTTATGACTCTCTTTTTTGAGGGTAATAAAAGTTGCACACAATACAACTGACAATAATGCTTCAGTTATTCCCATGACTTCTTATAAAGGCCTTTTGTACTTTATCCAATCTGCCTGTGTGTGTTTCGAATTTACGATCCCTTAAATTACGTGAGAATTTCAAGTAAAAGTTGTTTACGTGGAAACTATCTCATAGTGAAAAAAGAAGAACCTGGGTGGTCTTGACTTATAGAAAAATACAAATGTTTGGATTTTGAAAATAAGAGTTTTAATTAATAATGTTTAAGAAAAATAAGAAAAAGGAGGAGGGGGGTTTGATTAAATATCAAAATAGAATGAGTTTATAAAAAAGAAATGTTTTAAGATATTAATGAAAATATAAATATAAAAATTTAGATTAAATTACCTCTAACAAGAATCCCCCCGTCTCTATTTAAAAAAGCACAATTTTTTGAAAAATAAAAAAAAAATTTGTTTTTTAAGTAAAAAGTGCGAGTAAAAATTCAATGGATGCGGGAGAGATCACTAAATGGGGCCTAACATTTCAAACAAACCAGACTTCGGTCCGAAGAATTATCAAGAAACACTTAGCAAGCCTACCCCTCAAGGTATACAGTCCGGAATGCATAACCTGAGTTTGCATACACAAAACTCTCCTCACTTGTCACCAAAATCCTAGACACACCTGTAGAATAACAAAAAAAATTAAAAGATGAACACAAGGCTGGACATTGCTTTTGTCACCACTAACCTTATCAATCGGGAAGGTTCCATTCAAAGTATTTACCTGAACACTGTTTGCTAAACCACAAAAAAAAATTTGAAAATTGCCAAAATAATTTTTTTTTTTTTTAAAGCCAAATAAAAATTTGGGAGAGAACATTGCCAACCGAAAGAATCGCCAAATCCATTACAATAATAATGCATATCAATATAGGTATAAATTGTTAGCTCGATGTACACAGATATATAAAAACATACGAACTAGTAATGTATATGCATATAAAAACACAAACAAAAAGAATAAAAATGGGTAAAAGGCAATTTGCACAATATACAGTTAATTCACAATAAAATACATTTCACTAATTAAAATTCAGTTAACACAAATTGTATCAATGTGTAAAAATTGAGAAACACTTTCTCCAGTCGATTGATATGCAAGTTGAAACTATGAAGTAAGTTATTTACATATGCACTTACAGCGACACTGTGCATATTGGAAGAGCAACCCATTTATCTGTGCTATAAACAATTGCCAAAATAAAAGCATAATGGGGCGAAGAAGACCCAAAAGCTATGGTGAAGATTATCACCATCAGAAACTTAATTTATACAGTAAAAAATAAAAATTTTGACAAAAGAAATCCTTTAAAAAAAAGGAAAAAAATAGCACAGAACCAGATAAAATTTTATAAATTTTTCAATAAAACCACACCACTATACTTTAATGAAGTAATGTACTCAAGAACAAAATTAATAACCTCAAAAATTTTCAGGTAAAAAAAATATATATACACAAAACAGTACACTAATATTACCTTACACTACGAAATATCTACATATTATATCTAGTAATGAGTAAAATTAATAGTTCCCTCAAATATAGTATTATCCTGTAAATCCACTTATACTCATCTACTGAGAACTTAACTAGAACATCAATTAAAATATAAATAATATGCAAATCGATGAATACTATCGTATTTCACAAACAGGGAGTACTACATGAAAAAAAAGGGGGGGGGGGAAATTGGATTCCCATTTTCAAAGTGCACCAAAAAATTTTCAAAGTCTCGAAATTACCCAAAAATCGAGAAAAAACGTAACATAATTCCAAAATATACCTGCGGAGAGGTTATTTGCACTATAACTATCGAAATATACCTTATTTACACTACAATTAGCTATATAGAACATTAAATGTGATGAAAACACAACCGCTCAGATCGCTACCGCTAACCAAAACAAACGGTACAAGTACTCTAAAAAGCTTATTTTTCACGTTAAAATACAATAAAAACTAACTCTAGACTATCTATATACATTATACAAACAAAATATAAGGTTATTAAAATAAAAATACTATAATTAATACAACTTAAAGTTTATAATTGGGACGCTTGTCCCTGTTCCTGAATCCATAAGTATTTCTGGACGAAGGAATCGAATCAGTCGGTTTGCACTGAGATTCGATTAAAGTCGGAATACGACTGGTTGAAGGAATAACAGAGGATTGAGCTTCAACAACTTCGTTAGCTACCGCGATATCTGGCGTGTCCGTAACTGGATTTTCAGCCGTGGAGGGGGAGGGGGTGGTTTCAGCTCGTGAGTTCTCGAACTCGGCTGAAGGAAGAGAGGGGGAAAGGGGTTCGTTGCTGGTGGCTAGTGAGGGCAACGTGTTGGCTGTTGATTGCATGGGCAATGCTTCATCTCTGTTTACTGCTGATGCTGTTGGTATGATAAACGCGCGTCTGCGTTTTTTCGTCCGCCGTTCTGGGTTATCGTTAATCGATTGGTGAATGGGAGTAGTTGGATTCTGAATATTCGATTGATCATCGAATTGACTCTGCGGCCGTTGGTCATTTGTTTGGAAATCAACATGCCTGTTTTTAAATTCAGTCAGCCTATCTACGTGTACCACTTGCGTTAATTTTAAATTTGATTGGAGGGCGATTTTAAAATTTACCTCATTTATTTTTTCAGTTATTGTATAGGGACCATTATTAAATTTAGATAGTTTTTTACATTGTCCTGGTTTAACAGCTGGTGTAAAGAGCCAAACTGAATCACCTATTTTAAGATTCTTAGAAACAGCAGTTTTTTCTCTGTATTTTTCTTGCTTCTCTGAAACTTCCACCAAACTACTGTGCACTTCAGCATACACTTTCTTCAAAGCAGGGAATAAAAGTTCACAATAGGTGGGTGCGTCATTATAATTTAAAGTTTGGGGGGTGGAAAAAAGTTTATAGGGGAGATTTAAATTTCTGCCAAACATTACTGCAGCTGGGGTTAATTTTGTAGAAGAATGCACGGCTGTCCTGAGAGCTAAAAGAGCAAATTTTAATTTTGTATCCTAGTCCGACTGATTTTCATTGACAACATGGCATAGGGCATTAATTAGAGTTCTGTTTTGACGTTCAATCTGAGAATTTCCTGCTGGGTGGTAAGCTGACGTGTGAATATGTTTCATTCCAAAGTTTTTATAGACTCTCTCAATGGCTTCTGATATAAGATTTCTACCCTTGTCGGAAACAATATAGCTAGGAGCACCGTACCTTGAAACGAAATTTGCTAGAGTATCCGCTACAACGTCTGAGGTGATAGAGGATACAGCATATGCTTCAGGCCACTTAGAAAAAGCATCGATATATGTCACGATGAACTTGTTACCTGAAAAGGTTGTCGGTAAAGGACCAATTATGTCGAAATTCACTTTTGCCAATGGAATTTCTGGTGTTGGCATTCTCTGCAAAGGGGCTAGATGTTTAGGTCGATAAGCTCTTCTTTGTTGGCAACTAATGCAAGATTCTACTAGATGCTTGACATCTGCAGACATACCTGGCCAGTAAAAATTTTCGCGAATGCGATCAATAGTTTTCTGGAAGGCTTGATGACAAGCTGCTAGAGAATCATGTGTTAGTGCGAACACGTGGGGGATTAGTTCTTTTGGCACCACCAGTTTGGGCAATTTATTTAAAATGGGAGAGTCTCGAGTGTCCTCGCACATCAAGAGATCATCTCGGAAGAAAAATTTCATGTACTTTGGTGCTATATCCACTCCTTGATCTAGCTTCTGAGCAATTTGGCAACACTTTTTATCAGTCTTTTGGAGTTCTTGAATTTTTTCAAGAAGATCAGTTTGGGGCATAAAAACATTCTCCTTTGCTATTTGTACACAAAAATTACAACTTACTGTATTTACAGAGATTTCATTAGAAGTAGTGTATCTAGAAAGAAAATCCGCAACACTGTTGCATTTGCCCTTGATAAATTTAATTGAAAAAGTAAAATCAGATAAGGTGCAAATCCACTTTGCCATACGAGAAGTTGGGTCCTGAATTTTAAGCATATAAGTTAGGGGGGCATGATCAGTGAAAATAAAAAAGTGGGTGTTAGCTAGGTAACACTTAAAATGGGCGGTTGCCCAGACAACAGCTAAAAGTTCCCTTTCTGAGGCTGAGTACCTTGTTTCAGGGTCCTTCAACTTTCTGCTGGCAAAAGCCACAGGGTGTAAAAAGTTGTTCTCATCCAGTTGAGATAAAACTGCGCCTAAAGCTTCACCACTCGCATCAGTATAAAGATAAAATTCCTTCGAAAAATCAGGGAGGGCAATATATGGCTTAGAAATTAAAGCAGCTTTTAAATCTTCGAATTCTGCATGCGCTGCAGGGTTCCATGAAAAACGACCATTTTCTTTAGTTAATTCAATTAAGTTTTTAGCTCGTTTAGAAAAATCAGGGATAAATCTCCTGTAAAATGAAATTGTACCAATAAAAGATCTAACTGCTTTGCGGGTATCAGGGGGTTGAAATTTTTCAATTACTTCTATATTTTTATTAATGGGTGAGACTTTACCTTTATGGATTTCAAAACCTAAATATTTAATTTTATCTGATAGAAAAAGGCATTTACTGGGTTTTAATTTTAAATTATGCTGGCGACGTCTATCAAAAACAGTTGTTAATTTTTCAAGGTGGGATTCTACATCTTTGCTAGCAATAACAATATCATCTATATATACAAGAATTCCCATATTTCCCAGATCTCCAAATATTGCACTCATGAGTCGTTGAAAAGAATTTCCTGAGTTTGATAAGCCAAAACAATTTCTCGACCACTCAAATAGTCCTTTATGAGTTATGATTGCTGTTTTGTGTCTGTCCTCAGGACGCACAACTTGCTGGAAAAAGCCACTTGTTAAATCAAGTGTAGAAAAGAAATTTGAACCGGATAGTGCATCAACCGAATCTGTGATATTAGGGATGGGGTATGCATCTTTAACTAAATTTTTGTTTAATTTTCTAAAATCGACAGCCAATCTATAAGATCCGTCTGCTTTCTTAACCAAAATGACTGGAGCCGCAAATTTAGAAATGGAGGAGGATATTATATTAGCTTTTAACAGGATATCTAATTGATCTTCCATTTCTTGTTTAAGATTATGGGGAACTCTATAGGCTTTACATTTTACAGGTTTATCAGAAGTTAAATTTATTACATGGGGAATAGTGTCACAGCCGGGCAAGTCTAGGACTGATGCTGCAAACACATCTTTATTTTTATTAAGAAAATCCTGCATTTTAAGTTTAAGAGGGGGGGTCTAAATGGTCAAGATTAATATCTGAACTCCAGCTGAGATCAGCATGATCGAAATCAGCTAGTGGAGTGGGCACATTAACATTGAGGGCATAATTACAATTATTAGAATTACACTCAGAATCATCGATGCACTTTTGAATTTTAGCAACCTTCATTCCCTTATTCAAAGTAACCTCATCATCCGAAAAGTTAGCGAATGAAATATATAACCCGTGCTCCTGAGAACAGATTGTTCTAGATGTTAAAACACCATTACCAAATTTTTTTACTAGGGGTTCCAAAATAACAACATCATTATTATCAATAAAATTGCTTCTCGAGCAGTTTACTTGAGCTAAAATTTTAGATTGGGGGGGGGATAGTTACTAAATTTTTTAGAACAGCAAAACTAATTTTAATAATCTTCGACTTTTCACATGTATTATTTACTTCAGTTTTGACATCATTAGATTGTGACTTTTCGCTATCATTACAAATCACTTGGCATACAGGGACATTGATTTCATTTTCACTATTTTTCACATCCCTGATAGTATTTACACTAAGATCACAACCATTTGTTTCACATATATTATCCCGACCATTTGCCTTATTTTCATTTAAATTATCACTATCCATATTACTACAATTTTCATGATTATTTGTACTATTAACATTTCCTAACTTTGAAACACTCTCAGAAGATTTTTGAACAGAGGAATTGTTATCATTACTTTCACATTTATCTAAAATCACCTTATTTTTATCTTCGCTACTACATTTTTCACTATCTCGAATCTCTATTTGTTCTCTACTATCCCTTACATTGGCTTTTACTACCATACAATTGTTCTCACTGTTCTTATTCTTCTCAGAAATATTACTAACATTAGAAAAACATTCTACATTACCCTCAGTTTGACATGACATTTTTAAGGCAAGAAATTTTGTTATTTACAATAATTGGCGGTTTAATATTTACATGACATTCTGAAATTTTTGGAACATATTTGCAAAAAGTTTGCTCATTAATACCAAGACTAATAGATTTGTCACTACACTTTATGATAGCCTTGTACTCACTCAAAAAGGGCATACCTAAAATAGCAGTAAATTCATCAGCGAGTTTACCTGCTACTACAAAAAATTCAGCTTGGCAGCTGACATTACTGAAATTGAAAAATAACTTAACTTTCTCAGTGAGAGGGACACATTCACCTGTCACAGTTAGAATGGGTACATTGCATGCCTCAGTTTTTACACCTGGGAATAAACACAATCCCTGTCGAGAAATTAAATTGATACCTGATCCCGTATCACACAGTGCAGTAATAAAAATATCACCGACAGCAATCCTTGCTGTAGGGAGATTGCATGCTGATGGTGAGAAAACATTATATACAGAGGGGGTTTTGTCGTTCGGCTTCTCATGAGTCAGTCCGACTACTCCAGACTCAGCCATTACCCGTTTAAATTTTGTTGAACATTGTGTTCATTGGCAGTGTTGTTATTCTGCTGGGTTACATTATTTTGATTACCCCTATTCCTATAATTACCTCTCTGGCCATTGTTGGTACCTCTGTTTCTATAGTTATTGCCATTTCCCCTATAGTTTCTTTGATTCTGATATCCCCTGTTACTATAACTGCCTCTGTAGTTATTGTTAGGTCTGGCCATACCTCTACGACCATAAGGATTTTCATTATAATTTTGCCAGCCTTGATTTCTGGGGTTTTGGGGGCAGTCCTGAAAAAAATGGTTGGGGTCGCCACATCCAAAACAGAAAAAAGGGTTGTACTGGACATTTTCCTGGGCTGGTGGTCTCGCTGCAGCTGGTTGTTGCATAACAAGACTATCAATTTTAGCCGTTAAGATTTCCATTTTGTTTTGGAGTTCTACAATTTCACGGTTGGGATGGCTAACCTGGGGTGAAGGGGGGTAAACAGCAGCACATGCTACACCTGAGGGGACCTGGGGGGCAATGTTTGCTGGTTAATAGCTGTAGAAGGGGTTAACACTCCTACAAGCCTTTTCTTCAAGTAAGGCAAATGTTAGTATTTCCTGAGGGGTCTTTGGATCTTTTGAAATGACACCCTTCCGAATTTCTGGAGATAGGTTACCTAGAAGCATAGAGTGCAGTATAGCATCTCTACTTTTATTTACAATGCCCTCAGCAATTCCATCGATGACAAGAGCTCTGCGTGACAGATCAGAGGCTCTGTCGAAAAAATCTTGGACAGATATTGAAGGCGTCTGTTTGAAGTTAAGAAACTTCGATAATGCCACATCTGGCGACTCCTGTTCCGTGAATCTGTCTTGTATAATTTCCACTAATTCCTTATAATTTTTGTTTTTATTAGCCTTAATTAATTTGGCTGCTTTCCCTGACAGTCTGTTAAACAGGGCGAAATTTTTTTCTTTTTTATCCCAGTTAAAGAAGGTGGAAATATCTGTGAACTTTTCAATAAAGTCGGAAAAGGATATAGTAGAGTCCCCGCTAAAAGGTGGGATGTTGGATAAATTATCCATCAAAGACGATTTCTTCTGCAACTCAGCCATCTCCTTGGTAAGGGTCTCCGCCATATTTATGAAATGTTTTGTCAACAAAAAATTCAGCGATAAAAAAAAATTATAATTAACCCTACCTAAACCTTAAGCAAAGGAAAAAAAAATTACACAAATGCAAAATCTAAATAAAATTACTGAGAGCTACACCCATGTATACACTAGTCGCCTTTGTCAATATATATAATCAATTGCAAATAAATATAAACAAATGGGAAAGGTATGTTAAAATTTCTAAAAATTCAGTGCGGGTGGGGTATTATGAAAAAAAAATTTGAACAGCACAGATATGAGGGTTAACACTTCATAACATATACTCAAAGACATAATGCACAATACATTTTGAAAAAAAAATAGTTGCCTTATACCCTGAACTTTAAGTATACACAAATAAACATTAAAAATTTGAATTGTGCCACACAGGTAAGTGTCACGGCATCAATTCTTTGTTGGGGGTTTGTTCTAGGTACTATTACCTTTTGCAAAAATTATGAATGAGTGCAAACTACCTATGACTAAAAATAGAGATGAATCCTGTCAATATGCATACTTACAAAATTATTCTCAAACTAAAATAAATTTAGAAAAAAGTAAATGGATTAAATTAAACAGAAACAATTAAAATTTAAAGAATTTAAATTTACTTGAATTCCAAGTTTTGAATTCAAAATAGTATAAGAATTAATCATTTAAAAGCACTGACAAGATTCTCAATTTGCACTACATCCAATTCCCCAACAATCAGCATTGTGAATTCAAGAATTAATATGAAGGGTAACAACAAGGAATTTTCATAGACATAATAATTTAGACTAAGTGAAAATTTTGGAATAAAGGGGACAAAATCTTTCTTTTAAAGAAAGTACAAAAAAGGGGAAGTATAAAATTGATGATATAGGTTAAACAAAATAATATTTGACAAATATTAAAAAAATGCAAAATTAATTCCAACAATTCACAACACTGAAGCTGTGATCGTATAGATTAATCCTTGTTTAAGAGACCATGAGTAAATAATTAAATTTTGAATAAGTAATTCATTATTATAAAATGCTCCTCATAAGACTTTAGATCAAAATGTTAAAATCACTTTATATAAAAAATTCAGATAAGTATGTCCTGTAATTAATTAAAGAATAGTAAAAGTCTCAGTTAATTAGATAAAATAAGTTTGAATATTAAAAATTTCAACATCCAGTAAATTAGTAGTTTATTTTTTTATTAGATTTAATGCTTAAAATAATATTTAGAAAATTCCATGACTAGAGAATACAATAATTTGCTTTAATTAATTAATTTATTTATTTCTTTATTTTACCAGAATTAATATTTAAATCAATAGAATAAATTGAGTTAAAGATTACTATGCATTTTAAACTGATAACTCAAACTATACATAGTATTCCTAATTAAATTTTAATGATTAACAAAAAGTAAAATTACTGAACATGAATCTTATTGAAATGATTTAAAATAAATTAATAAGATAAAGAAAACAAAGAAGGAATTTACTTAGATATTTTGTTTATTGACAGAAACACATTATTCATAGCTTTCACGAATTATAATAGCAATCTAATGTATTGAGGTCATGATAATAGATAAAAACATTAACAAATTGGTTAATCCAAAAATCAGAAGTATCATATACTATAATCAGATAAATTTAACTAAAAATACTGATGTTATATTTACCACAGAAAGTACATATTGATGTTAGAGGTGCTTTGGCTATTCTTTGGTAGGTTTGGTTTCACTCCATTATCACACTAACACGAGTTCGAGAATTTAAGTCACAAAAGTTCTAGTCATAGTGGCTTGTTAGTAACGATCACAATGCTTGGCTACTACACTAAGTAGTCAAAAATGTTTAAACAGAATCCGAGACGGTAGAGGACAATATGCACAAGGAAATATATGTAAATAAAGTTAGTCAAGAATAAACTATTCACAAGAAGTTGTTGTTCCCACACCGGGAGTCGAATCCAATAACTATTCTGTAACTATTTATAACACGCTCCTGTAGAGTAGTTTCTGTCCCAAAACATGAATCAGAAATACTTTTCTGATATGGTGCATAGCCGGAAATAAGTGTCACTACTCTGTGTACTCACTTCCATTTTCGATGTTCAGCCACTCCGTATGAATCTCCAATTACACACCGGCTCCAAATACGAGCAGTGGTGCTATTCTCTAGCAACGATTATTCCTAAACATCAGTCTTTAAAGACTGCAAAAAAATGTTTTTTTGTTCGTTTTATCTTGCAGAACGCTAGCAGAGTCTGTTACCAGGGCAAACACATCTCTCGATAGACCACTAAATCTGCACGTCCTAACACTTCGACATCTAAAAACTTTCTCGAATTCTTAACATCTCTTTTTTTTTTTACTCAAACAACAACATATCATTCTCGTCATTTCAGGCCGCGTAGCATACAACCAGTTACTATCAACTCCCTAGTAATCGTCCGTCTTCCTACTAACTAAAAAAAAAATCTACTGCTCGAGCAGGCGGCGGTGGGGAGAAAATCCCCTAACCCACACACACCCAAACTATCCACGCTTCACAACATGACTGCCACTGCTAGCCATCTCTCGTTCCCCTGGTAACGGACGAGGGAAAAAAAAACTCAGCGTTGATTGGGTGGGGTTCTTCTACGTCCAAAACTTCCCTGTCTCAATTCCTGGAAACAAGGTGCTCGTGGGCTTCGTTGAAAAACAGCTGTATGTCGGGTCCCACGAAAACAACTATCCGCCCGCTGACACCTGCCATAAACAACGACTCGAAAGCAATATACTGATGTATCTTCGTAACAAGCCTTCGAAATAGTTTTATGACTCTCTTTTTTTAGGGTAATAAAAGTTGCACACAATACAACTGACAATAATGCTTCAGTTATTCCCATGACTTCTTATAAAGGCCTTTTGTACTTTATCCAATCTGCCTGTGTGTGTTTCGAATTTACGATCCCTTAAATTACGTGAGAATTTCAAGTAAAAGTTGTTTGCGTGGAAACTATCTCATAGTGAAAAAAGAAGAACCTGGGTGGTCTTGACTTATAGAAAAATACAAATGTTTGGATTTTGAAAATAAGAGCTTTAATTAATAATGTTTAAGAAAAATAAGAAAAAGGAGGAGGGGGGTTTGATTAAATATCAAAATAGAATGAGTTTATAAAAAAGAAATGTTTTAAGATATTAATGAAAATATAAATATAAAAATTTAGATTAAATTACCTCTAACAAGAATCCCCCGTCTCTATTTAAAAAAACACAATTTTTTGAAAAATAAAAAAAAAAATTTGTTTTTTAAGTAAAAAGTGCGAGTAAAAATTCAATGGATGCGGGAGAGATCACTAAATGGGGCCTAACATTTAAAACAAACCAGACTTCGGTCTGAAGAATTATCAAGAAACACTTAGCAAGCCTACCCCTCAAGGTATACAGTCCGGAATGCATAACCTGAGTTTGCATACACAAAACTCTCCTCACTTGTCACCAAAATCCTAGACACACCTGTAGAATAACAAAAAAAATTAAAAGATGAACACAAGGCTGGACATTGCTTTTGTCACCACTAACCTTATCAATCGGGAAGGTTCCATTCAAAGTATTTACCTGAACACTGTTTGCTAAACCACAAAAAAAAATTTGAAAATTGCCAAAATAATTTTTTTTTTTTTAAAGCCAAATAAAAATTTGGGAGAGAACATTGCCAACCGAAAGAATCGCCAAATCCATTACAATAATAATGCATATCAATATAGGTATAAATTGTTAGCTCGATGTACACAGATAAATAAAAACATACGAACTAGTAATGTATATGCATATAAAAACACAAACAAAAAGAATAAAAATG
The DNA here is from genome assembly GCA_963931845.1 of Maratus michaelseni. Classification (NCBI taxonomy): domain Eukaryota; kingdom Metazoa; phylum Arthropoda; class Arachnida; order Araneae; family Salticidae; genus Maratus; species Maratus michaelseni. The sequence goes on along the minus strand of OZ007592.1, from coordinate 164,410,250 downwards.
GGTAAAAGGCAATTTGCACAATATACAGTTAATTCACAATAAAATACATTTCACTAATTAAAATTCAGTTAACACAAATTGTATCAATGTGTAAAAATTGAGAAACACTTTCTCCAGTCGATTGATATGCAAGTTGAAACTATGAAGTAAGTTATTTACATATGCACTTACAGCGACACTGTGCATATTGGAAGAGCAACCCATTTATCTGTGCTATAAACAATTGCCAAAATAAAAGCATAATGGGGCGAAGAAGACCCAAAAGCTATGGTGAAGATTATCACCATCAGAAACTTAATTTATACAGTAAAAAATAAAAATTTTGACAAAAGAAATCCTTTAAAAAAAGGAAAAAAAAATAGCACAGAACCAGATAAAATTTTATAAATTTTTCAATAAAACCACACCACTATACTTTAATGAAGTAATGTACTCAAGAACAAAATTAATAACCTCAAAAATTTTCAGGTAAAAAAAAATATATATACACAAAACAGTACACTAATATTACCTTACACTACGAAATATCTACATATTATATCTAGTAATGAGTAAAATTAATAGTTCCCTCAAATATAGTATTATCCTGTAAATCCACTTATACTCATCTACTGAGAACTTAACTAGAACATCAATTAAAATATAAATAATATGCAAATCGATGAATACTATCGTATTTCACAAACAGGGAGTACTACATGAAAAAAAAGGGGGGGGGGAAATTGGATTCCCATTTTCAAAGTGCACCAAAAAATTTTCAAAGTCTCGAAATTACCCAAAAATCGAGAAAAAACGTAACATAATTCCAAAATATACCTGCGGAGAGGTTATTTGCACTATAACTATCGAAATATACCTTATTTACACTAAAATTAGCTATATAGAACATTAAATGTGATGAAAACACAACCGCTCAGATCGCTACCGCTAACCAAAACAAACGGTACAAGTACTCTAAAAAGCTTATTTTTCACGTTAAAATACAATAAAAACTAACTCTAGACTATCTATATACATTATACAAACAAAATATAAGGTTATTAAAATAAAAATACTATAATTAATACATCTCTTTTTTTTTTTTTACTCCAACAACAACATATCATTCTCGTCATTTCAGGCCGCGTAGCATACAACCAGTTACTATCAACTCCCTCGTAATCGTCCGTCTTCCTACTCACTAAAAAAAAAATCTACTGCTCGAGCAGGCGGCGGTGGGGGGAAAATCCCCTAACCCACACACACCCAAACTATCCACGCTTCACAACATGACTGCCACTGCTAGCCATCTCTCGTTCCCCTGGTAACGGACGAGGGAAAAAAAAACTCAGCGTTGATTGGGTGGGGTTCTTCTACGTCCAAAACTTCCCTGTCTCAATTCCTGGAAACAAGGTGCTCGTGGGCTTCGTTGAAAAACAGCTGTATGTCGGGTCCCACGAAAACAACTATCCGCCCGCTGACACCTGCCATAAACAACGACTCGAAAGCAATATAATGATGTATCTTCGTAACAAGCCTTCGAAATGGTTTTATGACTCTCTTTTCTGAGGGTAATAAAAGTTGCACACAATACAACTGACAATAATGCTTCAGTTATTCCCATGACTTCTTATAAAGGCCTTTTGTACTTTATCCAATCTGCCTGTGTGTGTTTCGAATTTACGATCCCTTAAATTACGTGAGAATTTCAAGTAAAAGTTGTTTGCGTGGAAACTATCTCATAGTGAAAAAAGAAGAACCTGGGTGGTCTTGACTTATAGAAAAATACAAATGTTTGGATTTTGAAAATAAGAGTTTTAATTAATAATGTTTAAGAAAAATAAGAAAAAGGAGGAGGGGGTTTGATTAAATATCAAAATAGAATTAGTTTATAAAAAAGAAATGTTTTAAGATATTAATGAAAATATAAATATAAAAATTTAGATTAAATTACCTCTAACATTTCTCTCTTTTCAAAGAAAAATACTACTGCAAGTAAAATATTCTTGCATCAAAATCCTAAATATGATAAAAGTTTTTTTCTTATATAATAAATAAATTAAAAAAAATATTCAAAAAATATTCAATGTAGCTTTTTACAGCTGCAAACTATCTCGATTTTCGACTACCACTATTTTAGAATAGTAATCTTCTTCTTACATAATTGAAATTAAACGAATCTTTCTATTCGTACACAGTTGTAAACAGAAATTGGGAGATTTGACAACTAGGCAATGTAAAAAACAAAGTGAAAACAAATAAAGTTATTCAATAAAAAGAGGAATATCCATCCAAGCACATATAAATGCTAATTACATGTTGTAAAACAGTTGTAGTCCCGCAATGGCGCGGGCGAATAAGCTCGGTTTCCGTAAGATCACCGAAAGTGAAGCAGCATCGACCGTGGTCAGCGTTTGGGAGGAGGTCACCCTCTCTCAGCTGCGGCTGCTGTGGGACCGTGTACGCCAATGAGAGCTGGTGCACGTAAAATCTGTTCATGGCTCCAATGTCCTCCAAGTTTAGAATAAGCGTTACCTCTGGGGGTGACAATCCAGGTGCAGGTCTCTCATCTGGAATTTGTTCAAAATTAAGAGACCAACTTCTGGACGGGGCTTGTCAGTGCTTAAACCATTTGGTAGGCCTCAGTTCTAAAGCTATACAATAAAAAAGTCACCTTTCAATCAATAGAAAATAGTTTTTGTCCGATTCTTAAAAGTAGTTCTTATTTACTCTGACCAAAAAATAATTCTTCATATTCAGTTTACAACATAAACCATTTTTCTCTTTTACATGCACAACTTATTTCTCCTTCAAATAGAATATTCTTGTATCGCAATTATAAATTGGAGAATTATTTTTCCTACACTCCAAATAAATAGTAATATGCAAATGTTAATTGTTTTATTTTTCCATTTCTTAAAACAATTCTTATTTCCTCTGAGAAAAATCAATTTTTCAGATTCAATTAATCTCATAAATCATATTATACTCTTAAAAAAAATAGTTTTTCAAATAAAATAATCTGAAATCGCAATCATTAATTCGAGAATTATATTTATCATACACTTAATCTATGGTAATATGCAAGTATACATTATTTTACTCATTACATGTTTTGGCAGTTTGTACAGACAGCTTTCAATTGAATTTTTTTTTGCATTTCTAAAAACGATTTTAATTTATTCTGACAAAAAAACTATTCTTCATATTTTTTATATTAATCATATCATTTACTCCAAATAAATAGTAATATGCAAATTTTAATTGTTTTCTTTTTGCATTTCTTAAAACAGTTCTTATTTCCTCTGACAAAAGTCAATTTTTCAGATTCAATTAATCTCATAAATCATATTATACTCTTAAAAAAACATAGATTTTCAAATAAAATAATCTGAAATCGCAATCATTAATTTGATAATTATATTTATCATACACTTAATCTATGTTAATGTACAAATATACAATATTTTACTCATTACATGTTTTGGCAGTTTGTACAGAATGTATAATGACAGGTTTCAATTGAATATATATATATATATATTTTGCATTTCTTGCTTTCTAAAAACAATTCTAATTTATTCTGACAAAAAAACTATTCTTCATATTTTTTATATTAATCATATCATTTTTCTACCTGTTAAACGCAAAATAGGTTTCCTCCTTTAAATAAAGGATTCTTGCATCATAATAAGAAATTTTTGAATTATTTTTCTCATACATTGAATAAATAGTAGTATGCCAAGATACAATAATGTACTCATTACATGTTGTGGCATATTTTGTAAACTTCATAACTTATAATGTCAGCTTTCAATTAAAAAAAAAATGTTTTATTTTTGCATTTCTAAAAACAGTTCTAATTTATTCTGACAATAAAGCTATTCTTCATATATTTCACATAAATCATATAATTTTTCTACCTGTTAAACGCAAAATAGATTTCCTCCTTTAAATAAAATATTCTTGCATCATAATCAAAATTTTTGAATCATTTTTATCATACATTGAATAAATAGTAATATGCCATGATACATTAATGTACGCATTACATGTTGCGGCATACTTTGTAAACTTCATAACTTATAATGTCAGCTTTCAATTTTTTCACTTCTTAAGGAAGTTCTTAATTTCTCCGACCAAAAGTCTATTCTTCAGAAACACATAAATTATATAATTTCTTTCTCTTTTAAAACACAAAATACATTTTCTTCTTCAAATAAAATATTCTTGTATCGCAATCATAAATTTGAAAAATATTTTTCCAATACACATAATAAATAGTGCGATAACAACATACATAATTTTACTCATTACAACATGTAGCATAGTTTGAATAACTAAAGAATGTAAAGTATTAACCTTAAAAAACGTACCATTATTTCTTAAAAATATTTCTTATTTACGTGTGTGTACAGTTCTGCCACGAGTTATGAATAGAATTTTTCGCGTTATTTAAGAACAAAGAAACGTTAGAAATTCTGCGTTTTGAAAATGTATTGTAAGACTTCTAATATAGAATAGTAGTAGCATACTTCTTCGAAAATATAAGGAATTTATGCACTTTGTTACTCTGACCAAAAATTTATTCTTTATTCAGATCACCACATAAATAACTTTTCTCACTATTAAAAACAAAATATTTTTTATCCTTCAAATAAATTCTTCTTTTATCTCAATCATAAATTTGAGAATTATTTTTCTGTTAGCATAGAAAATAATCACATGCAAATATAGATAAATTTATTCCTTATATATTTTGTATAGCTATAGAATGTTAAACGTCAATTAAAAAAATGTTTTTTCGATTTTTTTGTGATTCATCCATGGAAAAAACTATAAACCCCTGGTTTTTCGGTATTTTTTAAACCATTTTCGGCAAGAAAATAATAACTACAGGTGAAATTATACGTTATATCAGGGTCATTCTCACGAGAAGGTACAAAATACCAATATATATATATATATATATATATATATATATATATATATATATATATATATATATATATATATATATATATATATATATATATATATATATATATATATATATATATATATATGCTCAATAAAGATTAAAAATAAACAAAAATAAAAATAAAAATAAAAATAAAAATAAAATAAAAATAAAATCCATGCGATAAGCGCTATAGCTGCAATTGATCACACAGATTAAATATAGCACATTATGTATTAAATGTATTCGGCAGACCCAGAATTCCGCACCATAATTAAACTAGGAATAAATAACAAACATAAAAAATAAACAGATATAATCTGAACAAGAAAAAACCAAGAAAAACAACCAAAAAGCTGTGGCCTCATCAGCAGTGGGCATATTAAAAAGCACAGCGATGTTTCCGACTAATTACAAGCACAACAAACTATTATACAGTAGTGGCAGTGGGTTTCGGCCAGAATGTCGTGAAGCATAAATCAAATGCATGAAAACAAATGAAAGCATATCACGAACATTCCCCCACCGGACCCAACGCCACAAACAACAGCACGACTGAATACAAAACGTATGCTTAACATACACTGAATCAACAATAGAATTATCTTACCCCCTCCTGAGCCACACAGCCACAAAAACAATAAACAATAACCAAATCCAGTGATCCAAAATCTGTCCATGTACGTTCCATGTCTGTTGTCACAAAACTGCAAACATCCTTGTAAAACCGTCCTCGAAAGGCTTTAAGTTATACAAATCATTAATTGTAAATTACGTAGCAACTACTCAAAAATGAAGACTGTGTGTAAAACTAGTACTATATCTATTAATGAAACTCAAAGAAATGTTATTTTTATAATACAAGATACTGGTTAAATTAAAAAGTTCTTAAAGGAATAAATTTTTATTCGTACAGAGTTTATAGTAGCGAAAAATCTGACTTATGATAATATTAATGTAAATACGTTTATGTACATTCGAACACCAGTTAACTAATTGGTTAACTTCAAAACTGAAGGAAAACAAATGCGGGCAAACTACTTCTTTTTTCATATACCAAAATTATTTTTTCGTTAAAATTACATAAAAGTTACATTTTTAGAAAGATCGTTCAAAACAATTGTTTGCTTTAGAGATGAGTTACATTAAAAAATATATAGATTCTGAGATAACTTCAGTGTAAATTAGATTAACAGTCGAATATCACAATCCATTAGCGTAAATAAACAGAGATTCATTATGAGTCATAAAAATATTAACCCATGGATGTAATCATTCGCAAAGCAAGATCTCCATGGTGAATTTTATAGCGCTATATGGTGTAGAAAAAAAAATCGCATTTGTAAACGTGGCATACGTAATAAGAAAATAAAAGGCATGTTCAATTCGCTCATAGCAGACGATATAATTCATTTCACTGAAATAATAAGGATGATTTTTTTACATTGTGAAACTAGTTATAAAACGAACGTACCTCATATGTCACGTTTAACGTACATTTTTAAACTTGTTTTAATTTATTTTCAGTGTCCACGGAGGGAGACTACATTGGCCACCTATTTCCTTAGTAAAAATTAAACCATTTACAAAAAATATTAAGTTAGAAATTAACTGCAGACTTTTAACTAGTTATTATTGTTAACAAAATTCTAAAAAATATATTTTTTCTCCTTACGTCAATAAAATGAACCATAATAGTTAACTTTAAAAAAATAAAGTTAAATACTAAAGTTACTTTGTTAAACATTTAATTAATAGCTTACTTAAAAAAAATATATACATATGAATAAAAATATTAGAGAGTTTGATACATTTCTTAATATTTATCCCTTTATTTATCCTTAATATTTATCTCTTTATTTATCCTTAATATTTATTCCCTTTAATACTTATTACTTTCTCAGTTAAAAAGTCCTTTTTCGTGAGAATACCAAGCAGAAATTAGATTATCTTAGCAGAATACCGAGCTGTGCTCGGGCACATGATAAGTGAACGCCACCCCAGTCTTGCTGGTGTTTAGGTTTCAAAGTAGAAAAAGTATTTCTCATTTACTCTGACCAAAATTCTATTTTTCATAATATATTTATCATGTTAGTGATATATTTTATCTTTTTCCTTAACACAAACTATTTGTATCTCCTTAAAATAAAATATTCCTGCATTACAATACTAAATTGGGAAATTATTTTTGTCATATACTTAACAAAAAGCAATCTGTCTCAAAAAATTCTCGAAAAAGGATGTAAAGTTCAGAGGAAAAAAAACAGGGGACAAATAAAATGTTTCAACGAAATGATGAAATTCAGAATAAAAGCATATCCACGAATCTTCCATATAAATCGACTTATTTTACTACACTTGAGGTAAAAGGGCAGCTTTAATTTTGATTTTTTTCTTCGAATGCTACCAGATTTATTTTTAAAAAAATTGTCCTCTTTACAAAATGCATTTTTGTTTTTGTTATTGTTTTATTCTCTTCTGAAATGTTTTTTATGAATTCAGAATTTGAATATATTTTAAACGTTTATATTTTATGTTATTCGCATGTTATTAACGTGATTTTAATTCCTTGATTAAATGTCTGAAATGGAAAATTAATTAATACAAATAAGAATTTGAATGAGACGTTTCAATGAGAAATTAAATTTAAAGAAAGATTCATGTCTAACGGTCTTGTATTTACAACTTTTTATTAGTTTACAAATGAAATGAGAAGAAATTTGTAGAGCAGGATATTTTTGTGTAATAAATGTACTACAGTCCGTTTCATAAGAAATGCAATTTTAATTTACAAATCGTTAAAAAACAAGACTTTTCTATATTACGAAACTAATTATAGGAATCAGTTGTAAATACAAATAACCATGTTTCGGACGTTGCTTATTCTTTTTATGAAAAAAATTGCGTAAGTCGTAATGCATCAATTTTTTAATATGCATTTAATAATAAATTTCATAATTAAAGCTTGTTTTTGAATAAAACAAATAATTAGATTGTATTGAATGCAATATGTTGGATCAAATAAAAACGGAACAGTGGTTATAATGTGGTTTATTTTTCCATGAGTGTGGTGAAACTTTGTGTGGAGGTAGAGCGGAAAGTAAGGAAAGCAACCCCTACTGTGGGAATGGACTTGCCCTAGGTAGCCACGCAGAAACACATGATATGCACTGTCTGTCGGTCACCAATATCATCCAGCAGGCAATCAGTTGTTGTTGCTTTTCAGCTGCGTATGATGAATGTTTGAAAGTAAAAAAGAGCAACGCATTGTTATTCGTTACTTAGTGGCAGAAGGAGTTGTCAACAGTGTACACAGAATATACACTGTCATTGACGTGTGTGCAGGACGGACACAAGAAATTCCGCGAGGAAATCTGGTGACGTTTCGGTGGACAGTGTTAAAATACTCACCGTATAGTCTGGATCTTTTGCCATATGACTTTCCCATCCTTGGTCTTCTGAAAAAGGCTTTGAATGGTCACCATTTTTACTCAGACAGCTAGGTCATGGACAATGTTCAAAACTGGTTCCGATTTAGGCTAAAGGATTTCTATGAGCAATTATTGGCTGCTTGGTGAAACAGTGGGACAAGTTCTTGTGTAACTTTGGAGAATATGTTTGAAGTAAACTATACCATTTAATTATGTGGTTCTTGTTCCGTTTTCATTTGATCTACACTAACATCTAAAAAGAAATGAAACATTTCAATTAAATGATTTTAAATTTGTCACATATTATTTTCACTTTCACATTCGTCACATTCATTCATCACATGGAGTTAATATTAGCATTCTGAAATTTTGAACACTTCTAAATCTATGAAGAACAAGCGAAATGTCCATATTTTCTTTTCAAGTGTGATTTGAATCAAGAATCTTAAATAACTTAATAAAATGTCACATTGAATAACGTGTATCCATTTTAAAAGAAGATTGTTTGTACATTTTTAATATGTAGACTAGAACGTATGAAGCAAATACAATCATGTTTGAAAAAATACAGTAATTCGAGTCCAGTGACGCCTTTGTTTTGATTTTAATGCAAACGATCAACAGATGAAGTGTGTTGTATTATTTTTCAAGAAACAGAGTGTACATTATAAACTGAGTACTTAAGATAATATATTTCCTTTATATATTCATTAATATATTCTTTATAATAAATTCAATCAAAGGGTACTTTTAAAACAAAAAGATAATTCAAGTGAGTAAATACTTTAATATCTTATTTTTCTAAATTTTTTTACTTTTTTCAATAAAAAAATTAATGAAAATAAAAATATTTCATTTATAATAATTGTGTTAGCTCATGTTATCGAAATAGCAACAAGCTCCAAATGTTTCATTTAACTATATTTGTATAGCTTCAAAAAGCAAGATAATGGTGATGGCAATATCATAAAATTCCATTAAAATGAATCATTGTTGCAGCGATATAGAGATGCGAGGCCTTTATAACTCTAAAATTTATTTGGTTAATACATTTTACATATTTTGGTTAATACATTTTACATACAACGGTGACCGCATATATATATATATATATATATATATATATATATATATATAGATACACATATATATATACAGATACACACATATATATATACACATATAGATACACATACATATACAGAGCTATGGTATTCTTCAGTAATATACACTATGTTAAATTTCAGTCTATTTCAATAATAAATCGAAATTTGATTAAAATTTATTTTATTTAAAAGACAGTTACAGAAGTTATTGCTCATATTTTAAATTAATTTTGAAATATTGAATATTATTCTAAACTATTGATTAGTTTATGGAAATATTGCTTAGTGAATAAAATCGGAACTTTTATTTGAAAAAAAATGTCCATCTAAAGTTTTATATTTATTAAAAATGGTGAAAACATTGAAAAGTTTCTATAAATCATAAAAAAATAATTCAATTTATAATTATTATAGATGATAATGTTTTAATTATTTAATGCCATTCCAGAGAAACATTTTTTATTATACATGTCTTAATAACGAGCACTGCAAAGTCTTTTTTCGACATATATATTCAAATTTAGTTTTGATAAGAATTGTTTTAATTGTTATTAATTGTTTTGTTTATAAATATTGTAAATAAATTATTGCTTTAACGTTAACTTTATATCTCTTTTATTTCAGTAATGTCTTCTTTGTTTTCAAGTGAAATTTGAATCGAATTTTAATTCTGGATGATTAAGGATAGGCTATAAATGTTTTTATTACGAAGAATAAATTATTGCCTAGTGTTTTAAATATTTAGTGTTATTCCGTTTCCAGAGGTTGGGAGTTCCGCGACAATTAATTACAACGTAAATAAGTATTCTCTAATTAAAGTAGTTATTATTACATTTTTGAAAGCTCCATTTCAAGAATACCCATACTTTAATTAACACTCTCAATTAGGATACAAATTTATATGATCATCCCCTGTTTATGAATTTTTTTTCTCGAATGACATTCTCGGTATTAAACGGGATTTTTACCCTTTACACCGATGGTACTGTTAGAGTGGTTCATATTTTTAGTGGAAACCCGGTTACGTACATAACTTGCTCAGAAGTTCGCAGCAAGTTCCACTGGCAAAAACGTTTTAAATGTTGTTTTTCATTATATTACAATATATTTACATCAAAATAGTTCTTTAAAAGAGCTACAAAATTTAATTTTTTCTAAAAATTTTAATTTTTAATTTTTGTATTTTGCGTATTCGTATTTCCGTATAAACATTTTAATTTCATAGTTTTTAAAAAAATAAGTATTTTGACGGCTACATTAATACATTGATGTCATTAAACTTGGAACTTTTGCTGTTAAGAAGGTCACTGATAAGAAGGGAAAACCCTGTATGAGTACATGTGTGCATGTGCACTCAAAAATAAGATTAGTTGAAAAGTTTTTAAATATTATATATATTTATATTTAATCTCATAACAACATTTTTTTTAAATTTACAAGACAATGTTCTTTTTTATAAATTACGGTACAATAATGTAGAATTAATAGTATACTGTTAAAGAAAAATAAAGCTTTAGAGAAAAAATATATATTGGGAGGAGATACATCCATCACAACATTATTATATTCATGTAATCTTCTTGTCTAAACTTTCAAAGTAATTGATTAATGTGTTTTAAATTGCCTTAGAAAACCGTAATGTATCTCAGTGTTTCTACATATTTTCTATTAAACTTTGAATGCTCTTTTTTTAAACAAAACTTCGTGTAATAAAATCATGTTTATGTTGTAAAATGACACAAAAAAAATCGTTTAAATTTTTTGATAAAAAATAAAGCTGTAATGCAATTTTTGGCTGTAGGAGAGAATTGCGGCATATTTTTGTTTTCTTTATATCTGCCGCAGATTTTCGTTTTAATGTTGAAAGTACAGAATAACACATAATTTTTATTTTACACGACCATGGTTTTAAAGTTTTACGGACACTGAATACCAGTATCTTTTTAATAGTAATATCCGCCTTATTTGATCACTGATTTCTGAAACTAAATAAGGCATACTATTAAAAATTGTGGTATTCACTATTTGTAACCCATTAAACCTATAGTCGTACGGTGGAGTATTTAAGGCAAGATCCTGAGCAAAATTATTTTTCATGTGTTTTAATGTTGAAACCACTGCTGTTGACTTACTATTAGTAAATACGTTTAATTAATGTTATATACACATAAATGTTTGCATTTATTTAAAAATTAATAATATAATACAATGTTTACAGAGCTGCTTCTGTTTATAAGAGGAAAGTAATTGTTGATAGACTTTTTTTTATTTACATGTACTTTTTAAAATTAAATGTGGTTAATTTTACTATTGGTCTATGCATAATTCCTTAGCAAAAATCGAGTAAATTTCAAACACAAAATATTTTGGAAAAAAAAACAATATTAATCAATCAAATATGTTCCATTCTGTTCAATAACTTTGTGCCATCTCTCGACGAGCTTAATTATCACTCTTTCATAGAAATCCGGTGATTTTGGGGTAAAGAAGTCATCCAAGTGGTTTTGAGGACGTCCAGGGAACTGAAGTTCTTGTTATTCAAATTGTTCTGTGGCACCCGGAAAAAAGTGATAATCTGAAGATGCAAGATCCGGACTACACGGCGTGTGCATAAAAACATCCCATCCAAGCAGCAATAATTTTTACCGGGTCATCAGATAAACGTGCTGTCTGGCGTTGTCGTGGTGGAACACAACGTCCTTTCTATTCGCCAATTCTGGCCGCTTCTGGTTGATTGCTTGCTTTAATTTGTTTAGTTGTAAACAGTGCTTGGTCAAATCAATCGTTTGGTTGAGTGGTAGCAGCTCATAATAGGCAATTTCCTTCCAATCCTACAAGATACAGAGCATCATTTTCTTTGGTTGTAATCTAGCCTTTGCGACCGTCTGCACAGTCTTTCCGAGTTTTGACCACGATCTGTTTTGTCAAACAAGCCATTTTCTATCACCATTGACCATCCGCTTAAAAAATGGTTCGTTGATATGGCGTTTGAGCAGCGAATCGCAAGCCGAAATTTGATCCATTAAGTGTTTTTCGCTCAGTTTGTGTGGCACCCAAACATCAAGCTTTTGCTTACCATTCCAAGCTTCTGTAAATGTCTCGAAACTGTTTATTTGTCCAATGTTAAGCTTGTATCCGATTTCTTTAGCCGTGAAATGCCGTTCATAGTTGATTAAAACCTTGATTTGATCTGCATCAGCAGTGACTGGCCAACCAGAGTGAGAAGCATCTTCGAGATCAAAATCTCCGCTACGAAATTTCGGAATCTACTTCCGACACACACTTTCGCTTACGGCATTCTCTCCTTACACGGCACCTATCTTTTTCTGACTTTGATACGCGTTCTTGCCTTTTCGGAAGTAAAAAAACGAAATGCACCGAAACTACTCGTTTTCTCCTTCTATATTCAAAATATTATTTAAATTCATGTACGTCACAGATCTCGATGAACTCTTTTCAAAATGTCGGCAAAATTGTCAGCTTTCAAAAATATCTGACATATGTAGGAGTTGAAGAAAGATTGCGAGTGCCATCTTTCGGAATTTCGCTACAAAATTATGCATAGACCCAATATATATAAAAGTTATATATATATAAACCAATGCATATAATATACGTGTTAGTTGAATTTAGTATTTAGCAAAATTGAGTCTGTATAGTATAGAGATACTGGTTTTTGAGTGTCTTTAATTGATTACTACCCCCCCCCTAAAAAACGAACAACAAACAACAACCGTCATAAAAATTACAGCTATAAGCGTAACATTTTTTTAAAAATTGGCCTTCAAAGTATAATCAATACGATTATAATTCCAAAATGGTCTGACAAACCCTAAAAAGCTTCCAATATACACCTTTAAAGAGCTTTTCAAATAAAAAGCTTTCAATTAGAGCTAAAAAGGCTTAAACAATAACACATTTTAATATTTTTTTATTATGTAAAAAATAAAACTATTTAAATGCCCATATAAAAATATACATTTAAAGATGAAAAAGCTAAAAGCTAACAAAAAAGCACGTCTACGCACAAAAAAACCTTATCTTCAACTGAGGCTAGGACCCACCAGATATGATTCATGATCCATAAATAGACATAGATTAACACACCAGTTAGTCAACAGTTTTTACAAGTGGTGAGTAAATTTTAATTTTTGCATTTTTGGCTTAGGTCAAATATTCCCCTGTGAGTGGTGTAGAAACCAATATCGCTTATATTGATGCGAAGTATGCGATGATATTTTAAAATATTAAACTTGTACTTGTAAAAACTTCATACGCGATCATTAATGTATATAACTGTTTAATTATTTTAAAGGGTAAATATCCAGGTAAATACCCATTTTGGGTATTTACCTGGGTATTCATTCTTCAATTAAATATAGCTGCAAAAAACCCTCACATTACTATTAGTTATAATAGACTAGTGCAAAAGAAAGAAAATTTCTGAACTTTGGGCTTCTTAAAAGAAAAGCAACATTTTACATCTAAATACTGAATTTAAATGTCTTTTTAACTTATAATGAATAATGTGAAAAAAAGCTTATGTATTTATTGAGAATAATTTTATTAAAAATATACATTTATTACTAGGGGGCTTGCCCCCTGCGCCCTTCATGATAATTTTGGCATTTTGAAAATTAAACCGGCTATAACATTAATTTTCAAAATTCTAAAATTCTCTTTAATGCGAATAGCACCTCGGAATTGGACTTTCCTGAAAATTTTGCTATTTTTCTTAATCGTGATGTGATCGTTAATGAAACATCTGATTCCACCATGTTTTCTGCAGCTTGGAAAAACATGTTCAGCTCAACCATATAGTTTTTTATTATATTTTGAATTTTTTATCTCTATTTTACTTCATTTTTTTTTCATTTTTCTTCATAATTTTCCTTCTTTTCTTCATTTTAGGTAACTTTCTTCTGTGATTGGCTGATGCCTTCTTCTTTTCTATTGGTTGGTCCCTTAACTTGTCCCTCTTTCTCTTCCATTTCCTTTCAGTCTTGGTACTGCCTTCAAAGTGGTTGCACATCTTCTTTGCGCCTGACGAAGAAAGACAAAGTTCTTTCGAAAGGCCTTGCGCATTCCTTTTTATTATGGTATTATGAAGAAGTTTTTTATGTTTTTATAGTATCACATCAGTTTGTTCAAACTTTAATGTGATTGTCCTGCGTTTGGGATTTTATAATTTTTCTGTGTTTCAATCTTTTTAATCTTGTTCCCTCCTTTATAAGTAAGCAGTGTTTTTATCATTAACTTGTAGTGTTATTCTTTTGCGTTTATTTATTTATTTATTTTATGTCTCATTTAGCTTTTGAATATTTTATATTTGTTTTTTGCCTATATTTATTATTGTGTTTTGTATTTCAACTTTGTCTTGCTATTATGTTTACTTCCAACATAAAAGATTCTCTCAGACGTAATCGTATGAAATTTCTTAATCACTTTCATTTCCTTCAAAATTGTAAGAATAAGAATGTTATTCCAAACTTCATTCAACTTAAATGTTCTGTTAGTAAATCTGTCAGAATTTCTAAAGCTTTAGTTCTTTCTCACTTTAGTATCCTAAGAGCCTGTATTCTAGATGTTCGTCATGCTCTATCCGAAATTAAAGAAGAGCTTTATGATCTTTATTTGTTTCTTAATAAAAACCTTGACAATTTCTCTGAGACTGAAATTAAAAGTTGGTTTTCCATGTATACTTTTAAATCTGCTCAGCAAAGTAAACTTGATAAAAAGTTTTCTTCATTGTGTAATAAATAAAAAAGCTCTTAAATGTTAAACAAGAATCTGTCTAATGATAAGTACATTGTTAATCTCTCATCTCATACCTCAACATCGGAGAAAAAAGGATTTTAGAACTTAGTCTAAATTTGTCTCAGTTTTGCAATCCCGCTCCCTACAAATTCATTACTCCTATTGAGTCTTCCTTTAAATATACTAAAGTCACTCCTGTTCAAAAAGAAACTCGTCGTCACATCCTTGCTGATATTGTTTCTTCTAATTTAAACTATAAACCCAATATTTCACGCTCTGAACATGTTGCTCTTAATGATCTTAAGTCTAATGATAATCTTATTACAACTAAGCAGATAAAGGTGGTCAAATTTTTCTGATGAATAAACAAGATTATTCTGATAATGTTTATGTCCTTTTACGCGAAGGTCGTTGCACTGAAATCAAAAAAGATCCTACGAATTCGCATCTTTCTAGTTTCTAAAATGTTGTTAAGAGTTCTGTTGTGTTAAATAATTACACTAAATATTTTGTTATTCCTTCTTCAGCCGTCTGTGTTCGTTTTTACGCCCTTCCTAAAATTCATAAAACCAATATTCCTCTAAGACCTATTGTTTCTAATATTGCTATTGCTACTTACCCTCCTGCCAAGTTTTTAACTTCCCTTTTTTGTCCTTTATATATTACTAATACACATACCATAAAAATTATTTTAATTTTGTCAATAAATTAGAAAATGTAAATCCTGTCAATTGTTCTATGTTATCACTTGATGTCATATCGTTATTTACTAATGTTCCAATTGAAGGTGGTCTTTCGTGTTTAGAAACTAGATTACGCGAATTTCATTATTCTGATATTAGAGTCAAAAATTTTATTAACTTAACCAAACTTTGGATTACTCATACTACTTTCGAATTTAATAGTACATTTTACAAACAATCTGACGGCTTAAGCATGGGAAATCTTTTATCACCAATTCTCTGTATTTATTATATCTGACATTTATATGCAATACTTTGAATAAAAGTTATTGAATCTGTTAAATTTTAAATGTTAGATGCGTAACGTTGACGATACTTTTGTTTCAGTTGATAATCATTTTGGCATTTCCACCATTCTTCAAACTGCCAATTCTATCGACCCCCATATTCAATTGCTTTTGAATTAGAAAATTGTAATACGCTCTCCTTCCTTGATGTTTTTGCTACAAGATGTGATTTATGGAGGTGTTATTAAGAAGTTTTTTTTATGCTTTTGTAGCATCACACCAGTTTGTTCAATACTTTAATGTATATATAATTTGTAAGCTCGATATTTCTAAAGGCAGCAGTCGGGGGTGGGTGGCCTGGGAGAAAACATGCATAAAAAATAATATGTTGTAGTCACTACAAAACTTTCTTCTATAGAAATCAAATCAATTAAATGATTTAAATATTACAACAAATTACACCCCCCAATATGAGGATTCTAAAGGTAAAGATTTGTGGAATTGTGTAAATTTAAACTGAAGATCGAGCATCGCATTTTTTGAACAAATCATTATATTTCAGTATCCTTTCTCAAATGTCTGCCACCAAAATTCAATGACAATGTATGCCTATCATGAGAATTCTAAATTTGATGTTTCGATGAATTTTGAGCACATAAACTGGAGACCAGCGGAAAAGACCGAGCTATGCTCGGTTAAAACTAGCTTTGTGAAGAGTTTGTTTACTTAATATAACAATAAATTATCTGTACAACATATAAAAACTCATTCTATGTACCCTGATTGGTTGAATTCTGTTTTAGATAACGTTCTATGGCCGCTGAATGGTTGAATGATGCATCTAGGCTCCTATTGGGAATTTCTAGAAAATTCCTTCGATTCCGAAAGTTAACTTTTCCGCCAAATCACGACAAAATTTGGTGAAAAGTCACAAATTTGGCAACATTCTTTCATTTGGCGCCAAACATGTTTTTTTGACATTGGTAATATTAAAACTCAAATTTATCGCTATATCTCGCCAACTTTTCGCAATCTTTGGCGATATTTGGCGAAATGTTGACAACTTTGTGACTTCGTTTACTGGTATATGTTCAGCAATTCAATAATTGTTTCGACCTTCATTCCCTTTGAAATGTGAATGTAGTGATGGGTTAATGCATTAACCCATAGTGACCCAAAATGACTCACTAATCGATTTTTTCGTGCATGTGACCCAGCTCAATGGTCTTCTTGTACCCGAAACCCATAGGATATAAAATTTTGTCAAAATAGTCTGAGCCGGTTTTTAGGTAAAATTAACTTGACCCACAGTGACCCAAAAATGACCCACTAATCGAATTTTCACGAGCATGTGACCTAGCCCAATGATTTTTGCGTGCCCCAAAACAATAGGATACAAAATTTAGTTCAAATCGTCTGGACCGTTTTTAAGATAAAAATAGATTGATCCACAATGACCCACTAATCGAAATTTCTCGAGCATGTGACCCAGACCAATGGTCATCTCGTACTCCGAAACGGTAGAATATAAAATTTAGTGAAAATCGTAAGAGCCGTTTTTTAGATAAAATTAGCTTGACCCGTAGTGACCGCAAAATGACCCACTAATCAAATTTTCTCGAACACGTGAGCTAGCCCAAAGGTCTTCTCGTGCCCAAAAACGGTAGGATACAAAAGTTAGTCAAAATCGTTTAAAGAGTTTTTTAGATAAATTTAGCTTGACCCTGACCTGTAGTGACACAAAATGACCAGCTAATCTAATTTTCTCGAAGATGTAACCTAGCCTAACGGTCTTCTCGTGCCCGAAAACGGTAGGATAGAAAATTTAGTCTAAATCGTTTCAGGTATTTTTTACACAAAATTAGCTTGACCCTGACCCGTAGTAACGCTAAATGACCCTCTAATATAATATTCTCGAACATGTGACATAGCACAATGGTCTTCACGGGCCCCAAAACGGTAGGATACAAAATTTAGTCAATATCATTTTGGCCGTTTATTACATAAAATTAGCTTGACCCTGACTTGTAGTTACCCAAAATGACCCACTAAATGAATTTTCTCGAACAAGTGACCTAGCCCAATGGTCTTCTCGTGCCCGTAAACGGTAGGATACAAAATTTGGTCAAAATCGTTAGAGCCTTTTTAGATAAAATTAGCTTGACCCTGACCTGTAGTGACCCAAAAAGACCCACTATTTGAATTTTCTCGAACAAGTGACCTAGCTCAATGGTCTTCTCGTGCCCGAAAACAGTAAGATGCAAAATTTGGTCCAAAATCGTTAGAGCCGTCTTTTAGATAAAATAAAATTAACTTGACGCGTAGTGACCCAAAAATGGCCCACTAATCAAATTTTCTAGAACACGTGAGCTAGCCCAACGGTCTTCGCGTGCCCGAAAACGGCAGGATACAAAATTTCGTCAAAATCGTTTGAAGAATTTTTAGATATATTTAGCTTGACCCTGACCTGTAGTGACCCAAAATGATCCACTAATCTAATTTTCTAGATGATGTGACCTAGCCCAATGGTCGTCTCGTGCCCGAAAACGGTAGGATAAAAATTTTTGTCAAAATCGTTAGAGCCGTTTTTAAGATAAAATTTGCATATACACACAGACATTCAAGATTTGCTCGTATTATAATGTACGATATAAGCATCTTATATATCGAACAAATCCTTTCTTGGGGATTTTGCCCAAAAATTAATCAGCACCAGTTCACATAAGGATAGAACGCTGTAGTTTGTGCGTTAGAGCACCATCAAAATTTATGTCACATGCAGACAGACAAACAGATTCATAGACACACATTTTCTAATGACAGTCAAATCGTGTTTAGGACCCTTCTAAAATGTATAAATCATTCGGAAACCACAAGTTGAAATTTTTCACGAACCTAATACATTATTATTGTATAGGTAGAAGAAATTACTATACATACAAACGAATTGCATAACCTTCTTTGCTGAGAATTGCTTAAAATTATTTTTTGCTATATTAATTCAGAGCTGAATTTGCGAAATGGACAAAACGCATTTAAATTGAATGTTACGGTTTAATATTCTGTACCTTTAGAATATCTGTCAGAACTCTTAATATATAAAATATTACCAAAAGTAACAATTCATTTTGTATGAAAAAGGGAAAATTCATTTTGATTTTATTATTTTGTTCTTGAGCTGATTGGACTTATTTTAAATTGAATCAGAAACAATACGAAGAAATCAATATTAAAGCTGTTCTTTTACCTCAAGTGCTATGAAGAAAGATGAAATATTCATGAATATACTTCTTTTCTTCTGAGATTTTCATCTTTTCATTGAATAGTTTTATTTGTTTCTTGTTTTATTATTTATGTACTTCTCGAAATAAATCAGGACAGACTAAGTATATGAGAAAATACTTCGCATATATATGTTTGTGATGCAAGAATAATTTATTTGAAGAAGAAAATATATTTTATCTTGAAAAATTAAAATAATTACAAGGTTTACATGATAATTTGAATAAAAAAAAATAAATTTTTGGTCTTAGTGAATGAGGAAAGCATTTAGAATAGGAGAAATCTGTTTCTAATTGAAAATATGACACTTTATATTCTAGTGTTTTAGAAATATTGTCACGAAATAGTGTATAGAATTGTCATATTTCATGTGCTTGTACATGTACTGAATGCAGTTTATGTAAATAAAATGGAGGATGCAGTATATGGATATATACTGCAATGTTTGAATATATAATGCTGTTTAGTTCGGATGTAATTGGAACCTAATATAGCAATTTAGGAAGTAGAGGCATTCAAAATTTTTCTTAGAATTCAAAATGGTGGCAGTTTTCAAAATTACCTCTTGCGGTGAAACAATTCTGAAAACGTTTTCCTTGTATCGTGTTTGATGTCGTTTTAATATATTTATATTCGTATAATACGAATCTCAAGTCTAGACATTCAAAATGTTCACTATAATTCAAGATGGCGACCAATTTCCAAAATGGCGTCTTGCGGCCAAATATTTTCAAATATCATATTTCATGTATCATATTTGGTGCCATTTTAATATGTGTCTAACGTACAACATGAATCGCGGATGAAAACAAACATATAGATTACCCTGTATTTTATTTTAATGTAAAATTGCAAATCAACAGTGAAAACAGGCGCACAATTGCAATATGGTGGAGCACAGGGATATATTTATGTATATTTAAAATAAATTGTTTCAAAGTGGTAACGCAATCTTTATTTTATTTTCAGATTGTGATGTTTTAACTTTGATAAGTCTGTAAAACTTACCAAAAGACATAAAATAGCATTCACTGAGCCGCTAAGAAAGGAATTTTGTACATCCGCGTGCTAAATGTTTCCAAAAAAGCACTTTGCGTAAACATGACATGCCAACAACCAATAAAAAAAGGAAAAGTTTTAAATAAAAAATGAATCAAAATTGTTTAAAATTTTGTTTTTAGGATTGCACAAATACGGGTAACATTCGACGTTATGTTTTAGGAAATAGTTGAAAAAAAAGCTATTGCTCTTGTTACATCTTAGATGTCAAATAATTGTAAACAGCTTGGTATTTAATTATTTTTACTATTATGCAAGCTGAACTGGAGTAATCTGACAAAAGGTTTTTACATGAATTTTTTATATTATTCATTTCCGAAAATTATAACTCCCAATAAAAAATGGCAAAATGAATGAAGCTTAGATTCTTTAAAGAGTTCTTCGCATCTAGAATTGAATTGAAAGATGTCATAATTCCAGCTTCGGTATTTTTGTTTATAAATGTCTGATAATCTTTCCCATTTGATAGTCTCCTGTCTTAATTGTGAAAAAATGAGAAAATACTAAACTAGATTGGCATTCAATACTTTGCATTTCATTTTCTTCAATCTATATGACAACCAACCAAACCAGTCAAATTCAAATAAACTCAGCTAGGCTGAATTCATGTATTTTGTATAATTTCGTTATATTTTGATTTAGAACATGAATCTAAAGCTTGCGGAAGGTAATTTACCACGTGCCATGAATGGAACGCGTGCCATAGGTTTGCCATCTCTGCTCTAGGCAGACTAACGCCATCAAAATCAACTGAATGGACCAAATTATTTTTGTTTCAGCAAGACACAATTATTCTGTATTCAACATCAAAAACTTTAACAACGTAATAAAAGGTATGAAACACTGGTTTGGTATATTAAAGAATTTCATTGTTTGAGGGAGTTAAGAACCACCATGAATTTCAAGGAATAATATGTACATTTATTAATCGTGAGGCAAAATGGCACAAATCAAACTTGCTAAATTTTAAATCAAATCAGCTTAAAAAAAATCCAGAAGAGCGTCGTAAAAAGTTCTGCTCAATATACCATTATGTTACCTCAACCATGGTAGTGGCGATGAAGGGCGTTACCAATTAGAACAGCTATTCCACTAATTGATCCATTTGCAGACATTTGTTCCTTGCGAAGGCGTTAGTAAGCTATAAAATCAACCACTAACATATGATGACATTCGATGTCGAATCTCAACTTTGATGTGCAACAACACCAGTAACAGCAATCATTTTGTCAGAGACTTTATCGCCAAAGTCGTAAAACATCATAATTAGTGTATTATTAAGTACATTATATCGTTGCGGTGTTATACATACTATCAGGGAGTGGATTCCATAGAGTTAACAGAGAGAGTGTCATTTGTTTTCAAGATGTCTGATCAAAGTCTAATTTACGAATATAGGCTCAATATTCTGTCATGTTTGAAAGATCGTGATTATGTTAAATCTCATATATCTCACTTGCGGGAAAGAACTAAAATCCACTTTCAGAACCTTATTTCAACGAAATTTCGTAAAGGATAACTACTTATTTCGATTAAAACTATCTTAATTAGCTATGCAGAAGATAATACAATTATGAAGATGACGATTCGGCATGAAATTCTTGAGATGTCTGAAAACACAAGTTCCAGTACATATGTTTCATATTCTGGAATTTTTCCGAAAGACGATGAAGATAAATCAGTCCCACCTGAACCATTAACATAATCTGCTGATCATTGTTAATATGATACTTGATGGATCGTCTTGCAAAAAAATATTAAGTGAAACCTAACTGCCGTGACAATCAGTGAACTAATGATGTACAAATATGATGAAAGAAACCCTAAAAGTATAATTGTGTTCAGCAAGCAACATCAAGAGCCACCCTTACCACTTGAAAAGGGTTTATCGCTTTATGGACGGTGAAAAGACAAGTAAATTTTTGATGAATTGCATAATCTTGTACTATGTGTGTCATTAAAGCGGATGTAGGAAGTTTTCTAACGTTAAGTTTGTGCCAACTAGCTTTGGATGCCTTGTTATGAGATGTTGGGGGCTTATCTGCCATTTTGTGATTTTGTTTGGGACAGGTATACTACTAACAAATTACAGCATGGAATTCGATAGCAACGAGGATCTGACATTTGCGACAGGTAACTCCGGAAACAGAACTACCGAGCAACTGGCGTGACATTCTTCGAAGTGACAAAAAAAAAAAAAAAAAATTACTCGTATGGCGCATTATGCTCTGCACAATTTCAGTTAACTTCATGTCGCCACATATTTCGATACACAAATTTTCTCACCTAAAATACAAGATACATTATTGGATGTCTATTCATGTAAAAATAATGGAAAAAGCAGATGGTCGGCTAATCTTCTTGGGCGCGAAGTGGCCTATCATGGTATTAAAAGCGACTTTATTTTTCTGTTAGGATACTGACTTCGTCATATTAGCAATATCTTTCTGTCATAGACTAAAAGCCTTGGGGTTAAAGAGCTCCTCATTCTGTATGGATCTGCCCGAAACAAAACATATTCGCCTAATCATCATATAACTGAAAAAATACCTGAAAAAAAATCCATTGCCCTACATGGATTTCACGCATTTATAGGCTCTGATACAGTTTCTTTTTTCAGTGATAATCTCTCTGCATGGAAGACGCGGAAGGCTTATGAAGCAGTAACCAAACCCTTCATTACCATTTGTGTTCAATTACCTGCACATCGTTCTGGCGCAGGGCAGCTTTTAGAACACTTTGGGGTCATTCTGTATTATAGTGCACTACTTGAATTTTATACTGCTAACGCATCACGCAAATGCCTCTTTGCGACTAAAGCGGAACCAAAGTTTTCCTCTTACATATGATGCGCTTGCATTGCACACTCTTCGAACTAAGCTCGGCATATATTGTCAGCATTATGCCTAAAATCGACAATATTAAGCGCCTAATAACATATATATTTATATGAAACAAGATAATTAATAACCTACATAAGTTCAAATAACAAAATAAATAAATATTCAACTTAAATAGAAATAAGATAAATAAACAATTATTCAACTTAAATAGAAATTAGATCACAAATAATGTGCAAGACTCACCAAAAAGGACAAATTTACAGTAGATTGAACAAGATTATAAGTACTTGACAAACAGCCAGTCATCATTAACTCGGGTGAAGCAGACAGAATCATCACTCATATTACCATCTTCAGATCATTTGGGCTGAACAAAGCAATGTAACGAATGGACTCCACATTGGTCTACATACCCAGCAGTTTGGAAAACCTGCAGAGAGCTTCTGAAATGTGGATGTAAAGAACATGTATGTAGAGTAAATGTTCCTGCAAAACAGCTTGTATACCATTCACGCTGATGTGAATAAACTACAGAGGAAAATTCAAAATCTATAAATATTGATTTTTTATTTTTGATTGGTGTTTAAATTAAAGTTGGAATCAAAACAGAAAGTTAACAATACATTAATGCCTCCCCACTCCCACTCCTCAAATAAAAAAGTTTCATTTTTTATTTTTATTTACTTTGAATGCAAATGACACCTAACATATGCGAAATTAACAAAACATTATATAATTACTTATTATTTTGTGTGACATTATATTCATTTATTAGTTAAATATAATTTAAAATAGTTTGCATGAATGTAATGCAAAAATTAAGTGGATAATTTGTCGTTTGTTGAAGTTAACTGATTTGGCATAACGTAAAATATTAAAAGTTAAATAAAATAAAATAAAATAATAAACATTACCTTACAGCAAAAGAAAAAAAATCTAAAAAATGTGAATATATATGTATTTTTCCATTCATTATAAACAAATGTTTGACATTTGGAAATGCTCCTTTTTCATCAAAATAATGACCTTCATCAATCTAATCTAAATATTATCTAAAGTTCTACAATCTTAGCAGTGTTTACGTCAAATAACAAGGGTTTTCCAGCAACTTTACAGCGAGAAATGCTCCATGTATTGAATAGAATTTTTGTGTATGTCACTTTTCAATAAAAACACGGAAACTTTGTTAAATCATGGTTAATTTAGGCATCTATGATGACGTTTTTACGTTTTTCGACGAAGTTTTAAAGTGTAGAACAATTATACAGTATGACAAGGAAAGTGCCTTGCCACCCGCTTAACTTCGGAACGGCTACTATATTAAAAAAATTGGTGTCTAGGTATAGTACAGTAGCCATGCGCTACTGAATGAAACCACCTACGGCGCCATCTGGTAGAAAACTGTGGAGTTAGCATTCCTATCTCGAAAACAGAAAGAGATAGGGAAAACAAATGATTTACAAAGTTGTAGAGCATCATCGATTTAGTACAAAAAACACCTTGTGGACATTAATGCGAAGAATAGAACTGTTAAAACGCGCAATTGTTTTTTCGTGATTTCCTACACTGTGACGTGACAAAACGATCTAAATGAAGAAAGAAACAACCAGTTATGAAACAGCAGGTGTATACGACCCCTCCACAAACATTCCAGGACCTTAAATGACGCATTACGGACGCTTGGGTCAACGTGTCACGAATTTATGCTTCACCATGTGCAACGTGAAATTCAAACAAGAATCCAAATATGCATTGCAGCTGACGGTGAGAAGTTTGAGTATCTAAAATAAAGGTACATTATAATAACTAATTGATTTTTTCTTTCTAAGATCTTTTGTCACGTCACAGTGTAGGACATCATGAAAAAAAAATGCGCGTTTTAACCGTTTTATTCATTCCAATACTGTCCACACGTACTAAATCGATGATGCTCTACAATTTTGTAATCCACTTTTTTTCTCTATCTCTTTCCGTTTTCGAGATAGGAATGCAAACTCCGCAGCATTCCACCAGGTGGCATCGTAGGCGGTTTCATTGAGTAGTGCATGGCTACTTTACTATACCTAGACATTACTTTTATGAATATACTAGCAGCCATTCCAAAGTTAATAAAATTGCAAGGGACTTTCGTGGGCATACTGTATATATATATATATGTAACGAAGACTCTTCTTAGTTTATTTTTACTTCATCATTTGAATTTAGATTAGAGTGCAGCCATTTTGAGTCATTAAGTAAATAAACACAGACAAATAGATACTTTCGTTGGAGACCTGAGTTTATTACTTTTTGCGTTACATGTTAGTCCTTCTTTAAATCAATCCCGAGATTCTATCAGATTTTAATCCTGCATTTTCTGAAAATGCACCAGAAGGTATCGTGGAGATGATTGGCAATCATTTTAACAGAAAAGGGACCGTATTTCTTGGATACGCTGATGTTATTCCGTACTTCTGATTTTTTCCAGTTAGGGACGAAAATGGGAGGTCAAAATGGGTAAATGGAGGAAAATGTCAAAATGGGAGGAAACTTAAATTTAATTGGTTTAATCGTTTTTCATTGATATCTGGCCCAGATTCGTGCAGGACCTTCCGGGCAGTAGCCGTTGCACTTCTAACAACAGAAAAGTGAATGTTGCGTTCAGGTCAGAGATTTCTATCTTAAAGTTAATTCGAAATTAAGGTTTTGAAGTAATGACTGTTGGACTGAGAAACAAACTTAACAGGGACAAATTTATTTTTGAATATTAGATTTTAAAAGTTAGAAAAAAATTGGTAAATTTAACTTTTAAATTTTAATTTAACTTTTGAATTTTAAAAGGATTTTCTTTTCTTATCCTTTCATATATATATATATATATATATACATATATATATATATATATATATATATATATATATATATTTAAGAATGAAAAGAAAACACATGTGAAAAACAAAGGATAAGACATTATAAATAGCATTGGAATGGACACTGCAGGAAAGATACTTAATAGGATGAAAAAGCAAAAATTCGAATTTATGAATATCTTACGGAATCTTCAGAAAGGCGTTATAAGAATATTCATAGTAAATACATGTTATTTCAACAAATATTGTCAGCATTATGCCTAAAATCGACAATATTAAGCACCTAATAACATATATACATGAAACAAGACAATTAATAGACTACATAAGTTCAAATATAACAAAATAAATAATAACAATAATAACAATAATAATAACAATAATAACAAAATAAATAAATATTCAACTTAAATAGAAAGGAGATAAATAAACAATTATTCAACTTAAATAGAAATTAGATCACAAAATAATGTGCAAGACTCACCAAAAAGGACAAATTTGCAGTAGATTGAACAAAATTATAAGTACTTGACAAACCGCCAGTCATCATTAACTCAAAATGGCTGCTATATCTATTCTCAAACATAGCTTCGAAAAAAATGATAATAGGAAATAAATATATATATGTTCGTTACCTTCAAAATTAAGTAACAATTTCAAATAAATGAGGAAGAATGTTAACATTATTTTTAGTATGTTTTTAATTTTCAAACAGCAAAAAAATGCATTCAGACAAATTTGTAAAAATTTTTAATTTTTATAACAAATTTTTCATTAAATACCTATTTACAGTTTTTTTTTCATAAGGAAATAATTAGAAAATAATAGCTTAAATAACAGCATTTCTTTTTTTTCTTTTCTTTTCTTTCTTTCTTGTCTTTTTTTTTATTTCTTAATGAACGTTACATATTTTTTTATCAATATGCTTTTTTCCATTATAAACTGAAATTATGATTAATTGGTTTATTTTTTATTCATTCCGTGATGAAACGCCTTTGCGGGATGTTTTTATTCTTAATCGACTCTTCTTTAATTTATTTAAGAAATTTTGCTTTGTATAAAAACTGTTCGCTTTTTCGTCTTTCTTTTTTGTTTTTGGTTGTTTGTTTTTGTTTACGTTCCAGTTTGATTTATATCAACAGTCAGTCGCCTGATATCTAGTCATTTAGTTATTAATAAAAAACGGTATTTTGAAACTTGTTTCTTTCTTACTCCTAAAAAAAGGAAAATACCTGCATTGCTAAATTTTTACAAACATGTTAAAATAACGAAAGGCACTTTTTTTTATTATTAGATAAATATGAAATTAGAATAACAATTTATCGAAAATTGATTAAGGATACAAAAAAAATTGATATGTTGTGGCTATCGCAGTTTTTTAATTTTCTCATTCTAACACATTAACATAAATAGTACAATTATACAGACGATATGTATATGATGTATATTACATATTTTTTACTTAATATGTAGTGACATTGGTCAATGAATTAAGCTTGTATTCAAGAATAACTTAGACCGACGGTCAGAAATCGCGATCATGTAGCCCAAAATCATTTCTGGATTTCCTATGTTGTTGTATATCATTCATTTTTGATTTTACAAAGTTCTAAATTATATAACATTGTGAATTCAAATTAAATGTAATTGTGAGGTACTGAGGGCAGAATGGTGGGCAAAAGAAAGGGCAGGTGTTTATTAAATTATAACTTTCTTTTTCCACAATACTTTCTTTCGACAGGGATGATAATATTCCACTTTTGATTCTGTTGACTATTTCCTCTTTTTTAACACAAATCATTTAATTCCACAATTTATTTTTTAATAACCAGTGATTGAAAAACAAAAAGTGAGGGAAATAAATTCCACTTTTTTTTTATATTTGCCCCCCATAGTTGAATTTAATTGGAATGAAAAACGATGATTAATTTCTTTATCATTGATTAATCTCTCGATGATTAATCTCACGATTATCTTACGATGATTAATCTCTTTATCTCTTTATCACGAATGATTAATCTCTTTATCACTATGATTCGCCTTACCTAAAACAAAGACCTTGTATAAACTTTAAACTTGGCATTGTGCCAAGTGCGCTTCGAAAATTGGTCGCAAATTTGCAACGTCGCCTTGGTCCGTACCGTGTTTTTCTAGATAGATTTTTAATTAATATCTTGTCTAATTAAAACAAATGTTTTCGAAAATCATTATAAACAATCTTTGGATGATTCCGAGTCGATAGGTAGATCGGGAATACATCAATATCCCCGTTGAGCGTCTGCAAAGTAAAGTTTGTGTGTAATGGAAAAATGCGATCTTCCCCAAAACTATGTGACCTAAGATAATCGCTACAGTTTTCCTCCAAGGTTTAATAATACTCCTACTATCCCTATATATTTCATAATTTTTGTTTCAGTAGATTCGGAAATAAAAAAGGGGAGAACATATTTTTCCAGTGCATTTTCGACGTTATCACGGAAAATATTGTACCTAAAATTAAAACAAATATATTTTTGAGTTAGGTGTTATCAGATTTTTCATACGACACCCCGCACGATGTACTAAAAGAATTTTTTTTTCAAGTAACTTAATTCGCCCCCTTAATTTTTTCCTAAAAATATTTGTGAATGGCTAATAACATCTAAAATGGTAAAATTATTTTGTAATTTAAATTAAACTACTACGGTATTTTTATTTAAGTGAAATCAAAAGCACATATCTAAGTAACATATAATCAGAGGCTTCTGTTTTCTAATCCATTTTTTAAAAATTATGTTTCGATATTTTATAGTAACGTCTGCAAAATTTTAATGTATTACAACAAACTTAAAACGAACGTAAACGTGTTCTTTCATCTATTTAAGAGCCTACATCAGTCATGCGAGAAAACGCGCAAGCTAATATTAAGTCTATGGGAAGGTTCTTGCGCGATTTCTCGCTCGCATTTTAATATTTTTAAATGATTTTTTTGCATAGGATCGTTGACGTCGATCTCTAATGTTGTTAGTTTTTCCTTTTTCGATTTTGGTTCCGTTTTTTTTATATAAGGGTACTTTCACTTTCAGAACCGGTTCCAAAATTGAAAATGTCCGCTTACAAAAAAACTGTAACCAAAATCAAAAAAGAAAAAAACTAAGAACGTTAGAGATCGACTTCAGCTATCCTATGCAAAAACAATCATTTAAAAATATTAAAATGCAAGCGAGAAATCGCGCAAGAACCTTCCCATAGACTTAACATTAGCTTGAGCGTTGTGACTAGCGTAGGCTCTTAAGCAAGCAATATTCTAAGCGACTGTGTTTAATTATAATATTTAACTGCCATTAAAAATTTAATAATCGTTAATAATTTACATAATTTACATAATGGAATCTTATATAAAACACTATGCACTTACAATAAATTTAAATGGAATTGAAAATCAAATGTTTGTAATTCATCTCTTTTAAGTAAATTACAGTCACATTACGCTGTTATCCATTTCATTAGCTTGAATTGCCTAACGATATACGCAGTCGCATGGGAGTTTTATCTCTGTTTTGTCGCATTTTCTTAATTTTAGCGTTAATTAACTGTTTTTATGATAATTATAGATATAAATTTTACATTTATTGAATTAAACTTTGTAAAAGCATATAGTTTAAGCAAATACTTGTCCATAATTCAATACTCACCTTTTTCTGTCCATTATTCAAGTCTCTATGTTGTTATAAAAATCAAGTTTGACGAAGAAAAAAAAAATTCATTTTCAGCATATCGATGAATTTTTCTAAATTCTCTAACTCTTTTTATAATGAAGATGAATTATGAAGATGAATTTGATCTTAAATTAAAGAATTTTTTCATTAGATTCTTCTACTTTGTGTTTTATTTTTCTGCAATGCTTTTTTTTAAATATTTGATATTAAGAGTTGGCATTTTTGGTCGTTTTAAAATTGACAAGTTGTTTCCGGTATAATAAACAGAAAGCGGTCGGATGTTTAGTTCTTGGAATTTGTTTACTTGGCGGGCTTAGTATTTTTTATAGTTTGCCTTGTTATAACAACTGCCTTTCTTGATCAATTAATAATGAATCATTCATTAGATTATTTCCGAAACTTTGAAGCTACCTCATCCGCGACCCTTTGCATCTTTGTATCGCACAAAAAAAAAAAAAAAGTTCGGTTATTCTGCTTTTATAACGTTAAATACGTAATCATATGAACAATAATATGAAATTCCATTTACATTAACATTATATATTTTTAAAACAAATATGAAATGTAATCTTTATACGGTTCCTGAGTCTCTTTTTCTATTCGGTAACAAGTAAATTTGTAGAAAATCACTTTTCGTACGACCGGAACTTACCGAGTTATCATACTTCACATTTTCTGAATTTTCTACTTTTAGTGGCGCTAAAAACGCAAAAACATGTTTTTAAACGCAAAAACATGTTTTTAGCGGCAGAACAAGCAGAAAATTCATCGAATTCAAAGTCCAAAACATGGTAAGTATTAGTCGTAGAAGAGTGGATTTTTTACTCTTTTACTTGTTGCAGCGCGGATAAAGTGTTTCAAAATGTATCTTATAGGACTCAGGAACCATATAATAATTTAAATTTTGTAATTAAAAAATTTATATATTTTGAATAAAATATCATACAGTGGGGGAAAGAACATTTGATTTTTTTTAATTGTATCTATACCTCTCTAAAACAAACGGTTTAGTAATTAACTATTATGTCAACGATTAGAAATAACACCCTGTATATCGATATAGATATAGTTTATAAAAAAGTAAATAATATTTTAGCGTAGACATCACTCTTCTCATTATTATTTTTAAACGTACAATTTATCGACAAAAAAATATATTTGCATCAAATTTCCAGAACGATTTGGAAATACGTCTGAAAACTTTAATTTACAGAATATTCATTATTCATAAATATTGCCTAATTTCAACTTTAAAAGCATGGCTGAAAGTGACATTTTGACATTGCATTTCAATGCAGAAGTTTGAATTCTAAGAAAATCTTACAATAGCATTTAAATATATATATATTCATAAGTCAAACGTGTTTTTGAAGTATTTCTTTTTAACAAAATATTATTTGTTGCAACATACAAAAAGCCATTTCCAATTTCGAAACGTTTGAAAAGTTTAAAAATATGTTTAAATTATAAAACATATTTAAGGGTTTCATTTTGTAGTATGAAGTTAAATAAAACTGAAATTGATTTTCATTTGATAAATCTTGAATGGCTAGATTTCGCTTTTTCACTATACACTGTTTAAGTTATTAGTTTAAAGTTAAACAACAAAAGTTATAATAATAATAATAATAATAAGCATAACATCGTTTATCTTATTTTCCAAAAATATTTCCTTATGATTCAGCTTTCAAAATGGTTTTAAAATGTAACCAAAAAATGGATCTGTTTAACAAAACATCATACGTAATCACTAAAAATCTGTGTACTCTCAATAAGCTGCATTGCAGCATGGTAGAATCTGCCTGTATGTCTAATAGTTAAGAGCTACTTATTTCACGTGAAAACACCTAGTCGCTTATGCTAAACTTAAAGGAGAATTCTTGTAAAATATCTTGTTTGCATTTCAATATTTTTCAACAATGTTTTTTGCATTGGATATCTGATGTCGATCTCTACAATCGCCATCTTTTACTTTTGCGATTTTGTTTGAGATTTTATGAGGATAGTTTAACATTCGGAACCGGTTTCGAAAGTGAAAGTATACCCTCATTGATCCCCCAAATGATCTGTATATAGAATTCATATATAGCACGTAATGCACTAAAAATTAGATAGGTTTATAAAACCATACCACAGCACAAAACACACTTCCAGCAATTATTGATTATAGTCAGTCCTGTAACTAAAATTTTTGTGCATCTTTGTAAAAGAACAATTAATGCTGTGCACACCATATTCTATAGAAAACATGTTGTAGTGCAACGTACAAGTAAGTAAAGGTAACTAAAGTCTGTGACGGCGAATTTCAATTTTTATAGCTCATTCGATTCGTCTTATCGAGTTAGTAATTTTATACCTCGCATATCGGCTATTGAGTTTTTATAATGACAGTGGGCCGGGTAAAAGTTCAAAATTTCGTCTCGTAAAAAACAGATGCTTTCAAAGAAATAAGTGCGATTTAAGTTTACTAATTGTTTTTACAGTGTCATAGATTGCAAATAGCTACTATAAGGTTATATTATTGATGTTATTATAAGAATTTGTAATAGCAGATAAAATATTCGTATGCTACTTGACAGGCAGGTTTTCGCATGTTATGATGAAAGCAGAGCTGTTTTGAATGCGTCGTCGAGTCAGCTGAAGAAGCCTTTGCTCGTTGTGCGCACTGTGAGAAATATTTTTGTTTTACTCACTCCTTCGGAATGAAGAATGTGTCAAAAATTGACTATCATCAATGCATGAAAGTGTAAAAACCATAAATAAATTTAAATCTTACTTATTTCTTTGATAGCAACTAGTTTTCAATGATCGAAATTTTAAACTATGACCCGGCCCCTTGTCATTATCAAAACTCAATAGCCGATATGCGAGGTAGCAAATTACTTAGATCGAAGAGACGAATCGAATGAGCTATAGAAATCGAAATTCGCCGCCACAGACAGTACCTTTACTTGTTAATGATCCTATTTAATTTCATTGTGTTTGAAGTATCGTAACATGATTAAGATGCACTGAAAACTATTCTTATTCATAGATCATAATGTAATGAAACACTTTTAAGCGTTCCTGTGAACGAACTATAAGTATTACTTATTCTGTACGCCTGAGAAAGTATGTTGTAGAACACTTCAGTGACGCATATATCTTATTATGTTTGATATATGGTAACACCAATAACACGTAGTGCAAAATTCCATAGACCATAATGTAACAGAAATCTGTTTTGTGTCCTTGTAAACGAATGATAAATGCTACACACTTCATTTTCAATCCAGGACATTCGGTTTTAAACATACACAAATTATATGTCCATCTGAGTATATATACGAAAGACAGCCATACAGACAGACAAACCAAATTCATAAACACTTTAGGTCTATGTTTGAAAGTGTTAAAAAAGTATCTCATTTAATAAAAGTTATGTAACTCAATCATAATGTTCTAATATACAAGAAGCAATATACAAATTTGCTGTAGCATGATTGCTATTGAAAATAAAATGTGTAGCGTTTATAGTTCGTTTGCAGAAATCCGAGTCATTATGGCCTATGAGGAAAAGTCGTTTGCAATGCATTTAAATGTTGATACACTGTTTCAACATAATGAAATAGATATGCATTTCTGAGATGCATTAAAACTTGCTTTTGGTAGAATATGGAATGAAAATAATTTGTCATTCATTTACAAAGTCACTCTAAATAATTGGCTTACTTTTATTTAGAAGGCGAGGATTCGCTTGATCTCTGCAGGCGAATATCTGTTTGATAAATCTATAGGCCGACGTGGCTTCAGTGCGTCTTGTTGTCTAAGTTGATTTTTCTTAGTTGGCCGGTTGCTAATTGATGTTGGATGAGACGGTTCAGCACTTCACAGTGTATTCGAAGTCATGCCAGACGGGAGTGAGATGCTGGACTATTTACTAATTTCACGCTGCATCGCACACCCATACGTCATGCCATCGCTACTCGAGTTGGTCTGATAATTTAGAACCTTTATCAGGTGACGAGACCTTCACCTGACTAGGCACTTCCAGAGGTATAATTCACTGGAAACTTGAAGGACTTGGCACCGACGACGTATTTTACTTGCACCGGGCGCCATTAGCGTACATGATCACCGCGCCTAAAACGGAATGGGGTTAGACATTTTATAACACTTTTAATATTAGAAAGCAGGTGATAATTTTAGACTTTAAGTACTATTACTTTACTTGGTTGTTTGTATTAATTTACCTATAGTTCTACCCAATGATTATTCTAACTGAAACTAAAGATTCTACAGAGTTGCTTATTCCTACAGAAGGGACATTATATGCATGATTTACTAAATTAAGAGAGGGGTTGTACCATCGGCTATATATTATCTATATATCATTTAATCATATATTCTAATACGAGCAAATCTTGTGTGTGGTTATATATGCAAATTTTATCTTAAAAACGGCTCTAACGATTTTGACGAAATTTCGTATCCTACCATTTTGGGGCACCAGAAAACCATTGGGCTAGGTCACATGTTTGAGAAAATCCGATTAGTGGGTCATTTTGGGTCATTTTGGGTCATGGTCTAGCTAATTGTATCTAAAAAACGGTTCAAACGATTTTGATGAAATTTTGTATCCGATCATTTTCGGGCACGAGAAGAATATTGGGCTGGGTCACATGTTCAAGAACTTTCGATTAGTGGGCCATTTTTGGGTCAAAGCGGGTCAAATTAATTTTATCTAAAAAACGGCTCTAACGATTTTGATTAAATTTTGTATCCTACGAGTTTCGGGCACGCGAAAATCATTGGGCTAGGTCACATGTTCGAGAAAATTCGATTAGTGGGTCATTTCTGGGTCATTGTGGGTCAAGATCTAAAAAGCGGCTCAAATTTTGCATCCAATTTTGGATCATTTCTGGGTCATTGTGGGTCAAGCTAATTTATTGTTTTAATTTGCTTATTTCTGTAAATAATACTGTTAAAAATAAAATTCTTTATAGTTATAATACAGCGAGAATTTATTGTTACATCGAGTTGAACACAAAGCTAATGTTGACAGAGCATAGCTCGGTCGTTCCCGCTGGTAAGTATAATTTAGATAACTTAGATAAATCTACAGATGGTAGGCGAAAGGCAAATGGCTATATACTAACTAAATTTAATTTAATTATGAAATGTTTATAACTAGTACTAACTTAGCTGTGAAGGTGTTGAAAAGGTTAATTTAAGTTAAAAATTGCTAATAAAAACTAGTAAGTTGTACGTGCTACTTCTATACCCTAGCGCTGCTCAGAACGACGACGGTAAAGGAGCGATATTGGAAAGGATGGGTTACAGTATGCCCTCGGGCTTTGCCCCATGGAGCGGCAGGTCGGAAATTTTTTCAGCCTCCGCCCTGGCTAAATGCTGCTCACTGGGATAATTCATTTCAGTTTTAAGATATTACTACTTCAAAAGCTTAACCAGAATTCTGTAAAATGTATGAATTCTAATAATGACTTAAATTAAATGTGATTAATAAGTAATCATTCTTTTGTATCTTTTGCATTCTTTAGAAAATATTTTCTTTAAGAAAGTATGTGAAATTATGTTAAGCTCATGATCGCAATAAACATATATATATATATATATATATGAAATGAAAAACAAAATCTATCGAAAAATCTTATAAAACCTAAAATACTTCCAATTAAAATAATGAAAGTGCTATTTATGCGAATAATAATGTTCTAATGCAGAAAAGCAATGAGTAATTACCACTCTTCTTTTTAGAATAGGACATTTTTTAGTTTGTTTTTGAAAGACTAAAAATCTCGTTGATTTTTTTTGATAAATAAATTAACGAGGCTAATAAAGATACTGGAGAATTGATGAGCACTACCATTAAAGCTAAAAAAAATTATATTTTTTTCAGGACAACTTACGTCGGATTAAAAATTATGAATAACAAGATTAAAGATTATTTTTATTTTTTTAGTAAAATGTTTCGTGATAACAAAAAATATATATATATTAGGTTTTTTTGAATTCTTAATATGAAGGTATTTGAGAAATTTAAATGGACATATACAAATGAAACTTGTAAAAAATTACTAATATGAATTTATTTTCTTTAAAATTTGTTCAGAAATAAAATTTTATTACTTATCTATCTATCTATCTCTCTATTTAGCTATCTGTCTGTGTATCTGTCTGTTTGTATTACCGAATCTTCTTGATTGACGACCTAATCCAAGATATCTACGTGATCAATAGACAGGGGCGCCATTTCAAGACTTCTTGGGGAGGGGGACGGCTAATTTTTCTTTGAAGGCAGCGGCCAGGGGTGAAATTCAGAGAGCTGCTTAACCTTTCCCCCGAACGATATATCCCCGAACGAAAATATCCGTTTTAAACAGGTTTTTGTCTTAGCAAGAAAATTTTTAATTTATTAATTATAAAAGTTTTTCGTTAAAGACAGAATTTCGCTATACACAGGTTTCGTTTCTACGGATATCCTCTAAGACTGTTATAACACCCTTCTATAGTACACCACTGAAGAGCATAAATGTATTATAGTAAAACATGTGAAAACGAAACCTGTGTATAACAGACTTTTTCTGAAACATAAAAAAAAAAAAAAAAAAAATTCAACGAAAAAATCACAATGAACTTTTACTTGCGAAAACGGTGACCTGTCTAAAATTGAACTTTTTTAGTCCTTTCGTCCTTTTTAGTCCTTTCGACTTTGCAGGTTGCCCTGCTTTAAAGCTGGGGCGCTATTTCAAGGGTTTTTTGTGAGAGTTGGGGGGGGGGTGAAATTTTCTTTGACGGACAGGGCTTGAAATAGTGTGAGGTGATGTGAAAATTGTGTACAAAATAGGGAAATCCTGCACAATAATAAGTCCTGGGCGAGATTTTGCCCTCTTAAGTTCTTTCACAAGCATGTGATTCTACCGGGAAAATTGCTTCATTTCCGTAAAAGTCCGTTATTATTTATTCATTTATTTATTTATTTTGCCGAATTTCGCAAGATCAATTTGTCAATTAGTCGCGGAAAAAAATCGCGAAATTTGCCGTCTTGTAAAAAATAGCTAAAAAATCGCGAAATTTGCCAATTTTCTTGTAAAAAAATAGCTAATTTTGCCAATTGGACGTGGAAAAAAAACACAAATGTCTTGAAACGAGCAGAAAATATATGAATTTCTAAGTTCATATAAATGTCTAAGTTCACGGAAACAAACAGCGATTTTCGCCAATCGGTCGCGGAAAATAATCGTAGATTTCAGCAATCACTCGCAGAAAAAAATTAAATTTCTTCTTCGGTCAACGAAAAAGATCGGAAATTTCGTCAAAATATTGCGGAAAATAATTCCGAATTCCGTCAAAAGATTGCACAAAAAATCAAGAATTTAAACAATCGAGCAAAAAATCGAGAATTTGATGAGACGATCAGGTGAAAAAATTGAGTATTTCGTCAAACAATTGCGCTCAAAATCGCAAATTTTGTTAGTCGGTACGCAAATTTCTATGAATGGTCACGTTTAAAAATTAATTTCATCAATCGCAAATATCGGAAAATGATTGAAATTCAATTGCACACAAGGTAATCAGCTAACAAACTTCTTCAAGAAGTCACAAAATTTGCAAATTTTGTGAACCATAGATATAAAAAAAATCTTCATTAAAGATTTTCTATTTAAACATTTTCCATAATCAGTTTTGACTTCCTCTTCAGACTATGATCTAAAATACATACAATTCATAGTTCTGCAACTTCTTTGGTCTCAGGTAGAATCCTGCATTGGATCAGGTAAATCATTTTTTCCGCCCCTCACGCGGTACGGGTAGCGTCGGACTTACGCTGCTTCTTTTTTCGTTTCGGGTCAGGTTGTCTTTAACCGTTTGACTATGGTCGTGGCATATACATTCCAGTGGACTATTTTATATTCTATTAGTAATATTTTTGAAAAATAATCTCTATCATGCACTTATATTAGTATATTTTCAAACGAAATCTATCATAAAGAATTTTTTTTACAATTGTGGTACGATTGAATATAAAAATAGTCACCAATACAGACCCGTAATCAAAGGATTCATTTTTTAAATTCAGGTTGTGTTTGTCTCTTTCGAGTCGGGTTCGTGTTGACTCGATTTTTAAAAAAAATCCTGAATATTTTCTCAAATGAAAAAAAAAAAATCTTTTTAAACATTAATATATATATATATATATATATATATATATATATACATTTTCATAACTGTAAAAAAAATATGGATTAAAGTTCTTTCATTCTGGTTCAAGTATGTCGGGTTCGGGTAGATGAAACCTTTTTTGGAGGGGATCTTGTGGAAATGAAATCACAAGCTTGCATCGGGTCGGGTAACCCGATTTTACCTGAACTCGAATTGCGGGTCGTATCGGATTGACGCTACTCCTTCGTTGTGGGTTGGTTGAAGTTAAGATTATCCGGTTTTACTTTGTCACTTTTGGGTCGACTTCAAAATTACACGATTTTTCAAGGAAGTCCTGAATATTTCTCGAATGAACAAAACTAAATATCTGGATATTAATGACTGTATATGTATTCATTTTTGTACATAAGCGATGAAATTGTAGATTTCTCCATATTATGTATTAAATATGGATTCATTTTCTTCCACTTCGAATTCGGGTCAGAATAATTTGGGTTCGGGTTGAAGTCTGTCGTGTTTCGGGTTTGGGCTGGACTAGAGTTCCAGTCAGTAGAGATTTTTGAAAGTTTACTGTATATACGATTTAACAAAGGGAATGATTTGATAGCATCGTAATGATTGTAGTATAAATAATTTGACACTAATAATGAAAAGAAAAATCAAATAATTAAAAACTTGAATTATAAACGTCCACTCCAACTTCGAAAAATCTCTATAAATTTTGGGCAAAAGGGGGGAAATCCCCCGTACAATTCTAGCCCTGAAGTGAACGAATTTTCTTGTGATCAAGTTGTTCACATCTAGGAAGCAATTGGTAAAATTTGTTTCTCTTATACATTTTTTAAATTAACCAAAGTACTCATTAATGATAAATGTCTGGTTGAAAATTGAGAAGGTTGGAATAGCAATGCTTTCGAATTTTTTTAAATCTTGATTTATAAATTCATTATTTGATCTGGAAATTGATTTGAGAATTACTTTAGCTTTTAAGCAGTTTTTAAAGTTTTTTTTTAGTCTGACTTGTGATGGCTGATAAATTTGCTGAAATATCAAATTCCTTGGGGGGGGAGAAACTGCCCCCCCTAGCCTTTCCCAAATGGCACCCCTGCCAATAGAACTGGTTCAGCATTTCGGATATTATCGCGCTGAAAACTTTTGCATTATATACAGTTAGATATATAAACAAAGTAATTCCAATCGGTCGATTTCTAAAAAAATGAACCTAAAAAGCACTCGCCTTTAACATTTAATTAGCAGCGCTTGAAAGAAGCAAATAGTAACAATTCGATAAAATCAAAAATCACTATACGAATTTCAAATAAACTTTATTGAACACAGGATAAAATTTATAATAATGAGCTCAAAGATTGGAACCAAATTCATTTTACTAATGTAGAAAAATTGCAGCAAAACGTGAAAAAAACGCTAAAAATCGCATACAAAATTAAATTAAACAAAATCTAATAAAAAAATCCACAAAACTGACTTCGAGTGGTATAATTACAGACCTAGCAGTGCCTTCTTAACAAATCTTGCAGCTCTACGTGCAGCGGTCTCTTCAGAAAATAGCAGAGAGACAGACAAACAGACAAACTTCTTTAGATTACACTAACGTACGTAGCACCAAAATTGGTCTTCTTTGTACTTTGGCAAATGGCAACAGCTGTATGTAAAAAAGGCGAAGTAGACTGCTACCATGTTGATTTTGATTGATAAAATGTAATCTAACAAATTTACAAACTGGTCGTCAGTATATTTTAAAAAAATGCCAAAGAGTTTTAATTGTAATGAAAACTTCTGAACAGTATCAAGAAAAGGAGAAAAAAACAATCTATGTATACAAAAATTTGGATGAATTTTAATCAGATTACAATGGAAAAAATTGGGCAATGCTGAGAGCAATTTTGGTTCAAAGTAAATGCTGTTACCATTAAAAAAGTTTAAAAACCATCAATTAGTGAGCAGACAAATAATAAAAGATTAACTATAAAGTTTAGTTGTGAACAAAAATATGTTTTTTTATCTTCCGTAATTGGGTATAGAGCCAAAGTTGGCATCAAACAGACGAATCGACTTGCAACAACGCTGTTTAATGTGAATGTGGATACCGTTAAGGGATTGTCACAAACACCGCTTTATTATTCCAAATCTTAATTGCTTAAATATGCCAATTGGAAATGGACTCAACTACAAAAGATTATTAATAGGTTTAAAAGTCACTGCGAATTGAATGTATTGCAACTAAAAAGTAAGTGGACAGGAAGGGTGTATTCAAATCCAAACTGCTTATTTTGAGACACATTTTTAAATTCATTTTTGCTCTAAAATGCATCCAATTGGCAGGTTCTCTTATTCAAAAACTTTATAATGTCCGTATTGTCTCGATTGTTTGATAAAGGCAGAATATATTTAAAAAAAATGCTGTCAAAGTGGACATTTTGAACCGAATTTCCTGAAGCGATAGCGGTGGAAACAAAAAAAAAATTATCGTACTGTGAAAATAATTGTTTGTAAATCCATTTCTAATTAATTGAACGAAAAATAAAAACATGGATCCCTTATAAATCTCTTCATAAATCACGCGCCAAGTTTCATGTTTTTATTTTTAAAAATTAGTCTGGAAATGTGTCTCAAAATATTGAGTTGTTGAGCGTGGAAAAATATTTTTTTTGAATACCGCTTTAAGCAGTTAATGAAAACTCGTGAACACTATCAAAAACAGAGAAGAAAGATAAAACTATCAGATTGTGATTAGCATATACGACAAATTCTGTGAAGAATTTTAATCAGATTACACGCTAAGGGAGAAAAGTGTTCAAAAGTCAGCGGTAGCGACAGCAAATGTTAAAGTGGGTACAGTTATCATAAGATGCCTTCCAAAAAAGTTATATTTTAATTTCGTCAAATCATACTTGCTAAAATACGTCAATTAGTGCGCTGCCATACTGTGGAAGATTAACTAGAAAGCTTAGTTGTGAACAAAAATAGATTTTTCAATGTTCTGTAATCTTGTCTAGAGTCAGGTTTGGCGTCAAACAGAAAAGAAACTGCAAAAAATATTGTTTAATGTGCGTGAGTGCTAATCGGTTGTCAGATAAACAACCATATTACACTAAATCATATTATCTTAGACCCAATTATAGAACATCACTTAATAGATTCATAAATCTCCTCATAAGGGATCTTATTGCAACTGAAAGGGAAGAAGGATAAAATTTCGAGGTGATTGAGTTAAGCAATTATTGTCAAGCTCTGTATTATAAAGATGAAATAATAATAACTAAACTTTACCAAATGATGCTATAATAATAATTGCCATAATAATATTGCCCTTGCTATAGTATCCATCGGATTTGGTGAAAACATAATCAATTAAAATGAATTGAGGATAAAAGTAACATGCTTTCAATGCATAGTATACACTTAAGGGAGAGAAAGCTGGTGGCCAGAAATGGACAGTAACAGAATAAAGTAACATAGAAAATAATTATTACAGAGATATAAATGGAAATTAAAAAAAAGTTTACCATACGAAGGCTTTGAATATAGTCAAATTTGGTATTTAAAGCTGTCTCTAGGATCAGATTACGAAATTAAATTTGGGTTAATGAAGCATTTAATGAAACTATTGTATTACTATTAAAAACTTTCAATATAGAGGCGATCTTTTAAGATTATTTTTTAAATATAAATTGAAGTGTGTTTAATCAATGCTAATCAAGTGTGTTTCACCAACTATTTCTAATTTATCGAAATTGATATCGTTTTTGAGGTACTCAATAAAATGTTCCTTATACTAAATTGTGCACGCAACATTTAATGTTTTATATAGGGCCACACAAAGTAATTTACTTACATTATCATGTATATGTGATAGTGGGTGAAAGTGCATTTTCACGTATGTTATTCATTTTCAAAATTACTTAAATATTTGTAAATTATGTGTTGAGTATACATTCTATAGCTCATATACAGGAATGTAGGAAAGGGTTCAACTACGTTACCATCTATGGATTTGAGGTGCTTAACCCTTTAACGGATAAAGCATTTCAATTGCTAAAATGTTGAAATAAATGATTGACACCGAAAATTATGAACAAAGTTATTTCTATATACAAAAAAAAAAAGCGATATTTCACATATATAATAAATGGAAAACATTTCTATTAAAATTCTGCTGTCATTGTTGAATTTCGTAATTAAAGTTTTGTGGTTTCACAAGGAAACCAATGAACGTTAAAGGGTTAAAGTGTATTTACAAATGTGTTACAAGTTTTGCTGTTGAATTAAAATTTAGTTCAATATGGTTTTTCTGTAATACAAAAATATCCATATGCAGGGCTAGACAAAAGATTTCGAATACATTACCGTCTATCGATAGTAATTGCTTTTAAGTTGATAGTAACTTACTTTATACGAACTTTTACTTCATTTTAAGAAAAGAGGAAATTTTGAAAGAAGAGTTTGACTGCGTTCGAAAATATTTAAAAATCTATGCGTGTCGTATAATTTTTTTTTTGTTTAGGAGGTGCTAGGAATTTTTTTGGCGGTATTTAAAAATTGTCAATATGAGTTATTTTACTGATTAATCTCATACAATTACAGTTTTTCGTGTTATTAATTTAATAACTTTAAAAGTGAAATGAATAATATAAATCCATATGGAAACCTCATTCTTGATGAAAATTTTTATTTAATCTTAAAACACAAACCCATGACTCGTAGAACATTCATTTAAATTACTTTTTCAAGGCAAACATTCCGAGATATTTAAATTACTGTTTTTTAAATAAATTGATGATTTTAAATAAAATGATGACGTAATTTAAAAAAGACTTAATAATATAAGACAGTGAAAATATTTAAAATTTAGTTTATTTTAAGCAGGAAATATTGAAACTACTCTCATTTGTTATGAAACGTATACTTAATATAGAACTTTCTGAAAATATCATGTTTTGGAATTTACGTATTTTATTGCATTTTTTTAGATTAAATGCTGTTTTACATTATAAAAGTGTTCAGTCTTTTATAATGGATTTTTTGTTCTATTTGAAACATAATCCTGAAATAAGTTTTTATAAATAATAAAAGTTGCATTTAGCTATTAATAGTCAGTTTTTCAATAACTACATTTGTTATAAAAATATATTATATAACAAGTTTATTTTAGGAAAATTGTCTCTTGTTGTTATTTTAAAGGTAAAAAACAAGCAAACAATGAGTTATTACAAGCAACTTTGACATTTAAGAGATATGTGGGTTTAAAAAATAACATTTTAGTGCATTAAAAATACTAAAAATATTTTTCGCAACAAAAAAATTCAACTATTGTTTTGTATTATACATTGTACAAGCAGCATCACATAACAGATATATTTTTCTTTTTTCATTCACGTTATTTATTTAAACTTTGTGTTTATTAAATTTTGTTCGATTTAATCTTTATAATATATAAAAATGTAACATGTATTTGCCATTTAAGTTTTTGACGTAATTTGATGCTTATATTCACACATGAATAACATACTTGAACTCATATATGTACTTATATATGTACTTATAAAGTAACTTAAATACACATTCAAAAATGTAATTTTTTCACTGTCTAAGATGTTACAGAAATTTTGACATGCATTCTAATATGCTCCAACTTTGCGTTTCTAATTTGAAATATAAATATATATATAATTTCACCTATTCTGTTAGATACAATTTTATAACCATCTGCTTTTCAAATTGTGCTTTGGAATATGGGTAAAAAATTAATGTAGTAATATATAAATTTTCTTTATCTTCCTTTTTCTTTATTTATTTATTTATTTTCTCCCCTCTAATTCAAATTGTTAGTATGATTTATAATATTCATTTTCAAAGGTATCCTTGTTTTTCAATCTTGTTCCAATGACTGTTCGGGCACGGATTTGGCACAAATTTTGGCATTAAGCTGGTGTCATTTACAGAAAACAATCATTCTTTGCTTATAATGTGGTTTCCATGCCCTTGAAAAAGTGAATTACATTATAATATAAGCCTCCATATGTGTTTATACTCTTGTTTCCCTTTTTTTTCCCATTTGAATAAATAAAAATCCCTGACGGCTCGGGCTACAGGCACAGGTAGATTTCGAAGACGCAGACCGTGGGGCCCCTGTTTGTCGGGAATTGCGGAAGAAATGACCTTTTTGCGATGATGCGGCAGTTGGTACCGCCTACTTCGAAACCTAACTTATTTGCAAGCGGAGCCAGCAGGGATTTTTATTTTTTATTTATTTATTCATTTATTACTATTTTTTTTTTTTGCAATAAGAGTTGTTCCTATAAAAAACTTGTCAGTATAAAAGTTTTAGATAATATTAAGAGGATTTATAATAAGTTTAAGCGGATTTGAAATCTTGGGAATTGACGAACTTATAAATTTTTTTCTTCTAAAACCCCTCTCCCCCCCCCCACTTAAGGCAATTTTTAATTATATCAAAAGTCTATCTTGCGTAAATTTTCGGTCCTTCTCCTAGAAGTAGTAATAACTTCATATGGATTCGATACGTATCATAATTAAGAAATTATACAGTTTTTACTGTTTTCACAAAAAGCCCCCCCATCCCCCCCCCCTTGGTTCGATTTTGGCCATTAACGAACTTGACCAAGATTTTATACCCCTTGATTTTATGTATCAGTTTCGAAAAGATGCGGGAGTTGGAACCGCCTAATTCGAAAAATAATTTTTTTGCAGGCGGAGCCGGCAGGGATTTTTTTGTTTTTAATTTTTTTTGCTATAACGGTTTGTCCTATAAAAACCTGTCAATATAAAAGTTTTAGATAATATTAAGAGG
Source organism: Maratus michaelseni (assembly GCA_963931845.1). Lineage (NCBI taxonomy): Eukaryota > Metazoa > Arthropoda > Arachnida > Araneae > Salticidae > Maratus > Maratus michaelseni. Next base: position 164,365,321 of record OZ007592.1, on the reverse strand, counting down.
ATTTACAATAAATTTAAGCGGATTTAAAATCTTGGGAATTGACGAAGTTATGAATTTTTTTCTTCTAAAACCCCTCTTTCCCCCCCCCCCCTTAAGGCAATTTTTAATTATATCAAAAATCTGTCATACATAAATTTTCGTCCCTTCTCCTAGAAGTAATAATAACTTCAAACGGATTCGATACGTATCATAATTAAGAAAGTATGGGTTTTTTTCTGTTTTCACAAAAAAAAACCCCATCCCCACCCCCTTGGTTCGATTTTGCCCATTAACGAACTTGACCGAGATTTTATGCCCCTTGATTTTATGTATCAGTTTCGAAAAGATGCGGGAGTTGGAACCGCCTACTTCAAAAAATAACTTGTTTGAAGGCGGAGCCGGCATGGTTTAAAAAAAAATTTTTTTTTTGCTATAACGGTTGGTTCTATAAAAAACTTGTCAATGTAAAAGTTTTAGATAATATTAAGAGGATTATAATAATAAATTTACGCGGATTTGGTATCTTGTGAGTTGACGAAGCTATGATTTTCTTTCTTCTAAAAGCCCCCTTTTTCCCCCCCTTGGGGCCATTTTTAATTATATCAAAAATCTCTCATACATAAATTTTCGGCTTTTTTTTTAGAAGTAATAACTTTAAACGGATTCGATACGTATAATAATTAAGAAATTATGGGTTCTTTTCTGTTTTCACAAAAAGCCCCCCCCCCCCTCCATTTCCTGCCCCTGGTTCGATTTTGCCCATTAACGAACTTTACCGAGATTTTATGCCCCTTGATTTTATGTATCAGTTTGGAAGAGATTTATGCAGAATTGTGTCAGTTATCGTGTCCATAAAAAAGTGACATAGATAGATAGATAGATAGCTAAAGTTTGAACTGGGGGTGGTTTTGGGTTCTGGGAGTCATGATCGGCGTAGATCTGCAAAAATTTTTCAAAATTTCCAACTTAGGTGAGAATGTAATAGGTAGTATTTCTTACGAAATCTACCTAATACTTCATATATTAGGACTATATATTATAAGGACTATATATTATATTAGGACTATATGCTTATATATATATATATATAAGCATAATTTTAAAACTTTACTAAATTCAGAGCAAACCATAAAAACAACTTCAAAAATTAACTTAACACAATAGTATAAACTATTAACAGAAGCAGAAACCAAAACGCTAAAAATTAAAGTATAAACAAAAAAATAAAGCAAACTGAAACCAGTATAACAATTGGAGACAGGCGGCAAGACTTGAGACATGCACCGTTGGTTTGATTTCGTTTTTTCGGCACAATGCTCCCCATACCTGTTACAACCAAATGAATAGACTGTGACCAAACGAAATGAACTATAGATCAGTTTCAACCACATGATCACCTGCCCACCAAGCGTTATCCAACCAATCATAATCGTCGATTTGTAGCCTGTATTACGAGTCAACCAATCACAATCCACCATCTTTGGCGGGCAAACAAAAAACAAAGCTAGTTGCTAAGGTGGTTGCTAGGGTATGACGTCAGTTGAAACTGATCTATGAGACGTCCATATCGCCATTTCTTCCTACAATAGATTAACATACAAGATAGGACACTATCACAAAGCGTAATAGTAATGAGATGACGTTCGCAGCGCCTGTAGTTACGAGGCGGAAGAAACATCTCGTACACAGAATATTTCTACTTTTAAACGTCTGTTTTATTATGATTTTTCTTTTTTTTTTTAAATTACATGTTTACGTTTTCAACATTGTAGTAACAGCGAAAAACGAAAATTTTGAATTCCAATTTGTGTGCAAATAAGATTCTACCGGACATATTTTAACATGTTTAGACATAATAAAAAGTTCTGAAAAGAACTCTTGTTTCAATAATAATAAAAGAAAGAATAAAATTAAAGTCGTTTAAAAATAAACTTATGCAATGCATCAATGGTCAATTTGAAAGGAATCGTTTGCCTCGAAGAGAAAAGAATAGATGTGAAAAACATAGAGCACAAACATATTTCATATACACGGGTAAATTTCGTAGACTTGTTAGTCTTTCCCCCTTGCCACTAGTGAAGCTAGTATTGCTGCAGAGGCTATGATGTGATACACTCAGGCACAGTTTTTCTTTTTTTTTTAATCGGTTATAAAAAGGAAAAAAGTTGCCAAATTTCTGGGATTTTTTCCTTTAATGGCAGACGAGCCATTGTATTAAGTGATTGGTTTGGTGCGGGCTTGAAAATCACGCCAAACAAAAAGTCGCCAAACATCGATGCGTGAGTGTAACACATCCTTTCCGCTGCAGATTACAGATTTTGCTGCAACTGTCATATCTTGTAAATTAATCTATGCTCCGTACAAAGCCTCTTCAATTTACAATTATTATTAAAATACAATTATTATTAATTTTTTTTACAATTATTATTAAAATAATCCCTCCGTCTTATACAGCCTCTTTCATTATGTGTCCTGAAACATAATACAATCATTCACAACCAAAAATTTTAAGATTAAAAAAAAATATATATCATTGCTTATCTCTAACGCCAATTTAATAAAACAAATTTTAATATGTATATAAATTGATGTTTTAGAGACAAATTTAAAATAATTATTTGCAGATTATTGTTATTCTTAGTTATTTTAAGGATCTCGATTATATCGTGTGTTTTTTTTTTCTTTTTCGATAGAGCAAAAGCAATTGCAAAATACTACGAATATTTTTATTTTTAATATGAAATGATAATGATGATATTTATTTGCCTATACGACCGCGGTGAAAACTTTTCGCCAAGTGGGCCGATTGCCTCCACTAAATTTTAATGGTATTATTCGCCTCATTAAATCTCAGAAATTTTGTCATTAAATACGGCAATGGACACTTTTAAAATTTAATGAGGTCAGTCGGACTAGAGGGACGCAGCTCCTTCCTCTCTGCTTTACACATTTCTTAGCTTCTATGTATTATATACGTATACGTTTGTTTCTAAGGAGAAATATTAGTTAATCGATAAAAATATCTATTCTGGGCTGTAGCCTAAGCGTTCGCATATTAGAAAAAAAAAAGTCTTAGCTTAGGAATTTTTATTGAAGGAAACAAAATATGTACTCATTATCTTTTATGTTGTAATGTAGTATTTTGTAAAATAAATTGTTTGTGAAGTATGATATAATTGGAAAATCTTTATGTTCAGCTTTTGTGTTATTTTGAAACTTTTTTTCCCACGATTAATTCTAAGCATGCTTTCTTGGAAAGTATTGAGATATAATATTTTCGTTTAATTCGTTTAAGAGTCTTTAAATGGTAACAGAACGAATAAATTAATAAGAACGTATATTTGTGCAAACAAAATTCTCCATTTAAAAATAAAAACATTTCCAAAATATCAGAGTATTCTGTTAATTTCGTCATAATTTTGCTAAAAATTCGTTTAAGGGGTAAACCCCAGACAACTTATTAATTAACCATGAAAAAAGTAACCTCTATCTAAAAGTTAAAAATTTCTCTCAAGTATACAATTTTTCGTGACCAATACTAAGTTTTTAAAATAATTAAAAAGGACACCCAATTTTATCGATATCTTTTTTTTTCAATCAATATAAAATTTAATAATTACAGTATTTGTCCACTTTACGGCTATTACTTTCCTTTATAGTATCCTTTATAGTATTATTTATGTAAATATTTGACGTACAATACAAAGAATTTAATGCAATGTATATTTTCGTATTTCAGGAACACTGTTTAAAATTTCCGGCTAATTTGAAGAAACTTCTGATATTGCATATAATATGATTTACAATCGTTCCAACATTTGGATGTATGGTTCAAAAGAATTTTCAAATGTTTCAACATCTTATGATTGCAGCTACTGTAGCAACAAAAGTTTGTTCAAATCAGCAAACAATTTTTAACAGTTTTGGATCATTTCAGAAAACAAAATCCAAATATTTTCCGTTAAAATTCCATATATACATAGTTAAAAAAAATTGCAGTAAAATTAAGGGCGGAGGCCGGCAGCAGAGATTCCAGTCATATCCGTAAAAAAAAAAAAAAAAAAAAAAAAAAAAAAATCCATGCCCATCATTTTGTGCAACCCGTAATTTTACGGGGCAAAGTAATACAGCATTATAATGCACATGATATAATGCACTTTAAAACACAATAACACTTTACTTACTGTTCCGTAGCACGTAGCACGTTAGATAATCATCACAGAATCGCTGTTTTGGCGGGTTAAAATTTTCGAAACACGAGTAAAATGAAGGGTTACACCTAAGCGGAGGACAATGTATGTGATCGTACCGTATTTTTCTAACATATGGGCTAGAACTGTAAGAATATGTTGATTGCTCTTAATTTTCTAAGTATCTAAGGGATAAGGTTGCTTATTTCGTGGATCAGACCGTTTTTCATCAAATAAGGCTGTTGCCCTTGAAAATTGAAGGGAAAACGCTCATAAATGTACAGTTTTTTCTGAGAGTGTATATATATATATATTGCAAAATTTACATTTAATTATCATAGATATCATTCAAAAATAAAACGAAGAAAAAATCTATATTCTGTAATGCAGTTTCACTCGATATTTTTAACTTTATTCAACCTCTCACCTTTTCCGTCCCAATTCATAAAAAAAGTTTAGCTCTGTGCTTTGTCTGCAATTAGTTTTCTCAGTCGTTATACAATTCGTTATGTTCTTTGTCAAACATTTTCCTTGTGATAAAAACCACTAGACTTTTTAAGGTACATTAACATGCAATTCAACTTTTTTAGTTTAGTTACCCATTCCAGTGATATTCGTTTTTAACGTAGTTCTTGAAATCTTGGCTTACATTCTACTGTCTTGCAGCCTGTTTCAACTTCAAAAATGTGCAGAGATCAAAGCCAAGCTCATTTTTTCGCATAACTTTATCATTACTCGCTAATTGTGCCAGCCAGATTAAACAGCGGCCTGTAAAAAATTTCATTTTTAATGCAATTGCCTTTTAAATGTTCTGCTGCCCACTCTGTAAAATAGCTTTATCAGGTGCCATCCGTAAACACTTTGCCTGGATACTTCGCTGGTTGTGAACTCAAGAATGCTTAATAAAATTGCATTAATGACAATTTTAATATGACATTACTTTTATATCCTTTCAATTAGTTTAATTTCAACGCAAAAAAATAATATATATATATATATATATATATATATATATATATATATATATATAATCATGACCTGCAACAGAATAAAAACTTCCCCATTCGTATGTTATCTTAGAAACAACATAATTTTTTTTTTTAATTTGTGACTGACATCCATTCCTTTAATCAATGAAAAGATATTGTATGATATTTTATGTATGTTTTCGCGACAATTTTGCATAATTTCATTTTAAGTGTGTGATTTTGAAATAATTTTAAGCAATTCTTAAATTTAAACACGTTTTAAACACATTTTTATCCACTCATATTGTTCAATTAAAGAACCTTTTTGTATTCTATCGTGGTCTGTTTTCTTAAAAGTTCAGATCATTCTCTGTAATATATCTTATCTTTCGAAAGCATTATTTTAAAAGTTAAACAGAATCAGAAACCTACAACTTGGATAAAATAAGTATGAAAAAGACAACTTTGCTCCACGAGTTTCAAATTTCCCTGAAGATTTCGAAATACAGGATCTCTGGTCACGGATACACAATTCCTAGAGGAAGTTCTGAGAAATTTTTAATTCAATTTCTATTGAATATACTTTTATTGATAGAATATAAAGATTTTAGGAACATTAATTTTGGTTTCTCTAAACTTTGTTTAATCTTTCGTTTACTTTAAAAATATTTGTCTTGTAAAAATAATATAGAAGTTAACAGAAACGTTTCGTTGCTTAGATATTTTTCAATTATATTAAATAAATCGATTTTTAAATGGGATTCAATAGTTAAATTGATTTTTAACCAAAATATACGAAGCGATAATTTTACTGTCTATTAGAGATATTACTATTAACAACAGTAAAATATTTAGAACATAACAGTTAGCAAATAGCAAGTTCGTATCACAGTATATAGATGTATTTGGATGGTGCTTTATTGGAATATAGGGATAGGTACTTTGTAAATAATAATATGCAACTGTGAAATTTTAATTTTTTTTTTAAATAATGTTTAAACACGAACAGTAATAGGAAGCCTTTTTTATTATTATTCATACAGAATTTTTTTATATAGAAATTTTTTTGTATTCTATCGACAGATATTTGTTAGAAATTCAGTGTATTTTGTGTAATAAATTTTACTTTCTTATAGTAATTGTTTAAACTTTGCTCAGGAACGGACACTGAAAAAGCAGATTAAGTACTTATGACAAAGAAAATTTTGTTTAGAACTTAAAAACTTTCATGAAATTTCAAAATATACGACCTCTGATAACGGGTACTGCGTGTACAGGTTTTATTCATTCCCTATCTATTAGGTACTGTATATAAACATTAAAGTCTTCAAAAATACTATTATTTTTGGCTAATCCTTCGTATTAATTAAAAAGATATTTTTATAATTAAAAATAATTAAAAATACTGTAGAATAAACATCAAAGTATAAACCTTCTTTAATTATGTTATATAAATCGGCTATAAAAATGATGTAAATAAAACAGATAAATAAATTTTTTATACATGTAAAAATACATGGCCATAAACAACGTACTAAGTTTATATTTGTATTAAATTTAATTTCAAAGAAATTTACAATGCAAAAATAATTTAAAAAAAACAATGTTAATATAAAAGGTAAGATTTCTGAAATAAAAAGCGCGTTAACAAAATATATTTTAACGGTAACTGCAGTTCAATATTTTTCAAATAAATGCCACAACGATATAAAAAATAACTCATAATGCTAAAATATGTTTAAAAAGGTTTTTCTAGGGAAAATATTATTAACATAGTGAAACCATTCTCACCCGAAGAGCTATAGCGTATTTTCAGTATTTATAATACTGATGATATGTTTGACAATATTCAGAAGATTTGACATTTTTAGCACCATTAACCAAATGGGATATTGTTTTTGAATGCCGAGTAATTTCAACTGCAAAAACTAGCGTTCGATTTATTTCAAACAAGATTTTTTAAAAATCAATTTCAAAGTTGAAATTCAAGAAATTTTTAATTCAATTTCTATTGAATATACTTTTATTGATAGAATATAAAGATTAAGATTGTTAATTAAGATTATTTTAATAAGATTATTAATAATAAATAAGATTAATAATAATAATAATAATAAGATAAGATTATTAATTAAGATTTTTTAAATGATATTGATATAACATGTTTAGTTGTTAATGCAGTATATATTTACAATATGTAATTATGTGTCATCTAGTTGTCGTTGCAAAATTAGTATTCCCATTTATATTGCTTAGAAAGTTTTTGATAATATTTCGTTAGATCGAAAACTGTTTGAAATAAATGATTAAAAGAAGTCATATAATTTTTATTCACAAAATACTTATTTATTACAGAAAATTATAAAAATTGAGATAATTTTGTTTTACGAACAAAGCAAATTTTTACTTATTCAAGTATCCGTTATTCATACTTTACTTACTTACTATATTAAATTATTCATTTGATCATTTCATTTCTGTCATGAAAAATCAAGAAAAGTTAGTATTTTTAATTTCTGTCTTTGCTCATTTTTTTACCGAACAGTATGCTTAACACACTGACACTGGGAAAAAGTAATTTTAAAATTTATACTCGTAAATATTCAAATATTCATAACATTCTTTTGGAAAGCCAAATCACTTTCGTAAGACTTAAAAAATGTTCCAAAAATACTTTCTAATACCCTGCCTTTCCACAACAATTGCTAAGACATATTTATCAAAAAATATATGTAATAGTGACATTTGAAGTCCTATTTCAATGTGATTGAATATGGAAATATTATAGATCAAATGATATTCATAAGTCACAGATGTTTTGGGAATATTCGTTTTTACGAAAACGTTAGTGTACAAAACATGCTTACAACAACCAAATTTATTAACATACGGGCATTTTTATTCTCATTCAATTTGTATTTTACAATCAGTTAGAAATAAAATGCCTTTTCATCATATTCTGAAAATATTGTATCACTTTTTTTTTTAAATATAAGCAATATATATATTTTACATATATTTTTGTTCCGTATAAAACTTGAAATTAAAAATTACTTTTCTTATTTTCAATATAGAGCGTGGACAGTCAGCCAGACAAACCGAATTCCCAAACACTTTTCAACTATTTTGGAAAGTGTTAAAAACACATTAGATAGCATAATGTTTTGACAGAACCGAAAAAACTCCTGGTTTTTAACCTTTCCAACAAAGTTGAAAATTGTTTATGAATTCGGTTTGCCTGTCTGTCCGTGCTCTAAATTCTCATAAATATACTCGGATTTTCATGAAATGTGTACACATTATTGAATTTTTCTATAGAATGTTCGGTATTTAAAATGAAGTATGTAGTATTAATAGTTTATTTACAGGGACACACAAAAGAAAACCATTACATTATGGTCTATGGGGAAAAATCGTTTGCGGCGCATTTTATTGATGTCACGATAATTCAATTATGATGAAATTATTTTGCATTTCTGAGGTGATTACAGTATGTTTTCACCGGAAGTTCACAGTTAGTATAGTATTTAGAACTCAATTACAGGGAAGTACAAAATAATTCCTTTACATTATGATTCAAGGCGAAAAATCTTTTACGGTTTATTTTGAACATGTTATGATACTTGAAACATAATGATATTTATAAGGATAACTAAGGTTCACTACAATTAATTTTCCATAAATTATTGAGTGCGTAGGATTTATCATTCATTTCATTTACAGCGACGCACGAAATAATTCCGTTAAAAAACTGACTGGAATGGCTGGAATTGCTTTTTCCGATGTGGTGTGCCATTTTATAAAATTTTGAGTGCATTTTATTTTGTTTACAAATTGTGTAGGTCATATACGGAAATCATATACACGAAAGACTTCTTATATGGGCGGCAATTGCTAAAAATGCGTTTTTACTGAGTTATGTATTTTTAAAGTTGCTTATTTATATATCTGAGGTGGAAAAAAATTATTCTAGGAAAAAAAAATAATTTCTTAATAATAATCTGTTAGTGTTGGAAAGTGTTTCACAATCTATGCCGAATGCATGATTTTTCTTTCTTGTTATATATCGGAAGTGGAATGAACTTTTTTAATGTTCATGTACTTCACACATAGAAAAATGTATATCACTTGTACTTGCATATCATATATAGAATAAGAAAATTAATTCCTAAAACAATAGATGGAATTAAAAGGTATTCGCCAGAGTAAAAATGTATGTTGCAACAATTTTATAAAAGTTAAAAATACTTTATTTATCCTCAAAAACAGAAATGTAGACTTTTTCTTCCTCCGTTATTTATTAAATACATTTTACTCCTCAATAACGCTCATTAGAATTTCACACACACACACACACAAATTAAGAAAACTATTAAACATATAATCAATTTAAAAATACCCAAAATGTATCCATGATTTAATTAAAAGTTTGAAAAACATTTTATCACTCCATGAACAAATTAATAAATAAATAAGCAAACTCTATTACACTTTAAAAAGGAAACACGTGTTACTTATTCTACGAAAATATAATATAAACAGGAAAGAAAATATACAATAACATCTTTTAAGTTATCCATAATAGCGAAAAGCGTTCTTTATCTTTAGAAACCCCAGAAACGAATATATTTTCGAAATTTAAAGAAGCAATTATAAAAAACAATGTTTTGTTTTGTTGTCACTGATTTTCGAAAACATTTCCGAGTATTTTTTACATACTGTATTAATCAAAATTTCAATTAAATTTTCAGCAGGACAGAAACTGCGCGTAAATTTAATAACACAGACAAACGATGTGAATTAATTTTCACTTTTCTAAACAACGCATAACTAAAAGAGTGAAAATGTGTCCAAACCGATGATGTCGTCCAGATGACTTAAATGGTAAAGCACTTGGTGCGCTATACCAAGGAATCTGGGTTCGATTCCTGGTATGGACATATTTTTCACTCTGTTGTTTAGCAAAGTGAAATTAATTCACATACTTTGTCAGTGTTATTAAATTTACGCTCAGTTTCAGTCCTGCTGAAAATTTAATTATAATGTACATATTATTCGATGCTGGGAATTTATTTGTCTCATGTACGCCACTGAGTAGTGTGCATATGTATGTCATTCCATCTTGCGCTGCGAAGTTGCAGCCTTGCCAACGCATAAGTGAAAAATGCCAGACTGGATGTCGTCCAGATGGCTTAAATGGTAAAGTACTTGGTGCGGTAAACCAGGGTATATGGTTTCAATCCCTGGTCTGGACACATTTTTCACTCTGTTGGTTATGCGTTGTTTAGCAAAGTGGAATTTAATTCACATCCTTTGTCAGTGCTGTGTTAGTTAGTTTTGTCAAGCGGTATATCGCTTTTAGGATGCTTCCAATTCTCAATTAAACATTTTCAACAGCGTAATTAAATTTATACATGGAAGATTGACAAAATAATATTGATTTTAATGTTAATACTAATACTGCTAATATATCATGTTTGTCTGAAAAACATGTTTGTTGAACATGAAAGTGTTTACTTAAGAATTAATAGCATCCGAAAAACCTTTCCGGATTGAGAAAACTGCTTAAGTCACAATAAAAACCTCTCGAAAATGTTTTAAAAAATTGGTGGCAGTGAATGAAACTTTGTTTTTATAAATGTTTCTTTAAATCACAACAATATAGTGGTTTCTGAAGTTTTTTTAAGATAGAAAAAGTATTTCGGAATCGTGAGTATCTCGGAAGAAATTATTGTACATTTTCATTCGTGACTATATTCTATTTTCCTAGATTAAGAAACTTGGCTTTTTTTTACCGAGTATGTATAGTCAGTTGAATATAGCATTGACTTTAATCTTTTAATTCATTCCAAGAAATTAAGAAACTTAGGTATTCTTTTGAACCAAACAAATTCCTAAGTCCAGGTGAACTGGATCATATAATACTTAGAAAAAATTCTAAAAAAAAAATGAGGATTTAATAAAGCAAATGTATGACATATTACTGCGTATACATTATTTTCTAGATCATTGGTAGATTGGAGAATTGGTGTACTTTCTTAAAGAAGGAAAATACAGAAATTTAGTCTCCTCATATGGACCAATTGAGGGGTTAGATGCAAAAAAGTTTCAAGCTACATTTTTGGTGAAATAAATCTAACACTGTAATCTGTTGCTTAATATTGTAAATTATAATATCCTACATAGAATTTGTTTCTAATGTCACTTGGTGGCAGCATATGTCTCAGGTTTCATTTTTGCCCGAAATGTTTATGCCCCCAATGAAGATAGCTATTTTACAAAGAACGTAATAGTTATATCATTAAAGTAATGTCATATTGTTACTCAGAATATCTCAAATTTTACTAAGACATTGGCGAAAAAACTTTAAGGTTATATATCTTGATTTGAGTATTTGATCAAATTTTCAAATTGAAATATCTTAGAAGTTCAAAAATGTGGCTTAACATTCTCTTGCCACGATCCCCTCAATTACAGTGTTTCCAAGTTTCGATAAAATTTTTGAAAAATTGTTATTGAGGAGATTGAACATTCATTTATCTTTATTAATGAATGTTTCCAATTTTCAACATGGATTTGTAGAATTTAAGTCCATGATCAACTATCCAAGAAATGCTGTCAAGAATAGATGGGAATATACAGTTATATATAAGTCTATTGTTTTTGTATGGGACAGGATATTCGTTTTATTGAGAGACAACTGCAAATTACAATCAAGAATATTCTTAGCTGGACTAACAAAAAATGGTTTTTTAATTTCTCGTAACAAAACTTCTTGTGTGCATTTCTGTAGACAAAGGGGTCTGCATCCAGATCCTGAAATTTTTATCGGTTCATCTCAAATTCCAGTTGTAGACAAAGTTCGATATCTTGGCGTACATTTTGACAATAGACTTACTTTCTCACTACATGTTTTACAGTTACGGACAAAATGCGAAATATCCCTTAACCTACTTAAAGTACTTTCAATTACCTCTTGGGGAGATGTCCGAACTTCTCTCCTTAAAATCTATAGAGCTGTGATCCGTACTAAAATCGACTATGCCTGCCAGGTCTATGGTTCTGCCAGTAAATCCGTTCTTAAAAAACTTGACACTGTGCACCATAGCGCACTGCGTGTCTGCTCTGGTGCATTTCGAACATCTCCAATTTTAAGTCTTTATGTTGACTGTAATGAACCAGCATTACACCATACTCGTGAGAAACTTTCATTAGAATTGTATTACCGTGTCCTTTCTCATCCTGGCCATCCTCTTCACACTTATATTTTAAGTACCGACAATGATATTCTTTATCAGCATCGACCATCTTGCATCCCATCTTTTGGAGCCTGTATCAGAAACATTATTAATAATGGTCTTTTGATTAATATTGAGGTGAGTCCATGTCCCTCACATGTGTTCCCTCCTTGGAGTCCTCCTAATATTACATCTCTCCATCCTTTTAAAGGTTATAACAAAAACAACTTGGTGCCTGCTGTTTTTCAACAATTATTTGCTGCACATCGAGCCAAATTTAATAACTACACTGATGTTTATACAGATGCGTCCAAGAGTGGGGATATTGTTGGTAGTGGTGTTTTTATTGATAACAGTAGTTTGAGTTATCGGCTTCATGCTTCAATTTCTATCTTTACGGCTGAGTTGATTGCAATAGAGAGAGCCATGTTGCACATACCTCATCATCATAACACATCCTTCATCATATATGCTGACTCAAATAGTTCTATTGACGCAATGAAATCTTTTAAAAAGCATCCTTATGTCTCAGCCATCCTCGATTTTTATGATAAATTGACTAGACGTGGTTATACTATTTTATTTTGTTGGGTACCTGGACACATGGATAAACCTGGAAATGAAAAAGCAGATGAGGCGGCAAAACGTGCTCTAAATCCGTTATGCCATAAATTTCCATTCTCAAACGTTAAACTACTTATAAAACATTTTATTCATAATAAATGGCAAGAAAGTTGGGATTTATAATACAATAATAAGCTGCACCATATCAAACCTTTAATCATGACCTGGCCTCCGATTTATCCAAGAAAAACAGATGTTCTTCTGACTCGTCTGAGAATTGGACATCCCAGGATAACCCATAAACATCTTTTACTTCGGGAGGATGCACCTATGTGACCACATTGTCATTTTGATTGCCTGACCATTTATCATATTTTAACTGACTGCCCGGGCCTCCGGCACTTGTATAGAATTTATTTTTATTTATCATCACCAATCTTGACAAACCTCATTGGGAACCTCATGGGGCACTGTTTCATTTTTTAAATCATACTGGATTTTATTTTGATATATAGTTTTTATATATCCTTCATGTTTTATTTAACAATGTTAACTTATATTTGTTTAACTTGACATCTGGATAGGGTGACCCCATCCAGATAGTATTTCGTACTGTATTATTTTTATACCTCACTTTTTTAAGAATTCTTAATACTTGTTTTATGCACTGCATGACCATATCTGGATGGGAGTACCCATCCAGATTTTCTCATTAAACGTTGTTTTTTTTTAGCTTTTGTTGGCATTGCTTGTGGTTTTTTAATACATCTTTTCTTTGACGCAGCTTGTCCCCAATGGGACCTTGCGCCACTAAACCCTATACAACCAACCAACCAACTATTGTCAATATTCTGCAATAATGCTTTCGATTCCTTACTATGGACAGCGACAGTGGCGTAGCATCAAGGGATCCTGCGGCACTTTATCACCAGTAAAATTGTACACTACATTTGGCCTTACTTAATCTTAGAAAGTTATACGCTTAAATTAAATATGGCCAATTTTAGTATACAATAATACTGGTAGTAAAGTGAGGTAGCATTCCCTGAACCTACGAAAATGGACAGCGACTCTTGAATAACTCAAACTGTATAATATAATATTAGCTTATTTAAATTTACTACACTCATTTCCTTCCATACGAAGGGCTATCGTTAAGAGGCTTTCTCATAACATAATTCACTGGTTAGTTGAGGATGTCCCGAAAGTTGATGCTTAGGCACATTACTATGGCAGTTTTTTATGAATTGTTTTTTAAAGAAACTGTTAAGAGACGGTATTATCCATGTGTTTTATGCTGTTGATCTATTGGTAATAGCAAGGGATAAATCAACGCACAATTTCGAAGATAATGAAAACAAGCCTCTCCAAATAATGAATACTTGGTCGATTTCTAACACAATACAGATCTCACAACCGAAATGAGTAGCATTGACATTAGACCAAAAATAAAAGAGGCCTACTTATTTCAATTCATACGAAATTCTCTCAAGAATGTATCTCATTTTATGTACAGGGTGATTTTTTAAAAAGTTGTGAAAGTAAAACCCTATAACAAAAGAACCACTGATCCAAATGACGTAAAATTTCACCAGTATGCTCCGAAAGCAATGGGAAATTTTTAGGCGTGGGTAAAAAAAAAAAAAAAAAAAAAAAAAAAAAACTTAAAATTGCACCAATAGATGGCGCTGTACATGCAGTAAAGTCGGGAGACGAACCTGCGCCCGGCACACGCCCATTGGCAATAAAAACGTGAAGTACGCACACCTCGTGTTCATTATTCTACGGAAATCCTGGCAATGACTGCGCCATTGACGGACCGTGCGTTGTTTGTGAAACTGTATTATCAGAATAATAACAGCGCAGCAACTGCTCTTAGGAGATTTAGGACACTTAAGAATTTAAGAAAAAGTCCAATGACGACAGAGGGCCTACGGAAGATGGTTTCTCAAAGTACCGTCTATTGTTTTCTTCCCACAAACGATATTCTTTGTTTCTGCTACCTTACAGCGCCATCTGTCGGTGCGATTTTAAGTTTTTTTAACCATGCCTAAAAAATGCCCATTGCTTTGGGAGCATACTGGTGAAATTTCAAGTCATTTGGATCAGTGGTTCTTTTGTTATAGTGTTTTACTTTCACAACTTTAAAAAAAATCACCCTGTATATGGGGTAGTTTTAAACAGCTATCTCAACCTTATACACCATATTAAATGGAAGGGTGAAGAATTAAGTAGAATAATACAAAATTTGCTTAAAATAACTTCTTTTGAAGGTAGACTCTAAAAAGGTATACTACAAATCTTTATTTAACGATTTTGGAGAAAAAGGTGCCTCCGCAGCAGCGAGACTACAGCCTTCTCACGGCTTAAGAATCATATCCTCAACACAACGACAAAGTTTGTTATTGATTTCTAAAATTTATAAAAATTCTCTAACGTACCGTTATGTATTTTAACTTGATTAACCCCTTTTCTATAAAACTGGAGAGAGAATTAAAGAAAGTCAAGATTCTTCGTCTAAACTTTCCTGAAAATGAATAATTGCCCTCATTTTGTCCCCAAAAATACCCAAATTCCAGCTGCTTTCTTATAAAAAATGTTTGAAACTTATATGAAGAAGGGGATGTACGCCGGAATATAGAAATTTATACCGATGGCTCAATGACAGACAGAGAAACAAATTATGCCTTTTGTGTTTTTACAAATTAAATTTTTCAATTTTCAAAGAAAGTGAAGCTATTTTTTTCAAAATTCAGTGTTTCAAGCTGAACTATTAGTTCAATAAAAAATTAAAATTTCAGTGCAAATTCACCTTGTTTAATAACTAAAATTCATAAAGATACAACTAAATGTAAATATATTGCTTGAAGGTCCGTAAAAACATACATAAAAACATTTAAAAGCACATTAAAGTCCTTTTAAAAATTCAAAACGTTTTCAACCGAACTACTCGGTCATCATCAGTGAAAAACTAATTGTTGAGTTGAGTTGTGGTCTCTTCGCGTTTTCTTGCTTGCCCGGAATAAACTATTTTACTTCAAGGGTTTGGAATATAAGGTGGGATAGGAAAGGTAATCAATGATTTATTAATTCATTCCAGACTGCGTGGATATCATATGATAATACATCGTTACAGACTATTTCATTTTTAGATATTATTTCTAGAGACTCTATTATGACAGCTTCCAGGTGATTATTTGTGCGGAATATAATTTTGGATCCATTGAAATCTACTTTTATAGGTTCAGTTTGTGCTAATCTTGCTAACGCAGTAACGCAAAAACGAAATACAGATACAATTAAAAGTTTGAAGTTTTGTAAAGTTAACTACATCCCAAGATTTTTTGAAAGTATGAGACATTCCCTCTTTAAGTTTGGCATTGCATTAATCGCAGTTCCTCCTCCAAAGTTGCGGGTTTTGTTAAACAGAAAAATTGACTCAATCCAGGTTATCAATAGATCAGGGGTATGTATTATACCATTCAAGAAAGATAACAAAGATTTTATGTACGTAGGTATGACACTGAGGAAATTTCGGGACAGAATAAAAGAACATGAAGCAGATCTGAGATTAAATAGACCCCACACTGCGTTAGCAAGATTAGCACAAACTGAACCTGTAAAAGTAGATTTCAATGGATCCAAAATTATATTCCGCACAAATAATCACCTGGAAGCTATCAAAAGAGAGTCTCTAGAAATAATATCTAAAAAAGAAATAGTCTGTAACGATGTATTATCATATGATATCCACGCAGTCTGTAATGAATTAATAAATCATTGATTACCTTTCCCATCCCACCTTATATTCCAAACCCTTAAAGTAAAATAGTTTATTCCGGGAAAGCAAGAAAACGCGAAGAGACAACAACTCAACTCAACAATTAGTTTTTCACTGATGATGACCGAGTAGTTCGTTTGAAAACGTTTTGAATTTTTAAAAGGACTTTAATGTGCTTTTAAATGTTTTATGTATGTTTTTACGCACCTTCAAGCAATATATTTACATTTAGTTGTATCTTTATGAATTTTTGAACTATTAGCGATTGAAGAAATTCACTGGTCTTATAATTCAACACATATAGAATTTCTAATTTTTTCAGACAGCCTTTCTGGACTACAATCTTGGAAAACTCTGACTCGCCAAACTATATTATAATACGAATACCCAAATCCCTACAGAACTAAGACAATAAATTTTTGTTTATTTGGGTAAAGGGGCATGCTGCTGTTTATGGAAATAAAATATAACATCTTCTCGCAAAAGAAGCTATAGAAATAGTAGAAATATCTAAGTAGAATTTTTTTCTACACCCACCTTCATTTTTAAAGAAAAAACTAAAAAAAAAGAAATGCTAGAGAAATGGCAATATGAATGGAATATTTGTGTTACAGGAATATATACTTACAATTTATTACTAAATGTTTCCGAAGACCACCGCCTACAGTGGTATTATCTGCTAAAGTAAAATTCTTAGTGTCCTGTAGAATGAATGGTGAGGTCATTTGGAGCTGAGTTAAGTAAGTTAAATTTAATAAGTTTTAGGAAAGTATCTCCTTTGCTCCTCTTAGTTTATCTTAAAATGAGCTTATTTCTGATTGTCTGCATTAAATCAAACCGCTTCACTGCTAATTTCCTACTTACTATTATAAATGTCGCATTTTTAGTAAAATCTATGTCATGGACCCTTTCGAGTCAAACTCCCGGAGAACGTTGTCAAATGCTTATCAATATATTCTTGGATGATAAGCGTTAAGGTCAGCTACATGGAATTCGGCCTTTGTATTTTTTACGAGTTATGGTTTAGGGGAATATAACTCATACGGTCGGTAATAAGGGCATCACGTGATTACTGACGGGTTAATATATTTCTGTCATATTTTTTATCTTTCACGAAATCACTATTGAAATCTTCCAATTTCGATATAAAGTAGAGAGCATTTCTTTATTAAATTGATAATTAGGCTATGAGTACATATCGCTCTGCAGTAGGGGGAATATCTTTGTATAATGAAAAAAAAAAAGGTTTTAGTGTAAAAAATTCGGTCTCTTTATCTTTCAAAACTGTCTAGCTCGGTACTCAATTATATAAAACCGTACTATTATTTTAACAAATACCATTTGCAAAACATTTAACCCTTTCGCAATGAGCGCCGTGTATACGCGACACATAAAGTTCTCAGTATCCATAACTATTCTGACCAGTAATTTTTAATTAAAAATTTGTCATTATTTAATCAAAGCATTTCTGCGATTAAATCATGCAAAAAAATGTCTTTTAAGAAACAGGTGATACTAGTTAAAAATTCTGTTTTTTGAACTATTGGACATTGTAGAAAATTTAGTAAATAAGCTATAGATTTTCAATCTAGACTGAAGCTCCATGAGACATATACCTATCCGCTAAATCATAAAATTTATCCTTATAGTTACTATTTTTATTTATTTATTTAATTATTTATTTGTCAAAGGAGCTTTTAAAAAACATTTAGTGTAATTTTTTCCAAAATTTCCGCTTAAAATTAAAAAAAAAATATATATATATATAACAATAATACAGATTTCTTGTACAAATTATTGATTTGCCAGATGTCTACATTCAGTTTCAAATCTTTACACCGTTTTTCAGAACAACCACTGCTTAAGAAGCACAGTTTTTAAGACTTAAGTTTTTAAGAAACACACTGCTGATCTGTCAGAAGGGAGACATACACTATAAAATTGGGAGGAGTGAGAAGTTGACTCTTTGGAAGAGTGAGAGGCATTTTCACTCTTTTTGGAGTGAATTTTATAAGAATACACTCTTTAAAGAGTGGGATTTTCCACTCTCTAGAAAGGAGTGAAATATCTCACTCCGTTGTCGAGAGTGACTGTCTCACTCCTTTGACAAGAGTGAAATATTTCACTCCGTTGAAGAGTGAAAGCCTGACATTATATAATTTTGTCCATATTTATTTATTGAGAGAAACGAAATGATCATTTTTCCTTTTTCTTTTTAGGTAGATTTCGTAAGAAATGTTACCTATTACATTCTCCCCTATGTTGGAATTTCTGAAAATTTTTGCAGATCTACGCCGATTATAACCCCTAAAACCCCAAACCACCCCCCTGTTCAAAACTTTATCTATCTGTCTATATAGCTATATCATTTTTTTATGGACACGATAACTTCAATAATTCTGCACAAATCTCTTCCAAACTGATAACATATAATCAAAGGACATAAAATCTCGGTCAAGTTCGTTAATGGGCAAAATCGAAATAGGGGGGGGGGGGGTGAAAACAGAAAAAAACCCATAACTTCTTAAGTATGATAGGTATCAAATCCGTTTAAAGTTATTAATATTTCTAGGAAAAGGGCCGAAAATTTATGTATGACAGATTTTTGATATCATTAAAAATGGCCTCAAGGAAAGGGGGGGGGGATAGGATTTTAGGAAGAAAAAAATTCATAACTTCGTCAATTCACAAGATATCCATCCGCTTCTTGGAAAACATGAAAAAAAATTGAATGCACTTAAAATAAAATTTAATATAACAAAGCATACCTTTTATTATACACGTGAAATACCACTGCTTCGACCGATCGATGGTGTCTTTATTTTCTTTTAAACATTTCAATATCAATTTTGCTTTTTAACCATAAATATAAAGTAAACCTATGTGGCGAATTGATATTTTATCTTTTTTGTACTACTATTTATTTATTTTTTAATCATTGTTCTGCACTATATAATGCGGTTATTTTATTTTTGTGGCAACACTAATTTGAGGAAAAATCTCGCATTTCATTTATAAAAACAATGCCGATTTAATTTTTAATTAATAGCAATATTTAATCAAAAACCATGTTTTAACGAAATGTGGTGGTGGTACTATGTCAGAATCTGCTTCAAAAACCTTTCGAAGGAGGTTACCTCATTTATTGTTGTGTGTTTTGTAAATTCATGGAAAAAGGGATGTTGACAACAGAAATATGTATGATTTTAGAATAATAAACTAAAATACAGGATAAATAAAATTAAAAATTGATTTATACGGTGGATTCAGGGGGACAGAGCCCCACACCCCATCTCTGACGAAAAAAATCTTAGTCCCTTATTTTCGTGGTGTTTAAATATTATAAATTCGCCGGGGAATAATATGTATTATCCTTTTAAAAAACAATTTAATATTATATTTTTTAAATAATAATTTTTAGCTGACATTTTAAACAGAAACGTCTTTTTAAACTTTCCATAAACGATCGCAAAATTCCAATTACGATGTGACACTGATTGGTCTCTATAAAGTTTAACAATAGTGATTTCAAAGTTGTATATACAAATAGTGACCACTCTAGTTTTAATAACGTATGGAAATTCAGATTAAGTTATAAAGTCTTTCAAAAGTTAATGGATGAATAATGTTTTGGATTTTCATATCTAAAGCAAAAATCTGAAATATGAAAATTGCTTTTAAATTCTTTAAAATTCGATATATTATATGCAAGTGTTACGTCAAAATCTTTTTTTTTTAAGCTATTTTCCCTCTGTCTGAAAATATAACAACTGTAGTAATTATATTTTGATAATTGATAAATTTAACGCCAGAAAATAAAAAGTTTCTGCCCGCTGCGCTGATAAAAAAAAAGTTTAATGAGTCAATTGGGTCAGAGATCGCACCATTAGCAATGCTGACGTAAATATTGTCTTTTTTTTTTTTTTTAACAGACCGCTGACGAGGACCATTTTCATTCTTGGCAGACGTCTATGACGATTGGCTGACGCGTTAATACTTCGATTTAAAATGTTAGTTCAACGGTTTAGTAGTTTGAAGAGATGTTCCTAACTTTGATACTGAAAAATTATGTGCTTATAATTTTGTGTCAGTCCTTATGTGTGGATGTGGATTACAAGTAATTTACAGTAATCATGAAACGATACATAGAAATAATATACGCTGAAGAAAATGCTTGTAATTTATAAAATGTTATAATTGTTAGAACATTGGTGTGTATTTTATTAATTTTTTTTCCGTTCATCACGAAGATTGTGCTTTTTGAATATTATTTTTATAAAATCCGACTGGTGAGTTTTTTTTTCCAGTCGGATGTGTTTTTTTTTTTTCCTTTTTGAAAGGAAAATATGTGATTTATTTTCAATGAATATTTTTAACAAATCGGTTTGCAAAACAGTGCTTTTTTTTATGTTTTGCCAAAAGTGTGCAACTGCCTTAATTGAGGGAGTACGCTCTATGACTATTCCATTGACAAGTTATAAATATTATAAAATCAACATTTAATCTGAGAATTATCTATTTTCGTATTGTACTTTTTGAATATTATTTTTATAAAATCCGACTGGTGAGTTTTTTTTTGCAGTCGGATGTGTTTTTTTTCCCCCTTTTCGAAAGGAAAATATGTGCGATTTATTTTCAATGAATATTTTTAACAAATCGGTTTGCAAAACAGTGCTTTTTTTATGTTTTGCCAGAAGTGTGCAACTACCTTAATTGAGCGAGTACGCTCAACAACTCGTTATAATATTCATTCAATTCTGACTATTCCATTGACAAGTTATAAATATTATAAAATCAACATTTAATCTCATAATTATTTATTTTCGTGTTATATTTGTTTAAAATAATTTACTATTATGGTTATGACTAACTCATCAAAGGTAGGTAGGATTATAAACAACTACTAATTTTCGTTTTCAAATAAAGCTTTTGTTGGAATATAATTGCTTGTATAACATTATTTAATTACTATTTAAATTAATTTGATAAGAATAATATGTATTTGTTATATTTGTATCTTTTTAAATCCAAATAAATATATTTTAATGTTAAAATATTTGTGTATTTTTTATGATTTTCAAATAAATTCATATCAATTTCAAAATTAGCAAATTTGTTTAATATATCTTTAGATCTCCACTTTATCAATAAAAGTTTTTTATTGTAAAGAATCTGGATTATAACTCACAGCATTGATTTTATTGAAGTTCAGAAATATATATACATATATATTATGCAATTATATGTTATTACTATGACTGTAAAATATCAGTAATATATATATATTTTTTAAATGCGTACTTTAAAATATGTCTTTTTAAAAAAGCAATAACAGAAAGTTATCAAACCTTATGCTGAAAAAAAAATGCTGTGTTTATAATTTTTTTTAACACTTTGATATGTAAATGGATTTTTAATGTTGCTTTGATGAATATGCGGAATACTTATAACATTTTCTTTCGCGGTCAAACTCCTGTGGTGACCTATTTTTTATATTTCATAATTAGAGATGTACAATTTTCTTCGAGAAATCTTTTTACATTTTTTCTGGGGGGGGGGGGGGGGGGTGAATTTATTTTTGTCAAATCTGATTTGTTAAACCTAAAAAACTTATTGGCAAACTGGCAGAACATATTTTTTTTTTTTTCAATTTGAGAATGTGAATTAAAAAAAATCTTCTAAGTTACACATAATATTACTTGGTTTTAAAGCAAATTTTAATTGTAAAACAAATATATCATTACTTACTTTGATTTATTGCTCAAAACTTTAGCTTTCGGTTTTGCAAAACTTGAAATATTGAAAACAAATTTTAATATTTTTTAAAAAATATTTTTAGTAAAAAGGTTAAAAATAGAAAATGGAAAATAAAAAAAGCTAGACATTTACATTTTTGCATAATTTTGGTCCAAATATTTTTCTAAATGGTTTTCATTGTTGTAATAAAATTCGAGATCTAAATTTACTGGTTCTATTATTTTTCTTTCTTTCTTTTTTATTTTTTTTAAAACTCTAGATTGTTTAACTGTGTTGTATAAGATCTAAAATACAGGGTTTTCAGTAAATTTTAATATGTTTTTACGTTAAAAAGAAAAAATATATTTCTTCACACATATTATATATATATAAAGTTTCCCATAGCATAAACCTGGTTTTTATATATGTTAGTATTTTAAAAAATATATAAAACATTCAGAGAATGAAAAAACTATAGTTGCCATTATTATTTTTTTATTATCATTATTGAACTGTTCTATTCAAGTCTTAAAACAATTCAAAGCATACTTCATGGAAATAAACTTGTACTTTCTTCTAAGAAAACGAACTATATGGTACACTCAGAAAACGAACTATATGGTACAAAATTATTTTATATCAATTTTAATTTGATGATCCTTTAAAACTAATCAGAAGTATTTTTCTAAAAGAAGTATTTTCTATCTAAAATAAATAGTCAATTTTGATGAAAAGTTGCATTGTTCTTCTAAAACAACATTACAGTTTTAATCTAATATTGCAGTGTTAAATTTTCATTCTAAAATGATTTTTTTTTTTTTTTTTTTTTTTTAAATGGCCATTTTAATGTGCGCCGCTAATGAAGTCGTTGCCGACAACAGTATTCAATGACTTCATTCGTGTAATCGGGCGGTGCAGAAAAGTTGTAATCAATATTGTACATGCTTTTAGCATAGAATGAAGTTGAATATAAAAAATATCATATAAAATCATATTTTTTATATGCTCAGTAATCGAATGAATTTAATTTTTTGCGATAGTATGTAAAGAGGGTGGGAAGGGGGGGGGGGAGTAGTCATTGTCCCTCGAATTGTTTTAGTGCACATCTTCTATATTATGACAAAAAATTAAACACTTTCATGCTTTAGAATACATATTTGGCCATAAAGCAAGATTCGATTTCTTCCATAAGAGCATGGGCAAACTGAGCCGTTAGCCATTGCCACTATGATTTTAGGGTTCTCAAATTTAGTATGCAATTTTCATAAAGCTGATATTTTATATCTATTTCGACGTTGCACTGACTATAATCAATATTTTGAACATTTAGAGTAGGATAAGTTTAAAAACCAAAAATATATTTATCTAAGTACAGTAAAACTTTTCAATAGCGGACACCCCAGGACGACGGAATTTGTCTGTTATTCGGAAGAGTCCGCTTTCTCCGAATAGCAGACAAATTCTACGATGATGCGGTGTCCACTATTGAAAGATTTTATTGTATTTAGATAAATATATTTTTAGTTTTTAAACGTATCCTACTCTAAAAGTTCAAAATATTGATTATAATCAGTACAAAGTCGAAAGAGATTTAAAATATCAGCTTTACAAAAATTTCATACCAAACTTGGGGCCCCCTCAAATCGGGGGAGGGGGGGATGACCCAGTTTGCCCCTGCTTTAATCAGGTTCTGCTTCCGGAACAAACCCCAGCCCTGCTTTATGGTAAAATATTTTCCAATTTATTCAGGATTCACTGTGGTCAAACATGGCTGTATTTAATGCTAAAAAAAGTGTGGTCAGAAATATCTGCATATTGCTCACAAATCAGAGCACAAAAACGGCCACAATTCAGACATTTCAAGTGTCTGAAATTCAGACACATTTAAGTGTCTTAAATTTTTAAGACACTTTAAAGTGTCTCTTTTTTTAACCATCCGTCTCAGACACTTAAGTGTCTGAATTTCAGACATTTCAGTTTACAGTGTAAGTAAAACTTAATGGGTATTTGAAAAGGAAAGAAATAATATACACTGATTAAGATTTTGGTTAATTACTTGCCCTTATGGGCATTTTAAAACTATCATATCTTTATAAGGCATGCAATGAAAGAAATAACAATAGTGATAAGCTTGGAATAAAATATTTTATTTTTTTGTCAGTAATCTAATTTAATTCATTATGTAACTCTAATTGAATTTTTCCTTAAGAGTTCAATTACTGTTACAAACTGAATTAAATAAATATTGCCAATAAAGTATTTTAGTCCAATCTTTACCACGCTTGTGTCTATTTTCATTGCATGCTCTAAAATATATGATTCTTTTAAAATGCCCCAAAAAGAAACATAAATTTTTTTTTTATTCACTCCATAAAAAGTGAACATTCACTCCTATGAAAGAGTGGCTATACACTCCTGTTAGGAGTGAGAAATCCACTCCTTTTGCCAGAGTGAATAGTCACTCCTATGAAAGAGTGGATAGCCACTCCTATGAAAGAGTGACTATTCACTCCTATCAGGGTGAAAAAACCCACTCTTTTTGCAAGAGTGGATAGTCACTCCTCTGAAAGAGTGAGTATCCACCCCTGTTTAGAGTGACTATTCACTTCTCGGGAGTGAGTATTCACTCTTTCAGAGAGTGAATAATTTCACTTTTACCTAGAGTGAATAGTCACTCTAAAGAGGTTGGGCAAATTTTGACTCTGCGATAGAGTGAATATCCACTCCTCCGGAGTGAATAGTCACTCTTTCTTATTTAGAGTGTATATAACTGATACAGATATAAGACATATATCTCGCTATAAGTATTCTGATGATTAGATAAATTTAATTTTTAATATATCTAATCTAGCGATCATCATCTAGCGGTTCTGTTTGAAAATGAATTACCCCCCTTCTCCTTTCAAAAAAAAAAAACACAAAAATGATCTTGACTTAATGATCTTCACTCCTTAAGCAGATATACTCATTACGTGATACACACATACTGATTTTTATTTGCGACTAGCAGGCTTCGCCCACTACGCTGGTCGGTTCCTCCAAAAGGAACTTTGAATAAAACAAAATATATCAGCGAATTTTAACCTGAGTTATGTTTTAAAACAATATGGACCTTTAACTGGAATATCTTTCCTCATTACGGAAAACTATACAAACGCTATTGCGCTATTATATTTAGTAATGTGACAGACAAAATTTGGGCTGCTAAGCACCAACTCTTTTAGTAGATCATTTATAGTAGGATTTGGTAAATAACGATAGAACGATATGCGAAATATTAAAACCATCCCTAAAAAATATCTAACTAACAGTGCAGGTCCCATAAAATTCCATTCAGCAAAACTCAAGTTATAAGTAATCAGGACGAAGTTCCAATTTTAATTTTATGTACATAGTAGATAATCATCTGGAAAATAACTAGAGGAAGCCATAAAATTAAATTTACAAATCTCATGATAATATGTTGAGTAAAACTCTTTAAACAGGATAATCTTTCGTAATAGGGTTCACTATAACTAAGCAACATTGAACGATATGTTATATACTAAAGCCTTCCCTAAAAATCATTTAAATAAGAGTGTTAGTTCCACCGAAATTCATTCAAGTATTTTTTAAAAAGGCTAATCTTTCATAATCGGCTAATTTAAAAAGGCTAATCTTTCATACCTGACTATAAAACGTTCCCACATAATTCTCATAATTCTATAACTAATATATCTAGTAGATGTTGCAGTTCAGGTGTAATAGAAATTAAGTGCCTAGATAGTATCTGAAATTTACAGGGTGTTTTTTTTTTAACTGACGCTATTCAGAACCGCCTGTAGCTCGTTCTAATAACTGGATTGACACAAAATCTTGTGAATGGACTAAGAAAGCCATGGGAAAAAAGATTCCAACGAAAAAAAAATTAGTTCCAATCACCACCGATAGGGGGAAATGTGGCGCTGTACATTGAAAGAAAACATCAGAAACAGACAAAATTAATAATTTGGATAAAATGCCATGTTTTATTCATCATTTACACTTTCCCTTTCGTTGATCACAGTTGAAACATCCATTATCACTTTTTCTGCCACCGGTTTACGTCCTCTGCCTGACCGAACTGCTAACGAGCCTGTTTCTTCGAATTTCAGAATCATTGCTTTCAATACATTAACGGATAAAGGTCCTTTGCGCAGTTTATGGCGTGTTCTAAGTAAACGAAGAGCGGCTGGTGCATTGCACTGGTTACAATAATAGAACTTCACAAGTAACGCGCGCTGCGGTAACATGAGATTCATTTTCAACCTGAGCTGAAATTGTTTCTCAGTGTTTTTTCGCATGCATTTATAACTTAAACTATTTGCGCTACTGTCGCTTACGTAAGTAAAAATTTGCATTTTCATTTATTGCCCGTATTTTTTACTAATTCTCAGTTGCATAAATTACCACAGCGCCACATTTCCCCCTAACGGTGGTGATTGGAACTAATTTTTTTTTTTTTGGAATCTTTTTTCCCATGGTTTTCTTAGTCCATTCACAAAATTTTGTGTCAATCCAGTTATTAGAACAAACTACCGGCGGCTCTGAATAGCGTCAGTTTAAAAAAAAACACCCTGTATTCTAGAAAATAAATATTAAGTATGAAGAAAAGGGATATTGCTATCACTTAGCCTAAATACACAGCAAAAAATACTGAACATGACTTAATATGAATTGATACTACAGTAAAATACTTTATTTGCACGTATGATGCACACACTCTTCATTGTCTATACCCAAAGTTATAAAGTAAATATCAATAACTTATAAAATTCACATGTCAATCCAATATTTACGAGAATTAGTGTATGGATAGACAGACAGGCAAATCGATTTCATAAAAAAATTTCAACTATGTTGGAAAGTGTTTAAAATAGCCAAATTTGACTTTTATTGAAACATTACTGAAATATTCTAATTTTGGTAGAAAGCGGAGAGCAATTCTTATTTAAATTGAAGTAAAAGAATAAACTCGCTTTATCCTGCGTTAAGTGATCTACACTCAGTACGTGACACATACATACTGACTTTTATTCGCAGTGTTTCATTCCAGCTGAGATAAAAGATATCTGCCTAGATAGTAGCCGACATTTATTTTAGAAAATAAATATAAGTATTTAAAAAGAAATTCTGCTATCATTTAGTCGAAACACACACCAGAAAACATTGAAAATGTAATTACATATTT
This sequence comes from Maratus michaelseni, assembly GCA_963931845.1. Lineage (NCBI taxonomy): Eukaryota > Metazoa > Arthropoda > Arachnida > Araneae > Salticidae > Maratus > Maratus michaelseni. The sequence goes on along the minus strand of OZ007592.1, from coordinate 164,337,656 downwards.
ATAAATATTCTAAACAATCTCTGCACGTTCTACTTTGCAAACGTATTTATTACGAAAAATACATTATCTCGCGAAACCGTTTTCTACATTAGACACAGAAATGGAGTCACGTATATTTTCCTATATTTTGGAATCGAATATTTCATTTTTTACAAAACATTTTTCTAAAGTTTTAAATAATATACAATTATATAAAAATAAGTAAAATATATAATTCCATTAGAATCCATTAAGCTGAATTCATGTTCTAAGCAGCCGGAAAAAAATTCCCGTTTGTATTTTATATATATGGTATACGTTGCAGGCCAGGTGTAATAGAAATTATGTGCCTAAATAGTATCTGGAATTTATTCTAGCAAATAAATATTATGTATGAAAAAAAGGAATATTGCTATCACTTAGCTTAAATACGCAGCAGAAAATACTGAACATGACTTAATATGAATTGACACTACAGTAAAATAATTTATTTGCGGAAAATGCAATAATGCAATTTAATTTTATAAATGTATATAGAAAATATATATAAAATATATATAAAAAAATTATTTAATATGTAAAAGATAAAAGTTTGCTTAAAGCATAAACAAATTAAGGTACCAATTTTATTTTACTGTTTTATAAATCATTATACAGCCAACATAAACAAAAAACAAAAATTGAAATTGTCCTTTCATTCTCCGAACGTGGAAAAAATAGATACTATGTTATGAAAGGTAGTAAAAATGTAAACAATAGCAAAAAAAATCATGCATCAGGCATGTTTTATAAAGCACTTTCCAACACTAACAGAATATTATTAATAAATTTCATTTTTCAATTCAATAAATCATACACCCAGAAAAAAGTTTTGTTGAATCAACAAAAATTTGTTTGACCCAAAAAAACTTTTCGTTTAAATATGCATCAATGGAAATTTTGTTTGAATCAACAAAAAAAAATATTGTTGATTTTTTTTTTTATAATTAAAAAAAAAAAAAAAAAAAAAAAAAAAATTGTATCGTCACCCAAAAAATGTTTTGTTAATTCAAGTAAAATGGTTCAATTTTACTTGAAATAACAAAATTATTTTTGTTACATAGATATATGCTATGTGTTATTTTAACAAACTATTTTCTTTTTTCAACGAAATATATTTTGTTTGTTTAAATAATAAAATATGTTATATTACGAACTTGTTTTGTTTATACTACAAAAACTTTTGTTAAATGAACCAATCTAAATATGCAATTTTAATTATTTTTTAATTCATTTTCAGCAGTGAATTACGCCTGTAAACCTTGAATAACAACAAGTGAATATGTATCCCGTTTTTTTTTTCAGGCGCAAACCGAGAGAGTGAAAATTGCCCCAGCCGGGAGTTGATCCCGGGTCCTCAGAACAGCGTTCTGAGGCTCCAGCACTGACCTACAAGGAACGATATCTGTGCTCGGCATTTCTCACTCTTATATATGTCGGAACGGCTGCAACCGCAGCACAAGATGGAAATGTCATCAGGAGCACGCGAATTTCTGCGGCAAACATGAGACGACAATACAAAGCCCAGCATACGGCAACGCATAGTTATTTTTTAATTCATTTTCAGCAGTGAATTACGCCTGCAAAAAGCAGGATAAAAATTCACTGGTTATTATTAAAAGATTACAGGCGTAATTCACTGCTGAAAATGAGATAGAGCTATTGCAGAAATCGCGAAAAATGGAACCTAGCAGCGCCACCTGTTGCGCGATTTACACCAAAAACTAATCAGCAGCAATTTATATCAGGAAGTAACTGAATATAAAGTTTTATTAAATTCCGTGTATTGGTTCTTGAGATAGAGCGCCCACAAAATTTTTGTCACATACAGACAGATAGAGTCATTGACAGTCATTTTCTAAAAACAGTCAAATCCTGTTCAGGACCTTCTAAAATCCGTCGGAAGCCGGAAGTCGAAAATTTTTATTATTCCAATACTTTCTTCTTGCAGAGATAGAAGAAAGTAATAAATGGGAAAGGAAGATTTTTAAAACTACCTTGGTACGTCCCAATGAAAAGAAAGTTTTAATTATCCAAAAATTATGTTAATCCTTTAATTATATAGCTATATAAGACAAATATATCGAGTCACGTGAAAGAGTTATGGATACTACACAAAATTTAAAAATTTCCAAAAACAACTAAATTTTGCTAGAATTACAAAATTATTGTAAAATTAAAAAAAACAGATTTTGTTAATTCAAGTAAAATTGATGAAATTTTGTTAAAATTTTGTAAGAGTGCTAACAATATCTTTTTGTCCAAGAAACAAAACCAATTTTTTTTACTTCAACTAAAATTTTTGCTAAAACAACCAAAATGTACTCAACAAAAGATGTTTAGTACACTGTAAAAAAAACTGCTGTAGTTTTACAGCAAAAAATGCTGGCAATATGGGTGCCAGCATATTTTGCTGTAAATTTACAGCAATTTTGTTTTTCATCGGTGAACAGCAAATTTGTAATTCTACAGTATTTTTTGCAGTTAATTTTACAGTAATTTTGTTTTTAGATTTTACAGTAAATTTGTAAATTTTAGAGCATTTTTTGCTGTTAATTTTACTACACTCTTAACAGCATAGCTGTAAAATTTTTAGATTTCTTTTTTATTTTTTGTAGATATATATTTGTATACCCCCCCCCCCCCGTGTTTTGTTTATATTTATTTTGAATTTTTCTAATGATACTGAGACATATTCAAAAGACTAAGGGCAGTAAGTGTTATCTTTATGCTTACTTATATCATTGTTGTAATAACATTCTTATATAATCAATTCTATTATACATATGTAAGATACAAATTTAGCACCATAAAGCAAAATAATAAATAAAATACACCAAGTAATAAATTGAAAATTTCAAAGTATTATAACTCATTGTAAAGAGTGTTTTATATGCCAAATTCAAGTAGAATACTGTACAATATACATCGAGAACATTCTGGATGCGAATTATTTTTTATTTTTAGATAATGGACAAAAACAAAATGCGAGCTGCTGCTATTTAACGCTGCGATAACAGTAAACAAACTCTTGGAATATTTTATGAATTAATAAAATAGTGTATCCAGATTGCTCATAATAAATAAATTGAAAATTGCATATAACATTTTTAAAATAAATGCACGTAAAAAATAAGCGATAAAATCTGAATATCACCGGCCGAAAATCAGATTTAATTGTAATAAGACTGCTATTGAATATTTAGTTAACTACAATAATACACTACAATAATACACTAAATCAATAGCACTATTAAAATAAGCACAGAAAATGAACCTAAACTTTTGGAGAATAAAATAAGTACATGATTTAGTTTATAGCTATATTGAAATACAATCGGATAAAATGAAGTTTTGAAAAATATATAAAAACGAAATAAAGCATAGCTAAAGAATATAGGGATCTTCGTTTTATTTTTCTTTTAATCTGATACTAAGTAAATAATAATAAAGTCATGAGAAAATGCTAAATAAATTACTTAAAATTAGATAAAATGCTAAAATAATGTTTTGTTACAGTTGAAGCCAAAATATTTAATCTTTATACAACGTTTGACGTGAACGTTTACATACACGTGGTCAATTTGTATCTTACATTATATGAGAACTGATTATTTTATGGTTATTAAATCAATGACACAAATAAACCTAAAAATAAAACTTACCCTTAATTTTTAAAATATTTATCCAGTCTTTATGCTCTAGTTTGTGTAATCCAAAAACGACATTGTGAATTGCAATAATAAGCACATATGAAGACTGACGCTAACATCGAACTACACTAATGCTAATAATACCCTGCTCTGGTCCCAACTTCACACACACCTGTGCGTGCGTATTTCATTAGGAATGCGGTTCGGGTGCTTTCGTTGATCTTAAAAATACAGCGATTTGCTGTAAATCGGTATTGAACTTACAAAAATGCTGTTTTTTAATGCTAGTGAAGCAATTCACAGCCAAATCAGCAGTATTTTTTCCCGTTTTTTTTTACAGTGTAGTTTTAATCAATTCTTTTTTCTAGGTGTAGTCAAATGAAATAATGATCCTATAACCGAATTATTTTGCGCGTCTCTGTAAACTAATTATAACTGCTACTTATTCTATACTCACTAGAAAGCATATTGTGATACACCTGAGTGATGCTTACAAATTTCATTATGTTTGAATTATTGTAACATTAGCATCAGAAACGATTTTTTCCTGATGCCATATTGTAACGGAATTGTTTTGTATGTCCCTGTAAATGATTTTAAAATGATACACACACTCTTAATTTTCCATACCCAGCGTTATAGAATAAATATCAATAACTTTTAAAAGTCACATGTCACTTCCAAGTATATTTACGAGAATTAGAGTACTAATAGACAGAAAGACAAATCGATTTCAAAAAAGATTTTCAACTATGTGGGAAAGTGTTTAAAATATCCAAATTTGACTTTTATTGAAACATTACTAATATATTCTAGTTTTGGTAGAAAGCGGAGAGTAATTCTTATTTAAATTGATGTAAAATGTTCACCCTACGTTAAGTGATTTACGCTCAGTACTTGATACATGCATACTGATTTTTATTCGCAGTGTTTCATTCCAGCTGAGATAGAAGATATCTACCTAGATAGTAGCCGACATTTATTATGGAAAATAAATATTAAGTATTAAAAAATAAATTCTGCTATCATTTAGTCAAAACACACAGCACAAAACATTGAAAATGTAATTACATATTTATAAATATTCTAAACACTCTCTGCACGTCCTACTTTGCGAACACATTTATTGCAAAGAATACATTATCTCGCGGAACATTTTTCCACATTATGCACGAAAATGGAGTCACGTATATTTTTGTATATTTTGGAATCGAAGATTTCATTTTTTACAAAACATTCTTCTCAAGTTTTAAATAATACAGAAATATATAAAAAATAAGTAAAATATACCACAAATCATCATTACTGTCATTTAAATCAACCATTAAATTTTAATAAATTTAACCCTTCTTTGCATGAGTTTTTCTTTTACAATTGTGTTTTTTATACATATATTAAATATTAGACACCAGAAAATTTAAAATAGATTTTTAACTTTGTTCAGCAACATAGTTCACGAGAAATTTACTGGATTAATATTTCTATATAAATATAGTGGTGGCGAAGAATTAAAAGTTAAATAAAAAGTGATGGAAATTTACATCGCTAGGCAATTAAGGGTTAAAATAAATAATAAATAGTAAATAAGGTCTTTACCATCATCAGGAGTTAATTTTCTGAAATACAAAACGGCAAAAAAATTTTTACAGGTTATATGTAAATATTTTTTTACCGTTTTGTATATAATAAAATTAACCCCTGATAATGATTTTAAAGATAACATCGAGAATATTTTTTATTTTTGTGATTTCAGTTTTTGCATCTCTGTTTAAAGTCTCGTAATAAAATATCCGTTGGTTAGCAACTTATTGTTTTGTTTTCATATTAAAATAAATATATTTATTCTCTGAAACTAGATATTGTATATATGCTGTTTGTTTACCTCACATTTTGCTATAATTAATTTGTAATCTTCATAAGTATAATAAGCAACATTAAATTAAAAATATAAAAAAAAAAACATATTTAATAGTATACACTTAAAAGTAGAAATACGCCGAATATGAAATACATGCTTTAGAATTTAAAATGCATGTTTTATGAATAAAAATTCGCGTAATTTATATTACATTACATTCCCTTATAACAACCATATATTGAAGGTTTCAAAATTTATAGATTGTTTGTAAAAAAAAAATTAATTTCTGCTTACTTTATTTTTAAGCTATGGCAACAGAACAGGAATAAAATAGTTTTATGTCACTGAAAATATTTATTCTTCAGTCACGTGTTACAGATTTAAAAAAAAAATCATTTCTGGAAATTATTTAAGCTTATTTAGGATTTTTAAATCGTTTTCTTAACGTATAAAGAAAATGTAATTAAAATAAATCCATTAATTGATAATTAAATTCTGAAATTTTAAAAAATTGTAATGTCGTTAGGAACACTCAACTATACATACATCTCTCAGTACTCTAGTACATCAGACAATGCATAAAAATCCATCTTTACATAAGGTAAAGCTAGGAGAGTCTGCGCACAATTCAAAAGAATAACAATAAAAAATCTAAATATTAATTTTTTGCTAAACTATCAATGAATAATTTTGACTTTATTTGTTTTTTATGCATTTCCATTGCTATTTTGTTGTTATGTTGTAATTTAATAGAACAATTGTAATAAAACCAAGAAAGTTCTTTTGGGTAATCTGTCCTTACAGGGTTGGTGTGTTTGCGCACATGGGTAGGAGAGATTGTTACTAATAATAACTACAATTAAATGGTTGACAATAATAATTACACTTAAATGGCATTGTTGTAAGGTTTTGTGAACAAATATTATCGTACTAGGAGTGAATATTTCAACCTAATGATTAAAGAATCAGAAAAAGGAAATAATTTTAAAAACGATTAAAAAATTTTAATTAAAGGGAAAAAATTGAAGAATCAGAAAAACAAGTCCAGATAAGATTACAAAATAGCATTAAGTTACTTGATAACACGTTTAACTTAAAATTAGTCCATTTTAATTTTTCATTTTTTAGGCAAATTTACCAATAAGCTGCGTAATCTCTCCTAGCTTGGAAACTAATGGAAACAATGCGCCATCTCTCCTAAGTAGCAGATGTGCGAAATCTCCAATTTCGGAAGGAGAGATTGCGCCCCCTTTTATATAAACATGGCCGCTAGTAACACGAACCGTTGATGTTCACATTGTTAGTCTAGATTAGTAGCTTATGAGAAATCGATTAAGTTTAAAATATTCTGTACTACTGACATTGTATCTGATGAATAACTATGAAAATTCGAGCACTTACTTTGGGAAAACAAAACAAAATAGCAATGCTTTATCTTAGACACTCAAAGCAATCAACGTGCACTTTCAAGTAGACACTCCACTACTTCTGTTGTACAACTACCTGGAGTCGCTGCGCGCTCACTCTACGCCTTCCCCCCGAACCTCTATGTGCGCAATCTGTCCGATAGCGCCATCTCTTCTGACTTTACCTTACATGAACTAAGTTAATAAATACATGCATATTTTAAAAAAAATCATTTTGTAACGCAACTATATGAATCTTAGAATGTATTTTAGCTTCCTTTTTCAAGAAAAACATTAGGATATTTAAATTACCGATATATATATTTTAATTAGATGAGAGAAGAAACGAATAAATAATAAAATAAGCTGAACTTTATAAAATTATACTTACATATCTAAAATAATTAAATTACTTTCAGTAATATAAAAAATAATCTGTAATAATACGCATTTTGAAAATATTATTTATTGAAATTTACATATTTTATTTCATGATTGCTGATTAAATGCCGTTTTAGATACTAAAAGTTTTCAGTGTTGTGCCGTATATATTTTGTTTTATTAATAGAATAGATCTGAAAATTATTTGTATAATGGTTAAATATCGCTTTGCTCTAAATAATGAATTTTTAAATACATTTGTTTTTAATACATTTGTTTTTAAAACATTGAATTATGAATTCATTTTAATTAAATTGACTTTTTCTGTACATCAAAATAAATAAAATAACATAATATGCGAGTAATTATTGCAAACAATTTTGATATTTAAGAAATCTGAGGGTTTTAAAGACAAACAACCGTTTTGTGGTCTTAAAAATAAATATAGCTCCTTCACTTTTCAAAATAAAAGTAAAATATTTTTATCTTGTCTTATATTTTTTTCTGTAATATAAGATAACAATTAACTTTTCTGCACTGTAAACCTCATATATGTGTGTATATTTTATTTTACTTGTATACTAAATAATTATGATTTGCACTTGCAAATATGTTATAGAAATTTTGACATGCATTGTTATGTATGTCTGTAAGTAGAGAAATATATTTACTATCAAATATGACATTATAAAAAAGCAGATAATGTTGATTTTAATCTGATATGGGTATTTTTTTTTAAATTTTGATAATTATTTGAAATTTTAAATTGAATTTTTAATATTCTTATTTGGTATTTCCGATAATAATTCGTTTCATTTTCTTACCTGATGACGCATTTTTAGATCAACCTGAAATTCTGATAACCGCTCGTTAAATTTCGGGTTTTTCCGTGAAAAAGTGATGCCATGAGTGCATTTTCATTTATGAACGCATATACAAAATTTCCATTGACCTATATTTAAACAAAACTTTTTGTTTAAATATAGGTCAATGGAAATTTTGTTTGAATCAACAAAAAAAATTTTTTTTTGCAATTCCAAAAAAAAAAAAAAAAAATGTATCGTCAGCAAAAAATGTTTTGTTAATTCAAGTAAAATGGTTCAATTTTACTTGAATTTTGCTAAAACAACCAAAATGTACTCAACAAAACATGTTTTGTAGTTTTAATCAATTCTTTTTTCTGAGTGAATTTGCCAGAAATTGATCGCAAATTTCAAACAGTTGCAATTTAGTTCAATTTTAATTTATCTTATAATTTTGAGTTTTGGCATCAAACTAATTTAATATATTTTAAGAATCCGCTTGAATTATTTTTACAGTATAGAGAGAGGAGAGATGAGGCAAATAAATTTCAACCCTGGAGCCTGGTATGTATTTGGGGTACAATTACTAAGCTATCACAAAAAATTAAACACTATCTATGCCTTAGAATACATATTTAATTATGCAGTAAAACCTCTCAATAGCGGATACTTCGGGATCTCGAAATTTGCCTCTATTCTGAGGTGTCCGCATTTCAGAGCTAAAAATATACAGTAAAGCTTCCATAGCGGTGACTCTCAAATAGCGGACACTTGTCTTTAACAAACTCCTTTTTCTGTCCGCAACACATACATATTTGTACATAATTACCTATAAAATCATCCGAATAGCGGGCAATTCCGCGGTCTCCAGGTGTCCACAATTGAGAGGCTTGGCCATATTTAGAAAAATAAATAATTGTTTTTTTTAATTTTATCCTACTTTATGAGTTCAAAATATTGATTATAATTAGTACAATCAGAATCTAAAAGAGATTTAAAATAGTATTTTGTCGGAAATTGCTTACAAAATTTTGGAGTCATATCAGTTGCCAAGATCAACGCCCAGTATGTCCATGTTTTATTCAAATCATACTTCTCGGTTAAACCTTACCGTGCCTACGGTCAAATATTTTCCGATTTATCAAGGAGAATTCAATGTGGTCAATCAGTGCTGTGTATAAAGATAAAAATATTGGTTAAAAATGGCCACCTATCGCCTAAAAATAAGAGGTAAAAATGACTGCAATTCTGATAGTTTAAGTGTCTGAAATAATGAGGCATTTTAGACGAACAAAAGTGTCTGAAAACAAATAAGACATTTAAAAACTTCTTAAAATTGAACCACCCGTTTCAGATTTATATGTGTCTGAATTTCAAACATTTCAATTTACAATGTAACTAAAGTGAGTATGAAAAAGAAAGCAATGAATATTTTTCAAATTTCTCAGATCATTTAAAATACCTGGCCACAAAATCAATATTTTAAAGAAAGTTTTGTGCATTTTTTTAAAATTCAGTTTCTATTCAATATACTTTTGCATACAGAATATAATGTTTTTAGAAACACTGTTTTCATTTCTTTAGACTGTTTTTAATCTTTCATTTAAGTTAAGGATTTGAAAATAGTTTTTAACAGTGAATAAATAAAAAAAAAACGAACACTCAAAGAAAATAACTTATTCAGATATGTTTTTTAAACGAAGAACATTTTTGCATTTTATTGCCATATATTTAAAAAAAAATCGTAACATTCTTTGTAATATATTTTATCTTTCAAAAGCATTCTTCTAAAATTTAAACAAAAACCAAAAACCTACACATTTGATAAAGTGAATATGAAAAAGGAAAAATTCGTTCAATGCGTTTCAAATTTCCCGGAAGATTTCAAAACACAAGATCACTGGTGATGAATACTAAGTTTTTAGATGAAGTTTTGTGAAAATTTTAATTCAATTTCTTTTGAATACATTTTTATAGAGATAATATAAGGTTTTCAGACAGATTATTTTGTTTTCTTGAGACATTGCTTAAACTTTCAGTTAAAAGTTTCAAATTAAAATTTAATAATACTTTGTTATTAATAATGTTTGTTCACTTTACGCGTTTTGCTTTCCTTTAAAGTGTTCATAATTGAGTTGAAAAACAAACGATTTAATAAAATATATAATTTCGCGTTTATGGTACGTTCATTTCAGAAAAAAAAAGTCCAAATATTTTTCCTCTAAAATATTGTAAAAAAAATATTTTATGATATTTTTGTTATCCTGAAAATATACTCAGAAACAGTATAAAATTCATTTAATTGTATGCTAAATGCAGAATATTAATGCTTTAAAAGGTATTGATTGATACTTTCTATGTATGTTTTCGTGACAATAATTGAGATTTTATATCATTTGTGAAATTTTCAAATCAATTTAAAAACGTAATAAACATTCTTTTTTTTTCGATTAGATTCGCGCATTCGGTCGGATTACCCTATTTTACACAAATCCGAACCTTCTTGGTGTTCGGGTAAAATCGGGTAACCCGACCCGACGTAATCCCCCCCCCCCCTCCAAAAAAACAAAAACAAAACACTGACACTATTATTTTCGGTGCCGGCCGGAATCGTGTTGGGCTGACTTTAAATATTTGGTGTTCGAGTCGGTTTCGAGATGATTTTTAGTCATTTCGAGTTGGATACGTGTTAACGCGACATTTTCAAAGAAAATCCTGAATATTTGTTCAATGAAAAAATCTGTATATTTGAATATTAATGAGTATTTATGTGTACATTCAAAAAAATGATGTTAGATATATAATTGCAATTTTTTTTATTAACTATTAATTATTTGTATCTATTAATTGCAGTTTAATAAAGTTTTTGAAACTTTATTTTTGTTTTCTTTACACATTGTTTAAACTTTTCTTTGACTTTAAAATAATTCATATAGTTAAAAACAACTATAGAAGATGATAGAATGCGTATATATTTCTCGGTTCATATATAGATATTGCTGAAGTGTATTAAATAAATTTGTCATTTGAACAATACATGAAATGAATCTGATCACAATGTTTGCAGAATTCATTTTGGATACGAATTTAATCATAAACAGTTATCTTTTGCATTACAGCATTTAAAGATATTATAATCAATAACAGTAAAATGTTAAGATAGCAATGCAAATCCGTTTAAAATTGAAATTTCATATTAGTATTTTTTAATAAATAGATATATTTTTCTATTGAAGAAAAAAAATTGCATTCTATCTTTCTAGTTGTCTGTTTATTAAAATTTCAGAGTATTCTAGCTGTTATACTACTGTATATCTTATCTTTCAAAAGCATTCTTTTAGGAGTTAAAAAGCGTCAGACGACAGCGTGACCCACTGAATAAAGCGAATATGAAAAAAGAAAACTTCTCTTAAAAAGTTTCAAATTTCCCAAAAGATTTTCAAAACACAATATCTTTGGTCACGGATACTAAGTTTGATAAATTTTTAATTCAATTTCTATAGACTAAACTTCTATACACAGAATATAAAGTTTTTAGAAATACTGTTTTGTATTCTTTAGACATTGTTTATACTTTCGCTTAAGTGACAGATTTTGAAAACAGTTTTAAACAGTGTTTAAAACTGAACACTTATAGAATATTTCTTACCCAGATATATTTTTAGTTAAAGAAAATAAATTGTGTTCTATAAAAATTCAGCGAATTCTGTATTATATAGTGTTGTACAGAGTATTTTATTTACAAAATGCCTTCGCTTCTTTTGATTTTGATTTTAATATTTTATATGGACTAAGCACGTTAAAAATTTTAATTTATTTTTTTATTATTTGATGTAATAAAGAACTATGTATATTTTGGTATTAATAGATTGCATTTTTAATAAAGAAGTTAAAAATATATATCATTTTATTGTAAAGGCATTTTCATAGAAATTAAGATTTTAATAATTGTTATGATTGCATAGAGTAATTAGAAAAACAAAAACAATGCTTTCATCATAGAATATAAAATTTTGCCTGGATGCAACTAGGCTCCCTTTTGCACAGTTTACTCAACCACGCAATTTATGAACATTCGACAAAATCTATGGGGCCAGCAGCAGAAATTTACCTGACAGATATAGCAACATCCGATTGAAAATTAAGATCCCTTCTCCCTATTGGTACAGCAACTCACCTGTTTGATAAAATTACAGTGTCTAGAATAAACCAGAGAATCTAAGAGAGGTGTGCTGTCAAATATCGCTCGCATATTTGATCCCTGATATTACTAGCTCCAATCGTGGCAAAAGCAAACATTTTCTTACAAAGACTGTGGCGACTATAAATTGACAGGGATCAGACATTACATAAAGATGAACTTGATGATTGGATGAAGTGTAGCATTATAAGTTATTTATTTATAATTTGCATTATAAGTGAGCAAACTTCTCTGTTGGCGTGTATTAAAATTCGAGTATCTCCGATAAAAACAGTTACAATACCACGTTTAGAGTTATGCTTCAGTGTAGAGACCATCATAGTGCACGATTTTCTGCCATCGTTCTGCCAGATTCCGGATTTGCTGGAAATACCAGCACCTTCACCCTCATTAATCTCATCGACGGCTTTCAGAACCGTTAGAGCTTTTCTCCAATAATGCCGGATCAACGCACGCAAATCATACTGTTCAATAGGCATTTTGGAGCCGAAATTCTTGAACTTCTTTAGATATACTATTAAAACTCCTATATACGATACAAATTCTGGTAACGATTAAATTAAAAATTCCCCAGAACTTTTTGCTTAACCTAATAGTTTTACCATTTTAAAACTTTTAATTTGCTTTAAAATTGATTTATTTGTGCGTTACATGCAGTATATTATTTCTTTAAGAAAATTTTTGAATTCTATCATCGTCTATTTTTTAAAATTCAGATCATCCTTTATAAGATTGCATTATCTTTGGTGATTTCAAGATCATTGGTCACGAACTCTAATTTTTTAGATTCACGAATTCCGAGTTTTGTGGAATTTTTAACACAATTTCTATTGATTATACTACTGTAGATATAATATATATTTTATCGAAACATTGTTTTGTTTTCACTCAAAAAAGGAATTTAAAGCAAGACGAAAGTTTAAACAATATCTACAAAAAGACAAAATAATGATTCAAGAAATTTATAATCTATCTATAGTAGTATATTTAGAATAAATTGCATTAAAAATTTCACAAAACTTTATCTAAAAACTCAGTATCCGTGACCAATGATCTTATGTTTTCAAATCTCCTGGGAAAATTGAAACTTCATGAGTGAAGTTTTATTTTTCATAATTAATTTATCCAATAACTATTTTGCCGGCTCTGTTAAACTTTTAAAAGCAGGCATTTGAAAGATAAGATATATTACATAGAATAATCTGAATTTTTAAGAAAAATATAATGTGATAGAATGAAAAATTCTCTTAAATTCAAAATATGTGTGGACTAAAAATGTTCAATACGTGTTTAATTTTAAGCACAGGTTAAAAAGATTTCAAATTCTCACACTTAAAATGAATTCTCAATTATTGTCGGAAAAATATACATACCAAAATCATGCAACATCTTTTAAAAAAAAAAGGATATACTGCATGTAGCGTAACAAATAAATCAATTTTAAAGTTGTCTCCGAGTAAAATTTTTTGAAGAAAGAAACAATTATACCATATTATTTTACAATATTTTAAGGAGAAAATATCTAGATTTTTTTTAAAATGATTGTACCTGAAATGCTAAAATAGATATTTTATTAATTGATTTAGACACGATAGTCCAGCTGGCAGCGCGTCAGACTCGTAATTGGGAGATTGTGGGTTTGAAGATCGACGTCAACCACATTTCTCCCTGCACCTTCATGTCATCTGTTGCACGTTAAATCCGTCGTACATGCAAATTTCTAGGGACGCGAATTGCCAGACTTCGGGGTATCTAATCAGAAGAGTTTCCGCCGTCTGGCCCAGCATCTAAATTAAGAGTCTAATTTAGTAGTCCAACATCTCTCGAAACTCTAGAAACCTTTTTCCTCGGAAAAAGTACACTGCAACAACAACATTAATTCAGTTGTATTTCATCTCGAATATTTATGTTAATAATACTTTAAGTTTTTATGCTTAACTAAAAAACTACAATGTTTTATGAGCGGTAATTTTGGATTCATGTATTACAAAATTCTAGATATATATTTCTCTTAAAAAGTGCACAGGTTATAGTTAGTGCTGTTTTTCGAATGGTAATTTCCAATAATATATATTTAAATAAAAAGTACAAGTAAAGCAGTATGCACAAAATGAACCAGCATCTAAATTATTAAATTTTAACTTGAAACTTTTAACTGAATGTTTAAAAAATACCAAAAGAAAACAAAATAAAGTTTCTAAAAATTTATATTTTTTATAGAAGTATATTCAAGAGGTATATATTTTTAAAAATCACAAAATTTTCTTATATAAACTGAACGTCAGTGTCCAGTGATTTGTGTTTTCAAACTATTATAATACATATTTTTGTTTAAAAATTATTTATTTTTCAAAATAAAAAATTTCTAAATATCGACGACAAATTAAAATATTTTTTTTTAACCTTTTATCTTTATATAAGCTTTTCTTTTATCTTTTATAAGCTTTTCTTTTATATGTTTTTAAAGCTTTTCTTTGATCGTTTTATAAGGTGACATTTATGGACTTTCCAGAGCATTTATATAATACGAGAATTCCATGACAAACTGCTCATATAGTATTGAGAGCTGTTTTGCGGAACAAATATTATTCATTTCACATCTCATGTTGAAGAAAAATGTGAGCTTATTTTTATTTCACTTATTTTAATCTTTGGACGAGTCTGTGAACGTTCATTATTGTATTAACCATCGTCAGTTTGCACTATAGTTATATTAAGTATATACGCATTTTACTTAAATTTAATTTAAAAAAATCTGCTTCAATACAAAACAAATTTACTCAAATTTAGCATTATAAAAGAACACATTTTTCAAATTATAAAAGTTATTATTTTTTTCTTCTTTTAACTTCCTAAGACTAATTTTATAACGACATAAAAATGCGCAATAAAGATGTAAGTATGTTTAAAAAATAAATTTATTAAAAAAAAATAATATTTGATTCTATCACTTAAATGTAATTTTCATGTTAATTTTTTTCGATCATAAATACATCATTCAAAGCACTATACTAACAACTTCTATTAGTTTTAAATGAAGTTCAATTTCATATTCGTAACAAGTTGGAAATTGTACGTCAAACGTTACAAACGAGGTGCGTTCGTACGCACGTTTTAGAATTAAATTCATGATATCCCGTGCGTAGAACGGGTTAAACAGCTAGTTAAGTATATATTTTATGACACTGTTCATACAAATATCTTAACTAGTTATATAAATATTCAGATATATATGTATCAGCTAGTTATATAAATATTCAGATCTTGATGATTTTTAATTCTGTGAAATGAATTACATCGTCTGCAGATTAATTTCTGTCATAAAATAAGTATCTCGGTCGCTTGACGATTAAACTTCGGAAGCTCCTATAACAAAAAAGCACCGATTTTAAAAAAAATTCAAATTTCTTAATAAATATTTTTATTAATATCTCCTAAAGTTTTGATTCGATTTTAATAAAATTTGAAATGTCTCGACAAAATTCTGCAAAGATAATATATTTTAAATTGCAAACCATTTGGTTGGGTAGTTTTTGCGTTGTTATATGCGGACAGACAGACAGACGGACAGACAGACAGACAGACAGACGGACGGACAGACGGACGGACCAAACGACGACTATAGGTACTACGTATTTATATAATTACGAACGCACCTAAAAAGAAAGAAATCTCATACGCAGAACTTTCAAAATTATTCATAGATAACAAAAAATAAACTTTCTTTTTTTTTGAAAGTTTATTTACATGAAAAAACATATGTATTTCTTTTTTAATTTATACTTACTGTTTAAATTTATTGGAACCGATTAAACATATTAAAGGACCTTATGGAATGTTTTTAACTGATTACCTTGTACGTAAAATGCACTTTCAAAATTATCCATAGATAAAAAAATAAACTTTCTATTTTTTAAGTTTATTTACACGAAAAAACATATATATTTCTTTTTTAATTTATACTTACTGGTTAAATTTATTGGAACCTATTAAACATATTAAAGAACCTTATGGAATGTTTTTAACTGATTATAACTTGTATGAAAAATCTGCTGGCACTTTAGATACCACAATAGTTTACTATGAAGGTGTACATGATTGCAGCAACATTTTCTGTAAACACGGAAAGAAAAAAAGATTATCTGTACATTTTCACACAAAAATAAAAATAAAGTCAGCAGATCTTGTTGTGATTGTCTCCCTTTTTTCACTTTCAAAAGTAGTTGAAAAATGTTTAAGACTGTGGTTTGTCTGTCTGCCGTCTGTACATGCTATAACTCTCGTAAATATATCTAGATTGTCATGTAGTTGATAGATACTACTATGTAGTGTACTGTAGAATGTTCGATACTGAAATTACAGTGTGTAGTATAAATAGTTCGTTTAAAGTAAACTAAAAAAATTCTTACATATTAGGGTCTACGGGAGATATATATTTTTTTTTACCTCAAATATAACGCAATTGATATACAGTGTTGATATGCACTAAAATATTTTTCTCATAGTAAATTCTGAGCATAGAATTTATTGTTCATATATAGAGATTTACAAGAATTCCAATTCATTACTTTCAGTAGACATTATTTGTGTGTAACGCGCTTGAAAACGTCGATATACCTCACTAAGGCGCGCAATGGAATCTTCCATATAGAAAATAGGTAATGTAACGTTTACTGCTTGTTTACAGGTATTCGCAATAAATCTTGATAGGTTATCGCCTATAGGCAATATCTCTGCAGGGCGTGCGTTTTCAAGTGTGTTATGCGTTTTTAAGCTTAACTAAATTTTATTACACTGTGTTGTCTCGGTAAATTATATAATTCATGGATATGCAAGAAAATTTGAAAGTCTGCACAATAGAATTTGAGTTAATTAACTTCAAAAGACGGGGGATAGCTGAAATTGCGTTTTCAACTGACTTATGCGCATATCAGCTGAAATAAATTTTAATATACTACTAGTAAGGGTACGTGTATAATACAAGTAAATTTATACACAGGTTTGGATTAACTTATATTGATACATGCTGTTTTTTTATGGTGAATTACGGAAAATAGTTTTTAGTATTTTATGCGTTTTACAGCTGAATTAATTTTTAATGGTATGTATCATATATTCTAACACGAGCAAATCTTGTGTGTGTGTGTGGGTGTGTGTATATATATATATATATTTATATATGCAAATTTTATCTTAAAAACGGCTCTAAAGATTTTGACGAAAATTTGTATCCTACCGTTTTGGGGCACCGGAAAACTATTGAGCTAGGTCACATGTTCGAGAAAATTCGATTAGTAGGGTCCTATTGGGTCCTTTTGGGTCAGGGTGAAAGCTAATTGTATCTAAAAAATGGTTCAAACGATTTTGACTAAAATTTGTATCCTACCATTTTCGGGCACGATGAGACTATTGGGCTGGGTTACATGTTCGAGAATTTTCGATTAGTGGGTCATTCTTTGGTCAACGCGGGTCGCTGTGGGTCAAGCTAATTCTATTTTAAAAACGGCACAGATTATTTAAACTAAATTTTTCATCCTATGGTTTTCGGGAACGAGAAGACTGTTGGTGTAGGTCACATGCTCGAGAAAATTCGATTAGTGGGTCATTTTGGTCATGAGTCATTATGAGTCAAACTATTTTTTCTTTAAAACGACTCTGAGGATGTGAACTAAAGTTACTGTCCTACAGTTTTAGGAAACGAGAAGACTATTGGGCTAGGACACATGTTAGAGAAATTTCGATTAGTGGGTCATTTTGGTCATGGGTCATTATGGATCAAGCTACTTTTATCTTAAAAAAGCTCAGGCGATTTGAACTAATTTTTGCATCCTACGGTTTTTGGGCCCGAGAAAATGATTGGGTTAGGTCATAGGCTCGAGGAAATTTGATTAGTGAGTCATTTTGGTCATTCATTATGGTTCAAGCCATTTTTATTTTTAAAAGGCTCGGAGGATTTGAACTAAATTTAGTATCCTATAGTTTTAGCGAACGATAAGACTATTGGGCTACATCACATGTTCGAGAAATTTCGAATAGTGGGTCATTTTGTTCAGGGGTCATTATGAGTCCAGCTATTTTTATTTTAAGAACGTCTCAAACGATTTGAAATAAATTTTGTATCCTACGGTTTTGGGGCACGAGAAAATCATTGGGCTACGTCACATGCTCTAGGAAATTCGATTAGAGGGGTCATTTTGGTCATGGGTCATTATGGGTCAAGCCATGTTTATCTTAAAAAGTGTTGGTGACATTGAGGAGATTTGGCGAGAAAATTGACTTTTAAGATTACCAATGCCAAAACGCTTGGCCAAATGAAAATATATCGCCAAATTAGGCGATTTTGGTGACATTTTGGCGACATTTGGCGAAAAAATTGGCTTTCAGAATCTGAAGGAATTTTCTAGAAATTCTCAATAGGAACCAAGATATATGATTCAACCAATCAGAGTCCGTAGAACGTTCTCGAAAACAGAATTCAACCAATCAGGGTACATATGATAGGGAAAATTACTTTTAAGATTACCAGTGCCAAAACATTTGCTTGGCGCCAAATGAAAATATATCACTCAAAGCTGATTTTGACCGAGCTTAGCTCGGTGTTCCCTGCTCGTGAAAATCTATTCAGAAAAGAATTCACGTTACCAAGAATGGACAGTAATCTCTTATAATGGGTTTTTAATTGAGTCATATATTTTCTAAATTATTATTTAGATAACTCATTTCCTTGAATGAAAAAAAAAATAGTAACAATATTTTGTTAGTGTTGGAAAGTATTTCATAATCTATGCTTGATGCATAATATTTCGTTCTTATTCTTTATGGTGTATGTATGTAAGGCAGTTGAAAGAAAGGTTGATGTAGTGTCTTATAGAAATGTAAACAAAAGCAGTAAGAACTTTACCTTTTTTTAATGAAATGTCAACATAAAAAAGACGTTGTTACACAAAGACTTCTTTCTATTCCTTGTCACTCGTTTCATCGAACATTAATTTTAAGTAGCTTTTAAGTGAAAAGGAAAGATGCTTTATCGTAATTTTTTTATCTTTTTTCTTTCCAGTTTGTTTTTGTTTTATTTGTGTATATATAATCTATATTAATAAAAGAAAGTTTCGCTCTGTGTGTGTCTGTCCATGTGTGTGTCTGTTGGCAATGGATAGCAAAATCTAGCCCACCTAGAAGTCTGGAAATTTAGGTGTGGATAGTCCAAGGTCTGGCCATGTGTAGCTGAGCCTCAGAATTTTAATATTTTGATAATTAGCGTAGATATTAATTAGATTCTCATTAACCATCGCTTCTAAAATGTCACCTTTTAAATCAAAATGGTGAAAGAAACGAACTGCCGCATTGGATTTGCTAGCGGAAATGAACGAATTTGAAATTATTTTACTAATTAGTGAATTTTAAGAAAACTAATTGAGATATAAATTTGAAAATTTCTGAGCATATGTAAAAAAATATTCTGTATCTGACTATGTGATTTTTGAAAAATTCGGTTGGTAATTTTTTTTAATTTATGCAAAAAACTGACAAAAATCTGCCGGCGACAGTGAAAACGATCCGCGAAAGTTTCAGACAGGGATCTGCTTTCATTAAAAACTGAACTACAAAGAGATCTGTTTCTCGGGCCGATCCCTCCATTTAGTTTGCGAAAATGAAAGGAAATAATTGCCAATTTTTACTAACGAACATAAATTTAGGTCACTAATTAGGATATAGATTTGAAATTGAGGTCGGGAAGGGGTGTCATCTGCCGGCTATTTTAGCGTAGCGTCTTCGTTGTGTTCTAATTATCAGAAAAATGCAACTCTTTTTTTAATGATCGCGTTAATGTAGGTGACGGTGGTTCTCTTGAACAAATTATTCATTATATTTGCGGGTATGGGGAGGGAGGGGGTTAACGCCTTTCTCTGAGATTGTAATTATCTCGGGCCCGGGCAACTCCGGGCGGGTTAGCTAGTTCTACATAAAATGCTTTTTCATTTTGATTCTTTCATCCTTTCGAAAAAGTTTTTATTCTAGGAAGGACGAACTGTAAAATTTTCTCTTTTATCGTCATTTTTAGGAGCGTTAGTAATTATCTAAATGCGTAACACCTACAGTCGTCGTCTGGTTCGTACGTCTGTCCGCATATAACAGCGTAAAAAAACAACCCAAACACATGGTTTGAAATTTAATATGTAAAATCGTTGCACAATTTTGTCGAGTCATTTAAAATTTTAATAAATTGAATCAAACTTTAAAAAATATTAATAAAAGTTTTCTTTATTCTAATAAATCCTTTCATACATAATTAATGCAATGATATCCCATGATAGGTAATGATTTTAGGTTGTCATGGTGATTACATCATATTTATGATGGAGGTCGTGTTATTTCCGTATTACTGAATTTAAAAACCGATTTTGTATACTAAAATTGTTAAGTTACAGCCATCATATGATCTACCGACAGTTTTTTTGGATAGATGTTTCCGGAGAAATAAATTTTAAATGGAAAAAGGGTCTAAATATGGATTTCAAATACTGAAAATTTCAAAGCTAGGTTTAAGTTTCCCATTGGAATTTTCAGTAGTTGTCAACAAAAGATAAAATATTGCCAACTTAAAATGTAGCTCATTTTAGACGGAAATTAATCATATCATAATAAAAAACGATGTAATTTATTTCCCTGAAATAATAACTCTGATTTGTTTTTACATTGTCTTGTATTGGATATTTGCGCTCAATAATTGCAGTTGTAATATAACAGAATTGTAATTAATTGTTTGTATAAAAGTGTATTGAAACTTAATTTCATAAAATAAAATTAATATATATTATATGAAAATGTGCACATAGAATATTTTTTTTTAATTCACGAATTTTTGCATAAGAGTGCATCAAGATTCTGGTGCTATTGCACCAAGATTTGAATATTTATAAAACTAGTTATAGTACGAACGCACCTCATTTGTCACGTTTGACGTACAATTTCCAACTTGTTTCTATTTGGTTTCACTTATAAACTTTAAAGTGCTGACATATAAATTTCGCATTAACAGCAATAAAAGTTTGCAAAATCGCTTCGAAGCAAGGACAACATTGATTAATAAGTTTAAAATTCAGTGCACAAAATAAATAATTGCATAATGTAAATAAAATAATTACCTTTATTTCTAAAATATTCAATCGGTTGAATTCTACGAAACAGAATGTTTAGTAATATTTCATAGCAAGTTATAGCTTCAAATTTCTTGCATTGTAGAATATACCAAAGGGTGAAACACTTCCAAATATCATTAGAAAATCCGAGTATTTTACCACAACGGTTTATAACTGAATTTAGAGTTCCTCAAACATCAGTAGAGATAAAGAACACAAAAAAAGCACACTTACTCACGTCATGTATCCACTTTTAATGTAACACTTCAAAGCAATCACATCATGGATTAATTATGTTTACAATTCAGTTCGCACAATAAATAATTGCATATACAAATAACAATAACTATATTTCTAAAATATTCAGTCGGTTCACTTTTTCAAAGCAGAATGTTTAGTAAGCTTTTGTAGCTAGAAAGCTATAGCTTCAATCTTTTTGCATTGTATAATATACCAAACGTAAAATCACATCAGAAAATCCGCGTATTTTACCACAGCGATTTATAACCGAATTTAGAGTTCTCGAAAGATTAGCAGAGATAAAAAAACACGAAAAAGCACACTCACTCACGTCAACTATCCGCCTTTAATGCTGGAATTCAGCCGACAACAATTAAAGCTATATTTTCATACATTGGCATCTTCTGTAAACATATTTTAATACTTTCATTCGACAATGAACATGTTGGACAGAATGCCTTTTGCTAACATAAGATACCACGGACACATTTGGGTTGCAAGAAAGTCTGCTTCAAAACATTTACGTGCAATTTAAACTTTGAATTATTACATTTGATTTCATATCAATTATTTAAACATATTACGCAAATATTCGCCTTAACAGCAGTTAAGAACTTAAGGTCAAATAAATGTTTCCATTCGTAAGCAACAACAAATAAGTAATGAAGTCGTAAACTCTTTCAAAATTAACTAATCGGATCTGCCAATTCCAAAACTCAGGTTTCACACAGGTTTCGCATACACTAAAAAGAATTCGCACCAATTTATTCCAAGGTCTAACGGAATCTAAAGTTTTATTAAATTTCGTGCATTAGTTCTTGAGATATGACTACTGCTAAAATCGTGTAAATCCTGCAAAACGCAGCATAGCAGCGCCACCTGTCGGGAGATTTAGACCAAAACCTAATCAACAACAACTTATGTCAACGTCTAAAGTGAATCTAAAGTTCTATCAAAATCTGTGCATTAGTTCTTGAGATATAGTTATCGTGATAATAATGAAAAAAGTAGTATAACAGCGACACCTGTTGAGCTATTTACATCAAAACGTAAGCAACATTTATTTATGTCAAGGTCTAACA
The DNA here is from genome assembly GCA_963931845.1 of Maratus michaelseni. Taxonomy (NCBI): domain Eukaryota; kingdom Metazoa; phylum Arthropoda; class Arachnida; order Araneae; family Salticidae; genus Maratus; species Maratus michaelseni. Next base: position 164,314,874 of record OZ007592.1, on the reverse strand, counting down.
GAATCTGAAGTTTTATGAAATTCCGTGCATTAATTCTTGAGATAAAGCTATCGTAAAAATAATGAAAAAAGTGATATAGCAGCGCCCCCTGTTAGGATACCTACACTAAAACGTAATCAGCGTCTATTCATGTCAAGGTCTAACTGAATCTGAAGTTTTATGAAAATAAGTGCATTAGTTATTGAGATAGAGCTATTGCGGAAATCGCAAAAAATGATACATAGTAGCTCCACCTGTCGGGAGATTTTTACCAAAAACTATTCAGCACCAATATATGTCAGAGACTAACTGAATATAAATTTTTATTAAATTTCGTGCATTAGTTCTTGAGATAGAGCGCTCACAAAATTTTTGCCAGATACAGACAGACAGACACAGTCACAGACAGACATTTTCTAAAAATATTCAAATCGTGTTCGGGACCTTCTAAAACGTATAAATCCGTTGATAACCGGAAGTCGAAACTTTTTATGAATCCAACACTTTCTTCTTGTAAAGATAGAATATAGTAAAAATAGATAAAATTTCTTTCAACTTGCTTTTACATCGTAAAGCGGATTTTATACGTGTAAATAAATAAAAGTTTAGTGGAAGAACATATTATGTCACGTTATTTATTAAAGCTTAATCTCTTAATAATTAATAATTGATATGAGAGTAATAATTGTTTAATTTTTCAAAATTAAATGTTGATTTTGTTTTCAGAGAATTTAGTTCCACCTGTTACTATAGCTACCAAAAAATAAAATAAATGAGCAAAATTTTCAACGAAAAGCTTTCATTTCGTTTTTTTTCTACATTTATTTCTTGTTACATAACATAGTTTTTCACTAAGCTATTCAACTTTTTTTTTTGTATTTTCTAAGAAACCTTACGGAACGTATTACACAGTTTTTCTGTACATGTTAAATAACCCTATCGAATTTTATTACATGTCTACATGAACTGTTAAACAAAAGGCTGTCTTTGCGGTGCACAAAAAAAAAATTAAAAATGCAAAAGCTTTTGTTTAAAATATTAAATAGAAAAAAAAATCATTGGTTTTATTACGCTAAGATATTTTTTTTTTATATTTTGTCGTCTTCTTTTTATCGATTTTTTTTTTTTTTGGGGGGGGGAGGTAATAGGATCCAAGGCAGGAAAGAAATAAGTATTATTGATATGATTACATTCAGTGAATATTTAATTTTGTATAACAAAAATTTTTGTATAAAAATACTTTATAAAAGTTCTATTCCTAACATAATTGCATAATACGCATTTTTTTAAAAACAAATACGATGATAGAAATGTCTAAAAGTTTTTCCATGTCATAATGTCCGTGAAATGTTTTCCTTAAGATCAATATTTGCAATAAAAGTTAATTTCAAACTGTACTTGTTAAATTTAATATAAAGATTACTCTACAAGTAAGAAAAGTGATTGCCTTTTAAGATTAAGTCAAAAAAGACTTGACGGTTACAGAAAAATATTTTTATAATAACACCTATTAAAAATACACGAAGAAAAGTTTCTTAGATAAAAAGAAAAACTTATTAACGTTTATTAATTGTGCTTTATTATAAATGTAAAGTTACTATTGAATAATTATAGAAACATATAAAATATAAAAGATAATTTATTTAGAACAGTTTATTAGTCTATAACAGTCTATAATAGTCTATAGCTATAAAGTTTAACAGTCTATATAGCTTATTATTAACGGTGCAGTCAGAAAAAAAGCCTGAGATCAATATAATATTTATAGACCAAGTCCAATACAGACCAGTAAAATAATGTAAATAGTAACACAAAAGTTAATGAAGTACATTCCACTTTTATTAACAATATTGCAGCCTCCATCAATAACTTTTCTTAACACTCGCTATCGAAAATTTGGTAGTACCAGTTACATACGGGTTCCGATTTTTCTATATGAAAGCCAGTACTCACACATGAAAAATGCAGCGCTAGTGATATTTTTTACCAGCATGACGCCCATCACAGTCACAGTCGCAGATGTGTTTCTTTTAAAAAAGAAAAATGGCAAGGACCAAAAATCGTCAGGGTTTCCAAGATATAATTTCCAGTCATATATTTATTTAAGGTAAATTATTGATTTTCCAGTGGACAAATCCACAACGGTCATTCTTCATACCATTCTTCATACCCTAAAAACATCATAGCATCGCTATGAACTACAGCATGTTGCCGGTTGAATTTCCACTACAAAATATGTTATACAACTATTCTATTCTGTAAGAAATTAAACTTCTTGGCGACGCGATTATTTTCACAATACAAAAACACACAAAAATCTGTCTCCGGTGCTCAAGTACTACCGACAGATGTTTTTTTTCTGCAATACGCAAAGGAGTCTTGGTCAATGAGAAAGTGTATAAAGGCAGATTATATTTCTAGCCACGTATTAAGAAATACGTCCAAAGACACTCCCGATCAACCGTGAGAATTTTTTAGAATACGTTAAGGAAAAAAAAATGGCAATAGAATGAAATTAGCAGAACAGATAATTTTATTAGAATTAATATCGGCATTTACAAAAATGAAAAGACCTTGAAACTAACAGGTGGGGTTCGAAAGAAAGAAAAAATATATTAATACGGGAATTAAATATTAATGTAAACAGTTAGAGGAATTTGGAAGTAAGATAAATTCAATGAATAAAATATTTTTAAGACAGAGCGGAATTAAATCATATTTAGACTACTTTAATTTTAAATTTCGTAATGTATATATATATATATATTTCTTTTTTGATTTTTATCGAATGTCCGAATGTCTCAGTTTTAGGTTTCATGTTCGTGTTTTCAAACTCTTTCAAGTTTTTTTTTTTTTTTTTTTTTTTTTTTTTTTAATGGTGTCAGTTTCCCGTATAGAAACACTCAATGCTTCAAAAATCAGGAACTAAGGATTATTATTACAGATTTTTATGCAATTATGCAGTATTACTACCACAAAAGCCAAGATTTTGAAATAAAAATTGCTTGCTGAAATCAAATTTTGATGTATTTTTAATTTGTCACTTTTTTTCAGTTTTTCCTGTGTATCTTCCCTTCTTTTAGTTAAGTGTTTGTACGATATTGGGCTAATCTTCCGTAATAGGGTCACCCGTCAATTGGCGTAAGTACTATACTGTTAGAAGTTTTGTTTATTATATAGCAGGGGACACTTCACGGTGAATCCGATTACAGAAGATTAGGCGTATCTTGTAATTATCCATTACTAAACTTATGGTGTTTCATTATGATGCAAATGAACAAAAGACAATTTAGTACTGTATATAATCTTTTTCAGTTATTTTATTAACACCAAAAAATTCCACCAAAAAAACAAATTTTTTTCTTACGATGTACGATAAAAAATTATAATTTCAATGATGGCGAATGAAACAATATTTGCGATTTATCATTTGAGACTGGGAAAGAAAAAAGAACATGAAATTCCGATTAGATAAAATTTCGATCATTGTAAAACATTTTCGGCTGAATTCACAGTCCTGGCAATTAAACTTAGTGACTAACTAACGATTATTCCCATTACTGTGCTTACTTAGGCAACAGACTGAAGAAAAATTTGGTACTTCTCTATTATCCCGTCGACCACTTTTGATGTCAAAAAACTGTCGCCAAACTGTAGCGCTAAATAAACGGGAGAACGTTGCCATTGGAGTATCAAAATAAATAAATAAATAAAATATAAAAATTTAAGGACCCAATTGTTATTTTAATGAATGAAATAACTAATAAATCAGTAAAACATAATGAAAAATACACGCAAATGTCATATTAAAAACCACTTGATGACATAGCAAACTCGTATAATGCTTCTGACATCAATAAAATGGGACTGCATTTTGGCGTTTAATCTTATAGTTTGGCGATAGTTCTTTGTTATGAAAAGTGGTCGACGGGATAATACAGAAGTACCAAAAATTTAATCACGAATATAAAGGCTATAGCAAGCCTATTTATTTCTAAATGTTATTATGCTCATTAAAAATATGCATATAAAATCTTCGGTCGAAGATTTCACCAAGAAGATTACTACTAAAAAATTTGCATAACTAACGTTATTAATCTATGTTCTATTTAAGATATGTGATTTTGCTGGGGAAATATTTACAACTGTGTCAACAGCAATTTGACATTATTTAATCGATCGTAGATTGGCTTGTAATTAACTCTGTTTTGTAACTCGGATACATATGTAACCATATTGTTGCAAGCACTATTCATGTTTGATGCCAAACTTGGCTATGGACCTGGTTACGAAAAATTAGGAAGAATTTATTGGATGCAAACTAGAGGTTTGATTGTGTTACAGAATCAGTCATCAATGCTGTTGCCAGGTTAACGGTCACATGATTGCAACAGGTTTAGGAATTGTAAAGATAGTGAAAATGTCGTCATTTTGATTTTATTTAAATAATTCATCTTTAAAATCCATTTTTTGTTTATTTTTTCTTTTAAATATATAAGCAAAATATTGTTCTTTGTGTGCAAAGAATTTATCACACTTTTGACTGCATTTACTCTGCTGGAACCCAAAGGTGGAAAACCCTGGTAGATCTGCCAGAAGAGGACGTGTATTACTAAATATAACGGAAAGAAGAGTGAGATTGCATTTGAACTATTAGAGCCTCATATAGCATCAATCTGAGTGCTTCGGAGTACAAGAACTAACAAACGAAAATGAAAAACCCGAACATTATTTAGGTGCAATGGTCAATCTGTTCAGTCATTGTAATGCACTCCATTTTAGTAGTGTTGCGAATAGAAAACAATTTACTTCCTGTTGTCATACGGGCTCATTTACTTACCAAATTTTACTATAAATGATCAATTATAACAGTTGGTTATTAATAGTCCAAATTTTGTCCAATGCATTAGAAAATACAGGGTGTCCCAAAAGTCTTCGTACAACTTCAAAAATGTATTACAAAAAAAATTTTAGGCCTACAGCAAAAATAATTGCAACAGTACATAGAGTAACTTAAAAAGTTTTTTTTGTCTGTTCATAGATGGCGCTGCACAAGTAAAAGAATTTTCAAAAACGTCATTCATTAAAAATGGCTAATCCCGTGAAGAAAGCGCAATGCGCCGCGTAGTTCATCGGAACGAAATCTGATACTCAAACGCAAAGAAATTATCGAACAAAGTACGGGGAAACGCCAGCATCTCGTTCAAGCATTCGTGACTGGTATGAGAAAATTTTGACAACGGGAAGTGTGAATGATAAAAAAAGAAGTGGTCGCCCTAACACTAGTGAAACTTTTACTAGGACCCCGTAAAATCAATTCGAAAGGCATCGCAAGAGCTTATTATGTCAAAAAGCACAATACACAGAGTGCTTCATAAACAATTACAACTTTCAGCCTACAAAATTCAGATTGTGCAGGCGTTACAAACTGATGATTATGCGAAACGCTTCGAATTTGCAGTTGAAATGCTTCAACGCATGGAAACCGATGCACTTTTCCTTAATCGAATTTTGTTTTCTGACGAATCTTTTTTCGACGATTCCATGTTTCCGGACAGGTAAATATACATGACGTTCGATTTTGAGGCTATTCTTCGTGCAACGAAAGGATCTCATGTACAAGTATACTAAGGTAGTAGAAAAAACTTTTTAAGTTACTCTATGTACTGTTGCAATTATTTTTGCTTTAGGCCTATTATTTTTTGTGTAATAAATTTTTGAAGTTGCACGGAGACTTTTGGGACATCCTGTATAATTGAGCAATGGCGTTCGCCTGTCCTTCAGCAACGCAGAAGGACATTTCAGGTAAAGGTCCATATTGCATTAAAATACAAGGTCAAATTTACCGATATATTTCGTTTGGAAAAATGGACCAGCATAGCAGGCGTAGCCTGGTAGCATTAATATAAATCTTAGCTGCAAAATGTTATTAAATACTTTAAAAAATTAAATGGATTCTATGTATATAAGTAATTTAAATAATTATTTCTAAAACACCGCTTAAAATCAAATATTTTATGAATTTAAAAAAAAATCATTATTTTCAAACTATCGAAAATACGCTATTAAAAAAAAAAAAAAAAAAAAAAAAAAAAAAAAGTAAATTTTTCATAGCTTATTACATAATTATAATTAAGCTTATCGATAATAAAAGTCTGTTAAAGATTGATAATTATGACTTTCACTATCTATTGTTAATTATTCCCAAAGACCGCTATAATTAGCCGACGAACATATTTAAGTTAAGCGAAAATTTCATAATTAAAAAAAACTCTTTTATTTAATTAGGGACGTGCAAATTTTCGGATGAACGTATTTTACCTTAAGCTTTAGAAATATTGATCAAACCCTAATTATCTTTATGCTTCTTCCAGTAATACATGTACAGTGTTGATTTTTCTGATTGCACCTGATATCATTATTTTCGGTGGTTAGAAAATAAATTTGTTTTAAATTATGCTGTTTGTGGATATGCATAATTCAATTATAGTTTTTTCTCGAATAAAATTTAAAGAGATCAATCTTTTAATGTTGTTTTATTTGTAAAATGAATGGAAGGAATATCATTAAATATGCATTTTAAAGCGTAATTTATTCATTTGTGTACATCAATATAAGACTAAGTAAGTAATAACTTAGAAATTTAATTTTTTTTACTATACTTTGGAGAATATTTCAAAGGCACAGCAAGAAAATCCGCAATTTTAAAAACGCTAATAAATTGTTCTATACAAACTGTTAGAGGAAATTTGATGCCTTGCAACGTAGTAATGGTCTGTATTATTTTTATTGGTATATTTATTTTTTTATTGGTCTCTATTAGCCCTTTGTCTTGAAATAGAGGTAGAAGTAATGGGAAAAAATAACATTCACGATTATATTATCTTTCCGTTTTGTCTTTTAAAAAATATACTAGATGGAACCCGTCAAAACGTGACGGAAAAAAATACTATAACAATATCAGTAAAATAAGCTTCTTTATTATTTGAGTAGGGCTTCGTATGAAACAGTCTTTCAAATATTTTATTTTAAAAAATCCCCCCCCCCCAGTGAAATGCTATTTCCGATGCAAACTCCAAATGAACACTCCGTAAACAAATGTGTAATGCAAATCAGTTTGACATTACCACCATATTCCCCACGACAAAAAAAACAAAGGTCATGGACCTATAAAGTATCATACAAATAGTCCTATCATAAAGTATCATACAAATTTCCTACTTCCATCTCATATTCAGTAAATAAAAGAACATAGTATAAGCACCCCCCCCCCCCCTGTGATAATGCAATCGAATGAGCTCCTATGCGCATATGTATTGCATCTGCCCAAAGGCACCGTTGAAATTCTATGTTAAAAAAAGTTTTAAAATGTTTAAATTAAAAGTTTTAAAATGTCCTCTTTAATCGTTGTTCGTTTCAAATCCATATCTTCTAAAACGCATCCATTGTTTTAAGCTAATCAGTTTTTATGTAAAAATGAAGAATTTTTGTTAAAAATAATAAATTAATATGCAGATGAGGAAGAATTTTAATGTTTTCAATTGTAATTTATTTGTATGGTTTCTTCTATCCTTTTACATAATCATGATGATTATTCCTTTTCCATCACAGTCGGTCTCTTATACAGTTAAATATCCAATGGATCTTTAAAAAATAATAAATAACAGTTCCTAGCATATTCTGATTCAACATATACATCAAAGAATTCAACATATCAATTTTATGTTAATCATAAACTAAAAATAGTTTTTTTTTTCTTTTGACAGATTTTATAATAGCGCCAAAATACTCTATCTTATGGATAATCTGATCTTATGATTTATCAGGTTTTTATTATTTTTTTTTCACTTTTCATGAAGGTTAGGGATACCTATTTTCAATTGTTGCAACTTTCTAAGGGGCTATTTTACATTATTAAAACAAACGGAGGGTCATTGTTGAGATAGAATGGAAAAATATTTCATGCTTGAAAATTATTTAAAAAGTCGTTAAATTAAGCGGCAGATTTCAAATAAATTTCAATCGAAAGCTAATTTTTTTTCTAATTGAGGATGTAAGAATTGAAATTGTAAAATGTAGTAAAAAAATTAAATTTTTAGTATTTAGAAGTGATGTAAGCGCGATGAAAGCTAAAGTGATAGTGCCGTTTGTTGTCACAATCGTTATACATTTCTAAATATTGCCACTGTGTTTTGGTTGGCGTCCAAAAGTAGAGTACTATTTTTTGACATCGAAAGAAAAATTCACAGTGAAAGAAATAAGACTTTGCCGCTAATAAGGAACTGTTAAATGAACTTATAACAAACCTACCAAAATAATTCCTATAAAATATTAGCCTTACATTGTTTATTCTAGCTAAAAATACAATCATTATTTCAAGTTTTTTTTTTCCTGAAATTCTTTACTTTTGTGAATTTTTTTATTAAAAAAGGAAATCTTAATAATTTAAATCCTATAATTCCTATAACTTAATCCTATAATTAAAAAAAAAGTAATTGGTAACATGTAATCAAGGTATGCAATCAAGATGAAGCAACCAATAAAGTCTCCAGTTCTAATCTTTAAAATTAAAAATTGAAATATCAGTTAATATTACGACATGTTGACCCAATCATATAAATTTTTCTTTTTAGTTTTATCAATGTTAAAATGCATTTCAAGCTAAGCATAACGTCATTTTCACCGGTACAAACTTTTCACACGTACATTTATGCTTAAGCACCATGCATACAAATAAAAATATATTTTGCATTTAATTGTAATGAAAAAAATGGCATCAACAAAGTTATAATGCTTAATGATAAAATGAACCCAATGGACAATATTTCCGTGACGTCACGGTAAATATGAATTTTTATTTTCTTATAAAACACACGGATAAATATTTTTACCGAATATACTTAAACATTTTAACTATATTTTAATTTACAAATTAAAAAATTCGGCATAAAAGTCACATGCTTTTAATATTTAATATTTATTTTTTATGCTCGCAATCATTGAGTTCAGAAAATAAACTCTGTACGTCGCAACAGTGGGCGTTAATCCGATTGCCGACTTTATGACGTCATAAGCAGAAGTAAAATTTTAATTTAAGATTACGGCTAATTAATTAAATTTTCGAACAAACGAATGTACGATAACAAATCTGTCACTAAATATCTTTCATTTAAAAAAAGAATGATGTAATTTGATGTAGTAGTTTGTTCTCACGGATTGTCGAAACAAAACGCTTAGCGTTTTAAATTTATAGATATTCTGCAAATCTGAAATCTATAGTTAGTTTACTATTTAATAAAAAATTGCTTTACAACTATAATATGTAAGGATTTCCATTGAGGTATTTGTATAAAAATGATTAATTATCACAATTTTACTAGATGAACAACATTTGCTTAACCTCTTATATTATTTATTCGTGCAATTTTTTTTTAAACAGAAAAAGCTTTAAAACATACTTATTTATATTTTTACTTATATTACGCCATGTCCATCCTATCTTTAATATTTGCATACATGTAGCATTGTGATAGCATACCTAGTTACTAGTGAGTTTTGCTCGCGATCAGCAGTTTTTTTATACTTTTGCATAGTGCACAAGGATCTCCGAGATTTAGTTGTCATTAGTATTCTGCGAAGATATGTTAATTAGTTACTGTGGTTGGGTACTATATATAGTGATGTATATATATATATGGGTGTAGAGTTGTGGGTTTTCCGGAAAATTTTCTAAGCCACTAAATTAATAAGGTATTGTAAAGTTAAATCTCGTTCCCTAGAGGCTACAAGTGAACAAAACTGGAGTATTTATAGCAACTGGAGTATTATAGCAACTGGAGTATTTTTCCCCTTCCAACAAAAAACAATAAGCAAAAAAATTAAATAATTAGAAAAGCATAGAAATCGGGATTTGTAAGTTTTTAATCCTGTATAAAGCTGAAAAGTTAAAATATAATAATTCTTTAAGATGGTTTTCAAATGATCTGCTGAAGAATGAAGAACTTTCTGACACATTTTCTGACTCCTTTTTAAACGCAAAGGCAAAAAATTGGCAGGCCTGATTATTGAAGCCATTTGCAATCGAAATGAGTTTCCCTCTTTTTGATAATAAATTACTTAGTGAGTTATAGGCAATTTGTGTCACGTGAGAACACGTTTTTCACCTTTCTGGCGCTGAATTATCTGGAATTCGATTCAAAACGCCGACTTTGAAAGTGTTTTCTGTAAGATCTTCTGTTCTTACTAAAACGTGTTTCGATTACACAGTTCCTGAATAGCAACACCTGTCCATTTCATGTGTATCTGACCAAAAATGAATTAAGAGATGTGTCTGAAAGTAGCCCTTTGGATTTGAGAACAGCCTTAATAACTATTATGCATATATAATGTCTCAGTAATTAATTAAAAAATACCATATTAGACAAATTATTAAACAACAAGAGAAATGGGTGATTCGTTTTCTGTGAGTGCTCTTTTATTATGAAAGGGTGAATTGACTTGTTATGAGTTGAAAATTAAACAATAGGACAAATCTTATGTAAAATAAAATCAAACTTAATTTTATTCATGTGGATTACAAAGTTAGAATTATAATATGTAGTTTTTATTTAAATGGTACAGAATTTGACTAATAAAAGAAAATATGGAAAGTTCAAATATGTCCTATAAAAAATTTACTAAAAATTTACTGTTTGACATTTAAAATTTTCCGGAAAAGCATAGTGAAACTTTTTCAAATTCCCCCCCCCCCCATATCACTATATATGTGTATATATGTCTATATATGCAATTTTAGCAATTACCTTTGGACTTGGAACATATCTCACCCAAGTGCATTTAGCATCAGCAAGCTAATTTCCTTTCTTTAATTCTCGATCTGTTTTGAAGTATAGTTTCTGATTTGTAGTTTTCCGACGGAGCTTATTTCTGCGAGTTTCGTCTATTTGGTAAGGTGAATATTTCTAAACTTCAGAATATTAAAGTACCGGGATCTAAGGAAATTTTGATCAATTAATAAGTGAGCTATCATCTCTAAGTGAATTTTTTGGTACTAGGAAAAGAAACTGCTAGGACATTTTGAGTTAAGTTCTTTCTAATTTCACAAGTTTTGGAAAAATCCTTCCCTAACTTTTTCTTAATTGAGCTTGAAATTGATCCGTTAGAATTAACTCTATCCTCTCCACTGTTATATAGCCTGCTTATTGTTGAAATAAATGTGTTGCGTTTGTTAAATCATAAAGTGTTCTCCTTTCAAGCTGATAGCCCAGAAGGGGTTATTACAAATGGCGCCCGAAATAATTTTGAATAGAGACAAAAACGAGGGAAAGTCATTAAGTAAGTCACAAAAGATAATTAAATAACTTACAATGCTATTCACTTAAAAACTATTCTTATTTCTCAACTTATTCTCCACCAATATTTATGCACTTATATCACCGTTTTATCAGTGCCCCAACTCCAGCTGCATAAGGTTTTTTGGTTGCTGTCTCAGCCACATTTGGACTTCAAGTTGAACCTTTTCATCATCTGCGAACATGATCTTGCAACTTTTTCAACATCCACAATACAGCTTCGACTTAGCCCTAAGCGATATTCATCTATTTAATCCACTGAAAACCATCTTGGAAGCAAGATGATGTTCACAGATGATGAAAAGGTTCAACTTGAAGTCCTAATGTGGCTGAGACAGTAACCCAAAGAATCTTATGCAGCTGGTGTTGGGGCACTGATAAAACGGTGATATAAGTGCATAAATATTGGCGGAGAATATGTTGAGAAATAAAAATAGTTTTGAAGTGAATATCATTGTAAGTTATTATTTAATTATCTTTTGTTACTTACTTAATGACTTTCCCTCACTTTTATAAATCTTAGAGTTTATTTTAGCGCTGTAGAAGATATTTCTGAATTCATCACATACCCTGAAGAGTACATGCAATAAAATAAGTATGTTTTGTTAAAATGTTCGTTAAATGAGATGTATTGGTATGATTAGAGAAAATCGGGAAAGTCTTTATCACTGATCAACCAAAACGTCACGAGAAAACTATTGCTATGTTGAAAGATGCTTTTCCATACGTACACGATAAAAGTAGTTTAGAGAAGGAGGTCTCTTGTAATCGACAAATTGTATTCCAGACGTTTTCAAAGAGTTTCCTTTGAAGAACTGAAAAGTAAGCTTGCTCGTGATTTGAATTTTATTACATCTTATTTCATGTGGTATTTCGAAATTCTTCAACCCGAGATTTCTGCTTTACTGTATCAGTTGTTGTTAAAATAGGAAAGCATGTTCATCATGCTAGAGTATCTGGTAACAGAGGACAGAGATAGACTTGTTATAGTGAATTTAATTCTTCCCTTTTATCTATATATTTAAAACGCTAAGCGATTTTTTCCGACAATCCGTGAGAACAAACTACTGTATCAAATTACACCATTCTTTTTTTAAATGAAAGATATTTGGACACAGATTTGTTATCGTACATTCGTTTGTTCGAAAGTTTTATTAATTTGCCGTAATTTTAAATTAAAATTTTACTTCTGCATATGACGTCATAAAGTCGGCAATTGGATTTGCGAGGCACAGAGTAACGAAAAACTCTATGGTTGGGAAGATAAAAGAGAAATAATAAATATTAAAGGCACGTGGCTTTTAGGCCATTTTTTTTATTTGCAAGTATAATTTCGGTAAAACTATTTATCGCGTGCACTTTATATTTATAAACGAATAAAAATTCATATTTATTGTGACGTCATGGTAATATTGTCCATTGGGTTTATTTTATCATTATGCATTATAACTTTGTTGATGCCATTTTTTCATTACAATTAAATACAAAATATATTTTTATTTGTATACATGGTGCTTAAGCATAAAAGTAGCGTATATAAAGTACGTGTGAAAAGTTTGCGCCGCTGAAATTGATGTTATGCTTAGCTTGAAATGCGTTTTAACATTGATAAAACTAAAGAGAAAAATTTACATGATTGTGTCAACATGGCGTAATTTTAACTGATTTTTTCCATTCTTAATTATAAAGATTAGAATTCGAGGCTTTATTGATTGCTTCATCTTGCGATTGCATACCTTGATTACATGTTACCAATTACTTTTTTTTAATTATAGGTTAGACGACTTAATTTTTTAATAAAATTTTTCTCAAAAGTAAAGGATTTCAGGAAAATTAAAATTATTAAAAATAGTGTTGTAGATGTGTGTTTCATTTACTATGTTCTTTTATTTACTGAATATGAGATGAACGTAGGAATATACTATTTGTATGATACTTCATAGGGCCATGAAATTTTCTTTCTTGCCGTGGAAAATATGGCGGTAATGTCAAACTGATTTGCATTACACAGTTGTTTACGGATTGTTTGTTTAGAGTTTGCATCGGAAATAGTACTGTATTTCACTGTGGAACAAAACTTTTAAAATAAAATATTTGAAAGAATGTTTCATACGCACCCCTTCTTAAATAATAAAGAAGCTTATTTTACTGATATTGTTATAGTACTTTTTTCCGTCAAGTTTTGACGGGTTCCATCTAGTATTAGTTTACAAATTATTGTAATGAAAATGGTTCTCAAGGAGGGAGTAGAGGATTTGGAAGTGGTAATAGAATTGTTTACAGAAACTGCATGGTGAAAACGCTAATTTTTAAAACGGTCGTAAAAATTTTGATAATTTTAGAGAAGAAGATAGTAATTTTAGAGGAAATAGAAAAACATTGGCAATGCTTGTAGGGGCGATAATAACAATAGACAGTCATTTGCTCATGCATCTAATCGAATTAGGGATGGAATAAGGTAAGGTGTAAATCCCCCAGCTCTTGTCAGTTAAGCCAATGAAATGTGCTGGTAGAAATTCTGCATGGTTAAACCAGGGCTACACTAGATACCATTCTTGCTCATTCATTATCGTGACATCACAAATGGTGGCTGGCCACGACGAAAGACATGAAGCGATTGGCAGAAAACGATGGGCGCGTCGTTTTGTACCAATCGCTGATCGTGTTCAGCCACTATTTGTGACGTCATGAGAATGAATGAGCAAGCCCGGTATCTAGTGTTGGCTTGCTTCAACGGACAAGTGGCTGTAATGTAGACGGTATAGTGTGAAACGATAAACAACGAAAATGCAGTTGTTTGAAACGATGTCCCTGCAAATCCGGTTGAATTTTTTTTGGCATTAATAGTATTGCATGCTATTTTGGTGAAAATTTTTAGTTGATACAGGCGCTAAGGGCTGTTTTATTTCTTATGCAGTGTATAGCAGGTATGTTAGGTATAATTAATTGCAATTTTCTAATCTTATGTTTCATTCAGTTCAAGGTTCACTATGTGTGAATAAACGAGTAATATATTAAGAGGTAGAAATTCGGTCTGGATGTGACGAGGAGGTAAATTGTATGGTAATTTCAGGTGTTTGATGTGCTATGTGCGTGTTATGTAGATGGTGTCTATTTTATGCGAGATAGAGGTAGAAGTCTTGATTTTGTTTCAAATACTTTTTCTTGTTTAAGAGAATACTGGTAAAGTCAAGTCATTATACTTGTTTGTTACTTAAAAGAGAATAATCTTACAAAGAAAGTCTCCTTAAAGCGCATACCCAGAATATTCTGAAAGAAAAGGTTAAAGAAACTACTGATGTACGTAATAAAGGATCAGTCAAATTTAGATACGGAATCTCAGTAGAAAATCTGTAAAAAATATAATGCTTTCAAGTATTTGGCGCATAAAATTGCGATTCGGCGAGCAAAACTTTTTTTCACGTCAAATGCAAGCAATTTAATGCATTTGAAAATTTCTGGTTAAATGAATTTTTAAATGCGCAGTATTTTATGATTTTAAACTTGAACTATTAAATAGTTTATTATTTTTTCCCATAAGCTTATATAGTACAATAATATATTTGTACAAGTTGCATGTTACGGAAGTTATTTAATTTTACACGTTTTCAACGGCTGGATAAGTTTTAAGTGCATTTTAACACAGTAACTGCCCGATTTAGAACGCTCTCACTATACATTTTGATATTGAAAAAGTCTTTGTTTCCATGGATACAATACTTTTCTCTTGTTATCTCCAACAACAACAATATCGAAATTTAAACTTTGTTCTAAACTGTAGAATATTATCGTTAATTTTCTTTATACAGGGTGATTATAAAAAACTATCCCGATATATGAGCCCATAACTGTCATACCGTTCACAGAAACTGAATGAAATTCTGGCCTAAAGTATTTTGAGGTATGCGCTCAAGAATCACGTGAAAAACAACAGTTAAATTTTAACAGTTACGGCTACAGTGACAAAATTTCGAAAATTTCAAATGGCAACACCTACTTTTTTTTGGAATGTGACCTTCGTAGTGAAAAACAATAAAAACCGTTGGAACGATACCTGTAGCACGAAAATCACCGGCGCTAGACAGCCTAAGAAGAAAAGTGAAAACAACCAATAAAGGACAGAGAAGCAACAGAAAGTAAAACATTTTATTGTTCAGTGCTATCCACCATCTGCCGCATGTAAAGTGTCGTCGTGTGTAAAATGGAAAATGTATGAAACACAATAAAATGTTTTGTATTCTGTTGCTTCTCTGTCCTTATTGGTTGTTTTCACTATTCTTCTTAGTCTGTCTAGCGCCGGCGATTTTCGTGCTACAGGTACCGTTCCAACGCTTTTTACGGTTTTTCACTATGAAGATCACATTCCAATAAAAAAAAAGTAGGTGTTGCATTTGAAATTTTCGAAATTTTGTCACTGTAACCGTAACTGTTAGAATTTAACTGTTTTCTTTCATATGATTCTTGAGCGCATACCTCAAAATACTTTAAACCAAAGTTTCATTCAGTTTCTGTGAACGGTATGATAGTTAGGGGCCCATATATCGGGATAGTTTTTTTATAATCACCCTGTATATACAAACAAATGTATATGGAAAAACCGTAGTCATAAAAGTGTATTTATTTAAGTCAAACTTTCTTAAGCTAGTTCAATATGCAGAGTACAAAACGTTTTCTTAAAACAGTACTTAACATAAAAGGGTATACATTTTATTTTATATTGTGCCAACTAGCGATAAATCGCCAAAACACGAAACTTTCATACGGACCTTGTATCGAGATTCCGCAGCATTTTTTTTTTATAAACATATATATATCCTGCTGAGAAGAATAGAGAAGAATATTCTGTAATTTTTTCAAATTTTTCTGAGTATGCACTTATGGAGACCTTCCTTAGTGAGGGTGAGAGAATAAGATTTCAAGAAAATCGGTTTTAAAAAATAATTTTTGAAATCATTAATGTTTTTTAAATGATATTTTTATTTCAAATGAGTAAATAGCCATAAACTGCGAATTTTTAATTTTCGTTTTGTGACTAGTAAACGCGATGGGAGTTGGCCTCGAGTACACAAGGTCAAGAGTCTCTTTTACACAAAAAGCGCCCTTTATACTGTCGTGCTAATACTTTAACAACAACAAAAACATCCTTCACGTGCTTTTCTAGTGTTTTTCGTTAATTAGGGATTTCACAAAGTTTCGCATTTTAGAAGAAATACTGTTGCAATTGAATGGAGAGTGAGATTTTGTAGTGTGTACTTTGAAGAAGTGGATATATTAACAAGGTTTTGTTTCAGGAGGAATAACACATTGCACAGTATATCTATTCCCTCAGTGTGTTTTTAGGTGCGTTCGTAATTATATAAATACATAGCACTTATATCGCCGTCTGGTCCGTCCGACCGTCCGCATATAGCAGCGCAAAAACTACCCAACTGAATGGTTTGAAATTTAATATATATAATCGTTGCAGAATTTTGTCGAATAATTTCAAATTTTATGAAAATCCGAATCAAAACTTTAAAATAATTAATAAAACTAGTTATTAAGTAATTTTATTTTTTAAAAATTGGTACTTCCTTGTTATAGTAGCCTCCGAGGATTAATAGTCAAGCGATCGAGATGTATCGCTAAATTATCTGACATGTATGACGTTATAGTCATATATGACGTATATGACTTTTTATAACTATCACCAAGTTATAGAGACAGTCTTCATTCTGTTAAATCCTGTCATACGTAATTAATTCAATGATACCCCATGATATGTAATGATTCTAGTTTGCCATGATGATTACGCCCTATTTAAGATGGAGTCATATTATTTCCGTATTACTGAATTTAAAAACCGAATTTGTATACTAAAATTGTATTATTATAGCAATTCTATAATCTACCGACGGTTTTTTGGATAGATGTTTTCGGAGAAATAGATATTAAAGGGAAAAAGAGTCTAAATATAGATTTCAAAGTGTGAAATTTTCAAAGCTAGGCTTAAGTTCCCCATTCAAATTTTCAGTAAATGTCAACAAAAGATGAAATGTTGCCAAATTTAAATGTACATATTTTATTACGGAAATTAATCATACAATAACAGACGATATAATTAATAACAGTACGAACGCACCTAATTTGTCACGTTTGACGTACAATTTCCAACTTGTTTATGTTTCAGTTTGATATAAAAAAAGAACCTTTTCTATCTGAGGATAAAAATTGCATGGTAAAATCGAAGAATATAAAATCTTAGTTTTCTTGTCATTTATTTAGACAGAAAATATTGTGTATCAGCTGATCAGTATGCAATACACGTGCAATGGCAGTAGAGATTCAGGCGAGAGAATAATGGCTGGTAGATTAAGATAACGCAACCCTGCGTAGGAAATTTTTAAAGAAATTTGAAAGGCAATTAATTGTTTTGTCTTATAAAATTTTGAGGAAGCTATTTTCGTTAACGCTGGGATTTTTGAAACATTTATAATATTAATGAGAGTTTAGGTGATATTTCAGCAACCTTAGCAAAGTACGAAGAGAAAAGTGTTCAGGAATTTCAGCGAATATTGTCTTAAATTTTAAGCATTTAGAAGTTACAATTTGTAAGAACGTAGAATATTTATCGTAGGTAACTAGACACCGTATTCATAGATGATAAGTAGTGGAGCTAAAAACTGAGAAATTTTGAACAAATTTTAATTAATTTCCTATCACATGTTTTATTGTTTATCTGTAACTTTAGAATGGGTTTCGGACATTTAATTTTAAGACCGAATCCCATACTAAAAAATCCTGGAGAGGAGTGGAAGCATTGTGGAAAGCTGCTTAGTTACTCTTTTAATAGGGCACTCTAGTGGACCGGTGAGTGTTTCCTGCGATCGCATAGTTTTGCATTACTAACATTGCAGGTGAATGGGAAATATTTTCTGTCTTTTTTTAACTTTCAGATAGAGTGGGATAATCTCCGGATATTAGTTGTCATCAGTATTTTGCGAAGAAATGTTAATTAGTTGATGTGGTTATGTCTACCCTATATATATAAAATCCTAATGAAACGAATTTGTGAAACGATTTTATGAAACGAATTTATGAAACGATTTTATGAAACGACTGATTATGTTTCAGGGCTATTTTTAATAAAATATTAAACGCTTGATGGTGAAATTAATATTAATTGTCCATAAAAATCCGCCAATGTCAAAACTGGTAATAGAATTTTGAAATTGGAATTAGTTTTCGAGATATTAATTTTTTTCTAATTTTAATGACATTTCTGTAATGATGGCAACTAATTACTCAGTTTTGTTTGTGACAAAAAAGGGAAAAAAATCGAAAAGGATCCCGATAGGGATTATTGATTTCTTTTTATTCGTCATTTTAAAATTTAAATTGAATTTATTTTTTATTCAATCGATAATGAAAACAAGATAGTGATTAAATTACGTTTTTCAGGAAAATTTGAAAAAAAAATCACATTTCTATCGTCAGGATTCAATCGTCTGTCAGCATTTAATTTAATTTATAAACTGAAAATATTTTGAATAAATTCGTCCAAATGACGTTATTTATGTAAACGCAAAAGAAAGGGTGGGAAAGGAATTAATAGTAATTATTATTTATTGATATCATTTTGTTATTTTTTTGTAAAATTTAATTAAACGAATTTATAAAATCACTAATTCGGATATTTGAAACGAATATATAAAATGATAATTGCCCAACTGAACGCAAGGAGAATAAAATATCCTGCTTAGTTTTCTTTCCAATTTGAATGAGAATATGACTTCAATTATGGTAAAATGACATTTACTCCTTTCTCTCTTTTATTGGCAGCAAGGAAAAAATGCTCCCTATATATTAGAGAAATGCTATTAAAGTTTCCTTCTATATATATAAAAAAGTAATGGTTTGGAAATGGACCAATGAAAATCTGCGTAGATACCGCGAAACGTATCTGATTGGTCAGAGCTTTCTGACTTTTCTTAGGGGGAATTACCATAAAAGAAGAAAATTTAGATAGGATGGACGCTATTAGGGGGGTTACCAAGGGGAAGGGACCCGGGTCTGTCGCCAAGTTTGGCGTCAATTGCGATATATAGCCAAAAGTGGCGCCAACTTGGCGCTATATCCAGTATTTCGCCAAATTTCCATAGACTCCCATTGAAATCCAATAGCGTTTACTCGCTTGCAAAAAATCAACAAATTGAGATATTGCAATGCAACAAAAATTAATATTAGGTTATGAATAGAGCTTAAATGAACTATTTACATTATTTTTAAGCACAAACTCTAACTATTTACAATATTCGTAACACTATATATACAAATTATATATTTCCAAATTAGTAATTGATCTTACTTATCAATCCCCAAAACAACCGTAAGCTGTCGCGACAGAGGTGGGTAAGGCCATGGTAACCGAAAAATACCCCATTTAAAAGGAAAAGCATTATAACCTGATTACAGAAGATAGCCGCCGTTTGTGATATCATCATCATCTTTTTAAAATAGGATACATTACCAGGTTTTAAGAGGCTGCGAAATCAGAACGGGGGTTGGTGAGCGTAGCGAGCAGGGGGCAGAGCCCCCTAGCTCTATGCTGTAATGCATGATTTTTAGTTCATTTTGTATATCAAATTGTTTTTGAAAGGGTTTTAGCCTCCTGATGTTGCTTTCTTTGTTAAATCAACAAAAATCCATTAAAAATGATTTTTAAAATTTAAATTATTTATTTATGTACGTATGTATAGGAAACAAATCAGGATCACAAAGCAGGATCACATTTTCGCATAACATATAATTCACAGGATATACCAATAACTTTCTTTTGTTATTTTTTCTTATAATTGATATCTAAAGATTATATATATTCAGATTTTTGCAAGTAACTTCGGATTTGGAATAAATCTTACCGAAGTGCATTTAGCGGCGTCAAGCTCGCTCAAGCAATAGCAATCATTCTGTTACTAATGAATAATTTTTCAAATAATGAAATTTGCATTATCCTGATTCAACTGAAAGCGTGTTAAATAAATATTTGAATTACCAAATTTTTCATTATCAGGGTGTTTTATATTTTTATATCAATGCTATTTACACAAACAAAAATAAAATGTACCCTGTCACTAATAAATATTGAAGTAAATAATCGCACTTTAAAATCCGCAATATTTTGTCTAAATATTTTCTCTAAATACTTTCTCTAAGATAATTTTCTCTAAATAATTTAGTTTCTGATGCAGACATTTATTTGGTTTTTGAAATGTATTTCTGTGAATATTACTAGTAAAATGTTGGTAGGTAATTTTTTTCAAATTTTTAGATAGAATATATATATAAATATATATATTATTAATTTGCGGAAAGGGCAAAAATAACTTATAAAATTATTCCTAAAACACCATTTATCATTAAATGTGTTATAAAATCTTCCAAAAAAATATTATTTTCAAACTATGCAAACTACATTATTTAGAAAATTTAAGTTAATTTTTCATAGTCTATTAAACACCATAATTATACGTAAGTTTATCGATAATAAATATCTGTTAAAGAGTGATAATTATGACTTTCACTTGCGTTGTTAATTATTCCCAAAGACCACTGTAATAAGCCGGCAAACATATTTAAGTTTATCAAAAATTTTCATAATAAAAAAAAATCCCCTTCATTTAATTAGGCACGTTTAGGTACGCCTACATTATCTTAATCATCAGAAATATCGATCAAACTTTAATCATATTTATCTTTTTTTCCCTCTAATACGTGTACAATGTTGGTATCATTGATTAAACTTGATATCATTATTTTCGGTGGTTAGAAAATTTATTTATTTTAAATCATCTAGTTTGCAGGCATGCATAATTTAATTATCGTTTTTCTAATACTTTACAACATAGTTGAATGTGTTTATGATTGTAGCGTTATAGTGTTATATGTTGTAGTGTTTCTTATAAAAAAAAATTTCCTGCCGTCTGTCTGTCTGTCCACCCGTGTTCTAATTCGCGCAAATCTACTCAGATCGCTATGTAATTAATATCTGTTATTGAGGTTTGCCATGGTATGTTAAGCATTGAAAATAAAGTGTGAGCATCTATGATTATTTTGCAGAGATACTGAAAAGTACCACGTTATATTACTGTCAATTGGGAAAAATCGTTTTTAGTGCATTTTTACAAAGTTATAGTGTTTCAATTATAATGAAATTTATATGCTTCACTGAGTGGTAGGCAATATGTTTTGTGTGGAGCACCGATTAAGTAGCAATTATAGTTCGTTTACAAGGACGCACTGAGAAAAATGATACTTTCAAATCTGAGTAAATCGATGTTTTTATATTCTGTATTTTATATTCTATTTTTATGGTCTGTAAATCAATGGACAAACTCAAAACTAAACACATAGAGGTCAGTTCATACTCATTTTTGAAACATGGACATACTCAAATACGATTAGAATCAGTTCAAACTCCTTTTTAAAACATGGACCATACTCAAAAATGATTAGAATCAGTTCAAACTTATTTTTGAAACAAGTAAATACTCAAAAATGAGCATATAGAAGTCAGTTCATACTCATTTTTGAAACATGGACATACTCAAATATGAGCACATGATGTTTTATTCTTGATTGGGTGCATGTTTTCAGAAAAAAAGAAATGAGTATATACATGTTTCAAACTTGAGTAATTTTGATTCGGAGCTAATTTGACTATGCGACATACTCAGATGAGTATTTTTTGATCAGTTTTGAAAAGGTCGTTTTTAGAGTGCGCAAAAAAAAAAAAAAAAAAAAAAAAAAAAAAGTATCCATCATATTTTGATCTATGTAAAAAAATTGTTTGCAGTGTATTTTGAAGATGTGGAACTATTTCAAATATAATGAAAGTGATATACATTATTGAAGTGCACTGCAACATGTTTTTACAGATTATTGAGTACGTAGAAATTATCATTTATTTACAGAGATATTTAAAATAATTCGATCACAGCACTGACTATGAGCCATAACTGCTGTATGTGCGTTTTCACCTGTGATATGTATTTTAAAACAAACTTAGGTATTGTGCTTTACGAAGTGTGTAGGTCATATACAGGCTGCTCGAAAGAATTGGACACATTACCGGCTGTAGACAGTCATTGCTAAAAATAAATTTTCACTGCGTTGTGTTTTTTAATGTTTATTTAAATATCTCATTTGATTGTATGAACAAAAATGAAAATTTTTAACAATACTCTGATAGTGTTGGGAAGTGCTTCATAATCTATGCTGTAATGCATGATTTTTAGTTCATTTTTTTTTATCAAATTGTTTTTGAAAGGGTTTTAACCTCCTGATGTCGCTTTCTTTGTTAAATCAACAGAAATCCATTAAACATGATTTTTAAAATTTTAATTATTTATTTATGTACGTATGTATAGGAAAAAAAGTAAGTAAAGATGTATTTAGAAATTATAATTTTACTATGTATATTGTTTTCCTTTTTTTTCTATATCGTAATATTCTAAAGATTATTTAAGGAGGCACTGCAAATAACGCCGCGCTAACAAAATTTGAAGTTTTACACTGATTTGTTCAATGCATAGAGAGGTCCGAGTAGGGGCATTATAATTCTGACCATCCGGTGTAATCTCTTCCAAGTTTTCCACGATTTCAAAAGTCATTCTTTTATCTTCGATAACCGACAAATTTTCAAGATTTATGAAGGATTTATGAAAAAAATGTTTTTTTGGATACGCATACTTTTCGAAAAAGTTTCCGAATAACCTTTACGGTGTATTAATCAGTTTTCCCAACCTGGAATATAGGTTTTACAAATGTTATCAATTCTCAAGTAATTATTTTCATGTTCAACAAATACGTTGATCAGACAAGCATGCTAAATTAACAGTGTTATTTTGTTACTCTTACATGTATAAATTTAGTTATCCAGTTAAAAATGCGACTTATAGCAGCCTAAAAACCGATATTCTTGCTTAGGAAAACTGGTTTACATTATCTATGTTACTTGGAAACGTTTCCGAAAATTACGGGCAGCAAAATAAACTTTCTTTTTATAAATGCTTCTTTAAATCTCCAAAATATATTAATTCTGAGGTTTCTAAAGATAAAGGATTCATGGATAACTCGGAAGAGGCTATATTATATTTTAGTTCGTGGTTATAATTTATTTTCGTAGACTAAGTAGCATTTTTTATTTTATTTTTTATTTTTATTTTTACGCAGTATATATACAATATTAGAGTGATATTTTACTTTTCTATTATTATTCCAATACAAACTGTGACAGTAATTCTTTTCACGTCTTTGATTAAAAGAAGGAATAAATTTATTTCTAGAACATTTTTAGAATACGTTTTAGAACACATTTCTAACTTATTTCTAGAAATATGATTGTACAAAATGTTTTTGGCCAAAAATTTCAGCAGCAATATTGGAGAAAAAGAAAGAACATTTGTGAGAAGATATTACAGTTTATGGTCTTCGTATAAAATGCACACCGCAAGTTTAAACTTTGCATAAATTAAGTTTCCCGTATGGAGAAATTCACAATAAATAAAAAATCATATTAGTATCCGCCAGAATAAAAAAATAGCTGCTTTAATACGTATGCATTTTTTTACAGTCTTTTAGATTACAATAATATAAAAAATACATATATATATAATGCTATGTAATTATCTTAACTCTGAATTTTAAAAAATCTAAGTAATTTTGTTTCTACTGTAAACATTTGTTTATCTTTGAATTGTAATAATATGCTTTTTTTAAAACCGTCAAATCTAAATAAGTATTTTCTCTTTGTGTATAATCTAAAAACATATAAAAAAATAATAAAAGCACTATTTATCAGTAGGCATTTTATTAGATCGCTCTATGAAATTTATTTATCTGTTTCAAAGATTTCGTTGTGTGTCACAAAAAATATAAAATAACTTTTCAGAGCCTGTTACACATACTAATTATGCGGAAATTTATAGATAATAAAAGTCTGTTAAACATTGATAAACAATAATTATACTATCTATCGTTAATTATTCCCAAAGACCGCTGTAGTTAGCTGACAAACATGTATAAATTTATCGTAAAGCTTCATAATTAAAAATTCCTCTTTATTTAAAATTACCACGTGGAAATTTTTAGATGAGCTGTACATTACCTCACGCTTCAGAAATATTGATCAAAAATTAATTATCTTTGTCCTTCTTTCTTTAATAGATGTACAATGTTAATATTCCTTATTAAACCTAATATCATTATTTTCGATGGTTGAAAAGTACATTTATTTTAAATCATAATATTTCCGAATATGCATAATCCAATTATAATTTTTTCTCTAATGATTTTTAACTTATAATATTTCTTTTAATTTCAAATAATTAGATTATTTCAATATATAAGATAATTAATTTTGCTATTTAAAAAGTAAGTTATTTACGAGGTAAAATCGTAATAAATAAAATATTTAAAAACTAAAATTCTAGAGTGTATTATTTTGTTTTGTATTTTATTATACCAATTACAAGTCTGACAGCATTTCATTCGAAAGTATTTTATTTTATATCTCAAAAAATATTTTTTGATTGCTCAACACAGCAAATCATTCTGACAAATTTTGTTGCTCATTTTCTAAACATTAAAGCATGTTATTTGCAGGCATGATTATTGAAGTGATTTGTAATCGAACAGTTACTTTTCAATTTCCAATAATTGAATTACATTTTGAGTTATTCGTTTTTGTTGTCTGAAGACCGGATTGTCTCTTTCTTTTCCTACACTGTAAAAAATGACCGATGTTTCTTATTTTATGAAAATATGCTATAACCACGAACGAAAATATAATATAATCTTCTGAGTGATCCGAAATTTCAAATAGCATGTTACATTGTCTTTTGAATACATCTTCGAAACGATTACATCTTCAAGAAACGAAGATGAACGAAGATGAACCTTAAGAAACGAATACATCTTCAAAATTTAAAGAATAATTTATAAAAACAAATTATTTTTAGCTGCCCGAATTTTTCAGAAACGTTTCCGAAGGGTTTTTATAGTGTATTAATTAGTGTCCTTAGCCTGGAATACCTGTTTTCCGAATGCTATCAAGTCTGAAGTAAACATTTTCATGCTCAAAAAAAAAAAATTAACAGACAAACATGCAAAATTAACAGCGTTAACAATAACATTAAAATTAAGATTATTTATTTACTATTTCATGTATAAATTAACTTATGCGGCTGAAAACGTGTACTTGAGAATGGATAACATTCGAAAAACAGGTATTCCAGCCTGAGGACACTAATTAATACACTATAAAAAACCTTCGGAAACGTTTCTGAAAAATTCGGGCAGCTAAAAATAATTTGTTTTTATAAATTATTCTTTAAATTTTGAAGATGTATTCGTTTCCGGGGATTCAAAAGGCAATGTAACATGCTATTTGAAATTTCGGATAACTCAGAAGATTATATTATATTTTCGTTCGTGGTTATAGCATATTTTCATAAAATAAGAAACATCGGTCATTTTTTACAGTGTATGCTGTTTCGTCCACAAATTCGGTTTAAAACGCCAATTTTGACCGCATTTTCTGAAAAATCCGCTGCTAGTGCAGAAAACGGAAACAACATTTCGATTACATAGTTTCTTATTAAGAGCATCTGCCATTTGCATACGTTTGTGGATAAAAATGAATTAAAAAATGTGTCAGAAAGTAGCCAGTTTGAATCTGGAAACAGCCTTAAGGACGAACTCGCAGAACATACCTTTCAAGAATCTGCAGTTTAATACTTACATTCATAAATATCGCCCGTCTGTCAGTTTGTTTTATAAAGCAGATTGGATCTAGTGAGAGTTAGCATCAGTAATTATAGTCATGCATGTTATGATTAAGGAAAAATTATCGACATTTGTAGAGTTCTCCCGTAATACTAACAAACATTCGTTTCATGTATTTGATTATGAGAAGATTAAAACGTACATTAATCAACGGTTTCTTTCTAAAGATAAAATTGCCCATGATTCTGAAACAAGCTTTTGGTCTAAAAATGGCAAACCAAATTGGATAAAAATAGAAAACTTCTGAATTTCTTCTTTTACTGTAATTGTATACTTAAAAATGCCCTCTGCATCTCTGAACTTGCTCTAAGTTGAGGTTGCCATACAATAACAAGTTGGAAATTGCACGTTAAACGTGACATATGAGGTGTGTTCGTTTTATAACTAGTTTCACAAAGTAAAAAAATCATACTTAATATTTTACTGAAATTAATTATATCGTCTGCTATGAGCGAAATGAACATGCCTTTTATTTTCTTATTACGTATGCCACGTTTACAAATGCGAATTTTTTTTCTACACCAGACAGTGCAGCAAAATTCACCATGGAGATGTTGCTTTGCGAATGATTACCTCCATGGTTTAATATTTTTATGACTCATAATGAGCGAATCTCCTGTGTTTATTTACTCTAATGGATTGACATATTCGGCTGTTAACCTAATTTCCACTAAAGTTACTCAAAATCTTTACATTTGTGAATGTAACTCATCTCTTGTGAATGTAACTCACTTAAAGCAAACAATTTTTATTTTTGGACAATCTTTCTAAAAATGTAACTTTTATGCAATTTTATTCGAGAAAATAATTTTAAATAAAAATGACCGCCTGGCATATGAAAAAAGAAGTGGTTTAATCGTATTATCCTCATAAATGTGAGTATACATGACTTGCGCTTTTATTATACAGATTACGTACGGTAGAATTTAATAGAATAAAGAAATCTTTTATTAATATCTTTTTAAGTTTTGTTCGATTTTCATAAAATTTAAAATGACTCGACAAAATTCTGCAACGATAATATTTATTAAATTTCAAACCATTCGGTTGGATAGTTTTTGCGCTGTTATATGCGGACAGACGGACGGACGGACCAGACGACGACTATAGGTGCTATGTATTTATATAATTTCAAACGCACCTAAACACACACACACACATATATATAAGGATTAAGGATATTAATTTCAGTACATACAGAAAGAAATAAAAATCAATGCTTTTGTGTGTGGAAGGTTATTTATTTTTTTCAATTTACTAGGGCGCACTGCCCCTTTTCGAGCTACGCTTGTCATTCCTCTTTATGACACCACAGGCTCAAAGTCACGCTAATTTCAACAATTTCAAAAAAATATTACCCAATTACGGAAGATTGAATGATATTCTCACGTGCAGTGTTGACTTTGTAATCAGGTTGCCAATCATTTTCCTTTGATTGGGGGATTTTTCGATCACAAGGCCGCATCCAGATGACGGCTGTTTTCGTGACTGATTAAATAAGATCTATCACACATTAGAAAATCAACTTCTACAAAATGTTTAAGCCAAAATTGTCACTTTCTATGGGATAATAATGGCTAGAAGAAATTATTTCTTTTAGAATTGATAAGAAAATAATTTTAAATATGACATTTTACATACATCGTTTAAAATATGACGCAATGTTTCCAATTCAGTGCTTTTCGCATGTAATAATTTAATTATTTTAAAGTTTTCTGTCTGTTTTGCTATTCTTGTGTAACTACATTTTTTCATTGTAAAATGTTTGGAAATATTATTTGCGCGGTCTTTAGGTGCGGTCGTAATTATATAAATACGTAGCACCTGAGCTCAATTTTGCTCATAACTCAGAGAGGCGATTCAATGGAGTTTACGAGTGGGACAGATATAGCATTATTTTCCTATTCCTCGAGGCAGGACATAACGAAATTCGCGTATAACAGAGAGGTGCACAGGTGAAAAGGCACTATATAGCAGAACAACAAAAAATGTACACATAATGTTAACATTATAAGTGATTATTTAATAGCAATTATTTTGCAACAATACAGACGATATCGAACCAAATTGGAATTTTGCTTATAAACGACATTACAATTATAATGCAAAAACCGGCGGTTTATTTTTAGATAAATTCTATTAACGTATTCGTTTTAAATGCATTGTGATTTGCCCTGGCTCCAAAGTATAAAAAAAAAAATCTGAACTTTTTGTTAAAAACATTTCAAAATTATTTATCTTATTAAAATTCACCGAGAACGCTAAAGTAGTTAACTATGAGCGGATTGTTAAGGTAATTTTTAATTTTTTCTCACTATAAGTGTAAACAAAAACGAGTGCATCTTTTGTTTTATATTTAAGAAAGAACATCTTACAATGAAGCACAGTGAAATTAAGTACTAAAGTCTAGAAAAAATCTATTGGGACTTTTCGAAAATTCAGTAGTTGTTTGAAAACGCATTTAAAAATAAATTCATTATTAAATAATGCATAGTGAGTACACGTTAAATATATAATACAATATAAAAGACGGACACGGCTGCCACAACAAAATCGCCAGAGTAAAAATTTAGGTCGCAACAATTTTATTAGAGTTGAAAATCCTTTATTTAAGGTCTTAAAAAGTATTGTAGACTTTTTATTCGTCCGGTATTAATTGACTACAGCTTGCTCGTCAGTAACGCTTATTAGAAATTCACAAATTATGAAAACTATTAAAATATATAATCAATTAAAAAATATCAAAAATGTATCCATGATTTGATTAAAAGTTAGAAAATATCTTATCAATCCATGAACAACCTTCTGACATGTTGCAGCATTAATTAATTAATTAATTAATTAATAAGCAAACACTACTACACTTGGAAAAAAATGTTTTTTAGTCTACAAAAATATAATACAACCTTTTCCAAGTTTATCCAGGATTGCAAAAAAAAAAAAAAAGTTCTTTATCTTTAGAAACCTCTGAAAACAATATACTTTCATGATTTAAAAAAAAAAAGCATTTTTAAAAAAAAATTTCTTTTTGCTTCCATTTTCGGGAACGTCTCCGAGTAGTTTTTAATAGCGTATTAATAAGTTTTCACAAACCGGAATATCGATTTTTAGGATGTTATTGTTACTCAATTAACCATTTTCAGTTGCATAATTGAATTTATATATACAAGAATAACAAAATAATATTAATTTTAATGCTAATGTTAATGCTGTTAATTCGTCATTTGTGTCTGTAGAATCAGCTTGTTGAATATGAAACTATTTACTTGAGAATTGATTGAATCATTCTTAAAACCTACATTCTGGGTTGTAAAATCTGTTTAATACACTAAAAAACTACTCAGAAACGTTTCCGAAAATAAGTAGTTGCAAAAGAAAACTTAATTTTATAAATGCTTCTTTAAATCTGGAAAATATATTGGTTTCTGAGGTTTCGAAAGATAAAGAACGCTTTTCGCAATTGTGGGTAACTCGGAAGAGGTCATTGTATATATTCGTTCATGATTATATTATATTTTCCTGGACCCCTCTGACCGCCCACCAAAAGGGCAAAATTGTAATGTTGTTTTCTCTGTAATTTTTTTAAAAATGGTAAAAAAAAAGATGACTTTTCCAACATGATATAGAAAACTTAATGACATATATAAATATAATCCTTGAAAGTATTAATCAATACTGAAAGTTTTAAACTTGCATTATATCTCTAGAATTATATTAATTTAAATAATGCTTCTATTGCAGTAAAACGTAGCGGAACTTCGGTTATTATGGAGTAGTCGGGTAATATAGAATACCAAGGTTTCTGTTTGGTAAAGTGCTGCCACCAAGCGGCAATATCATAAACTACTTAAGATTGTTTCCAGAATGTCCCCGCAGAACGCAAACTCCGTCGGTCGGCATCAAGGGTACGTTGTGTGAATAAATATTTGTTTCTCGTCTTTCGAAAGTTTCAGGAGATAATTATTGAATATTTTTTATTCATTATTAGAAGTAATGTTTTTATATTGAAACTAAGCATAATGCACTCCGAAATACTAACAGTTTATAATGTAATAATCATTCTTTAGCTCGCGGTTCACACCAATAAACATAGAGTATTTTTTTCCAAATCGGTGGGGTTCGGTTAATATGGAATACCAATATATCATAATACTCCATGATTAGGGTGTCACAAAGACAGTCCCTTATGTTTGTAATATATGCAAATCTGAAGTATACTGGCAATGACTACCTAAACCCTGTATTATCATCATGCTCTCTTGATACTATTACATCTGTTTTTTGCCAAATTTTTTTCATTTTCTTCATATTTAACGCCCTAGTCCATATTTCACGACTATCTCATAATACATACCAAAACATTTTATTATTATTATTATTTGTTTGTATGTGATGGAATTTCGTACAATGATTTTTGACTACAGATATCTAATCACAGATCTCTGAAGTTTTGTGATTGAATTCGGTTTTTGGGTTTTAAACAATATCGAACTGTGATATTGCCTCAAACTTAAATGGTATTACAAAATACTCGAAGTTACTATATGTATGTCGAGTATTTCAAGGAATTTATTTATTGTTTTATGAAGTTAAATATTTTATTCTTTGATGCTTTGTGGTAAACAACATAAATCTTTCCATCATTCAGAAAGATTGAAATTAAATTCGATGTCCCACTCAAAAAAGAGAAATGCCTTTCTGCTGTGAAAAATGTTAATTCTAAAAAAAAATGTCGGAAAACACGTATAAATACTGCCGTTTGACATAGAAAAAGCACCAGATGAATTTTTTAAATCTCGATATTTAATGCTTTAGTATTTCTCTTTGAAACGCATTTTCAATTTTAGCATTACATCGTTTTATGAAATACAACATAATGCAAGGTGATCGAAAAATGCGCAAAAATTGCAACCCGTGAAAATAAATATTGCATTTAAAAAAGTCCTTCCGGCCTGTACTGAGAGCTTTCCTATATCTTTGTTTTAAAATTTTAGCTAATGTTACTCGAAAACAGCAAGCTAAAATGCAAAGAAACTGTTTACAAAATATTCGTTAATACTAAATTTGAATAAGAAATTCGCCAAATTAGTGATCTATAGCCAAGTTGGCATCATTTATAAACCTTATTTTGGTCGCTAAATTTACGATATTTCGCCAAATGTCTCCAAGTTTGGCTAGAATTTGGCGCTAACGGATATGAATATATAGTTTTATGCGTATGATTAAGAAAATGATTACAACAATGAAAGAAAATAATTTGCGAGAAATCACGTTCACTAAAACTCATAAATTAATAGTTGTTTTTTTTTGTAATGCATTGTCTTGTTACAAAATGTCAGCCACCCTAGAATTTCAAACTGCTCTATCTCAGCCATTTTTTAAGATAGAGGTAAAACAAAATATGCTCTGGAATCCTTGTATCAAGGCCTAACACTTATTTAAAAAATAAATTATAAATTTTAACTTTTTTGTATATTTATTTTAGTTTTAAAATTTTCAGTGGCCGCCATCTTGAAACAAGATGGCGGACCAAGCTGGCCCGAGGCATTGGTGAGCTTAATACACACAATTAGTTTCATTCAAATTAATTTATAAATACGAGCGCTATCGTATGACATAGATCAGATATATATATATAAACCAACGTTTGAACGGAGGGTGGTTTTGGGGTCTGGGAGTCATGGTCGGTGAAAATATATCGAATTTTTCCGGAATTCCTTTCCTCCGAACGGCTGCAATAGGTAGCTTTATACTTTTTTGTATTGAAAGCTACAAAATACATACGTGATTCAAACTACAAACAAGAGCTAAATTGAAAGAGTAACTATTCTTCAGTTTTCGGGTGTTAAACAATATCGATCTTTGATAGTACCTCAAACGTAAATGGTATTCCAAAATACCCAAAGATCCTCTATAGCTTAGTGAACGTATATAGCAGTTCACAATGCTGAAAAAAAAACTCTATTTTTTTAGGTATGTCGTCTGTTTTGAATGCGAAAATGTAGCGTGTGGGTCTGAATTTTTATCGAAAATTTTGTGCATACGAAGGTTCCTTTTGTGGCAACAGCAACGACAAAAATGCATCTAAAAATTTTTAAAAATGATTTCTTTAAGGTTTCCACACACCTTCAGGGGGGATTTTTCGAAATTTTTGATTTTTTCTTTTTATACCAATTTTTTCCAATGATATTTAAGTTAAAACTTTGAAAAATATATAAACATTTTAGAAATTACGCATAAATGATTTTTTTAAAGTGAAAAACAGTTAAAACTAAGTGAAAAATTGACATTTGCGCAAAACCTGATAGCTCAAAATCAAATCAATGTATTCACATATTGTTCATTGCGTAAAAAGAGAATGACTTTTTCTAGAACCTAGACTAGAGGCATTATAATAGCATCTCTATCGCAGATGCTATGGCACTTGAAGTACTAATGTAATGAAAAAATTGTAAAATTTCTTGCAGCTTTTTAACTTATAACAGTGTAAATATAAAACTAATTAATGTATTATCATGATTGTAGCCCTCAATAAATATTTGAGAAAAAAAAATCAAGGCATTTCTTGAATAACTTTTTGCTATAAGAGGTTTTGCGTACAGTAAAAGATCTACATTTTGAGAAAAAGCTAAAAGTAACTTTTAAACGTGGTTCTTGCTATAAAAAAAAATATTTTTCTTTAAAGATTTAATTATGCACTGCATGTATTTTCTTTGACATATAATCCAATTTAAATACTAAATCTTGAAAAAAGAATAATGTAAACACACATTTAAGCTTATTTCCGGTTTTCAGAACGATATTTCCGGTTGTAAAATACTTCAGCTAGCTGTAACAAATGTAACTTTAAACGGCTGTAACCCAGGTTCTAATTCAGATATAGACACAATTAAAGCAGAATTCGATAGATAAAAGATCAGATTTTAATATTATTGCAAAAATGAAAATTGATATTTTTATCGAAAATTACGTTTCAAAGGTATGTGGATACCTTAAACATAATTCATAAGAGGTGATTGAAAATAAGAGTAAAGTGTGGTCTGAGATTTTTTTAATGTAGCCAGTAATTTTACTCTTGTTCTGAAACTTATGGATATCAAGTCTCGTGAAAATTGGTCAAAATTTGTAGATTTGTGAAAGAAACATACACACAAACCCCTGATTTATATATATATATATATATATATATATATATATATATATATATAGATGTAGAAGCATAAAATCAATAATATTCACAATATACGTAATGTTAAAGCATAAGCAATTTAACAAAATTTATTGTAATTTAAATTCAAAATGTGATATGGAATATGGATATCTTAAACACGTGACAATCATAGAAACCATTCTTGTTCATTCGTCGATAGGTGTAAAATAACATATTTAAATGTAACCAAAAATTTATGAATTTACCAAACATTTAAGGCACGTTTCTTTTTGAATACGGTGTTTCCTGACTTTTATTTCAAGTGAACCTATGTTTAATGTTATGTGTCATAAACGAAATAGAATCACGTTCGTGGTTTGTATACATGATGACACAAGAATAATTCTCAAATGAAAATGTTTTCTTTTGAAGATTTGACTCGTCTTTAATCATCGTTTAATAATGAAAAAAATGGAATAGTAAAACGAAATCATTTGTTTCTATAGCTTATAGGACATTTCAAAGTTATTGGTAAATAAATTTTGTTTAAACACTCTTTGAAAGAAAAACAATGCAGATATGTTTAAATAGATACCAAAAAATTATTGAAAATTATAGATAAAAAAGGAAAGAGATTGACCTAAAAAGCGAAGTCAACATGACATAGTCCAATGTAAGCAGGTGCTTAAATTGGTCAAACTGGAAAACGTGAAAATTATTATTTTTATATAATTTTTATATAATATCCAGTTTGACCAATTTAAGCACTTGCTTACATTGGAATATTTCATATTGACTTCGATTTTTAGGTCAATCTCTTTCCTTTTTCATCTATAATTTTCAATACTTTTTTGGTATCTATTTAAAAATATCTGCATTATTTTTTATTCCAAGAGTGTTTAATCAAAATGAATGTTTATCATTAATGTTTATAATGTTTATAATTTTTATCATGATTTATGTTTATCATTTTCAAAAACTTTGTGAGAATATTTTATTTATAATTTTGATCTGAAGAAGTCTCCGTTTGAGCGCACGAATAATATGTCATTTATATTAAAAGATATTTCTAAACCTTTTGTGTGTTACGTTTTCTACCACTTTAAGCAATAATTAAACTTTAATTTAAAGTTAACAAGTGATTTTATTATATTACTTAATTATTTATTCAGTTAATTTCATTCTCTTCCATAATATAATCCGGGTAGGGGCCTTTTATTTTAGTAATTATTTTGCCATTCAAGATTTTCAACTCGGGTTTGTGTCATACAATGCTCGTTTATCATTTTCGTTTTGCATTCGTAAGGCTTGAACTCTATTAAGTTTCTATACTACCGTAACATTCATTCAGTGGATTCCAACTTTTACTCTTAGTCACTTATGTGGCGTAATTCATGCAAGTGTCAGTTGAGCTGTGTACAAAATTTATATTATTTACATTTGTTTGCTTTTCAGTCATTACTCTGTTATGCACGTGAAATTTTTCAATTCCATGGGTTGACATTTAGCACACCACTTTTCATTTTTGATCTTTTGTTTCAGCTAATTGTTCTCTCAACCGTGTGTTTACATTTACCTGCTAAACTTTTACTTTAATTGGCACGTATTACTCTATTATCATCCATATATTGTTTTTTTTAGAATCTTTACATACACTTATATCCAATATTGTGTTTTATTAGGGTTTTTTAAGTAACAGTTTGTGTTGTGTGTATTATTTTGTTTTTTATAACATTGTTTACTATTGACATTGGTATATCTCAATGTTCGAGTATTTAATACATAATTTCTAGTCATTGTTGCCCGCTAGTAGCAAAATAGTATTGCTAATTTTAAGTTCTTTTTTTCTCATCTGTGGAGTATGTACATACATATGTACTTATGCAATTTATGTTATTGCAATATTGTTTTTGAGATTTCATCATTGATTGATCATTAATATGCTGCTTAATATATATAATACTATATGATAGATTTTAATTTGTTTTTTTATAATAGGTTGATTGTCTATGATACGATTTATTGTAAGTCGTTTTGTTAACCCCGTGTATTACTTGGTGACGAGCACTCTTCCTATTTTTCTAAAAGTTTGCCAAAATTTGTTCTATCTGTCAATCTAAATCTATTTAATTTATATTATTTACTGTTTCGGCATAATTTTTTTTATTCCGTTTACCAGGGTGTAATATGTTGCAATGCAAAAATGACATATTTTAATAAAGATTGCGATCTTTTGCGATTGCACGTGGTTGCGCTCATTAATTTCAATAATTTTAAATATTTCAATAGTTTACCATTAAAATTTAAATAATCTCTTTTTCCCTTTATTCCGCATTTATTTTTATCTATCATTTGATACCGTTTTTAATCTTTTTCGAGAGTTCATTCATGTTTTGACCTTGCGTCATTTCGACCGTATTTTTATTTATTTCATCGCGTTTTATTCCCGTTTTACATGACCACGATTAGCCACCTTGAAGCTTCATTCAACTTAATGGTTGCCAATCATTCTCCCCAGCACAGCAATGGAATGCGCGCGCAATTCATACCAGCGAAACAGCCTATCGTTGGCGCGGAGCTCGCACGTCATTCAGATTTACCGTTTGCTGGTTTCCGTCGCCAAGCTTCGGAGAGCCCAGCCGTTTCCAATCTACGTCGGCAGTTACGTTAGTTCACTGCTCTATGTAGGTTGGGATGTTCTTCACTGCTTCCAAGCCTTTTGATGGCCGTTACCAAGATTCCCCCCTCTCAAGAATTTTAAAGAATAAAGATCAGTTTGATGTTCTACCTTACAACTAGCCTCTGTTTTCTCATTTCAAGTATATCTTCTATATGGAGCTGTTACAAGATATTGCTATGTCATGTGGGACAATTAGTAATGTGTGTTGTTTCTCCGTATAATGGTAAGAGATGATTTTTTCATTTTATTAATTGCATGACAGAATCTACTATTCAACATCGTATGAGAGCTAACCTAGCGAGATTGAATCTGGATTATGTTTCAAGTATGACATAGTATTTTTTAATAGTTATAATCACATCATCATCACAGTACAGTATTTCTCCATAGTAAAACCAATCTCCTTAACAGTTACTTTTCTATATAATCGCCATGAATATTGAACCATTTGTCATATCGGTTGATGAGTTTTCCGATCTTTTCTTCAAATAACTTTGCCGCCAGTGATGTGAGATAAGCCTGAACGGTGGTTCGAAGCTCATTATTCGTCTGAAAGCTTTTTCCTCCTAGCCAGTTCTTTAATTCAGGGAAAATATGGAAATCCCTCGGCGGTAAGTCGGGGCTTTACGGTGGGTGATAAAACACGTCCCATTTAAACTGCTCTAGCAGATTTTGGTTACAGCAGCAATGTGCCCATCACTTTTCCCCATACACTTTGGGGAATTTCAGGTGCACTATTTCCTTCTGCTTGAAGAAAGCGGATAACACTACGTAACTTGCACTTGGCGGGAACATCAATCGTACTAGCTATGTTTACGGGCCTACCGCTCAGCTCAAAATGACGAGCTGGAGTCGGTAATAGCAGAGGTTAAATTAGGAGGTCGGGTAGTTGCCCACCACCCATCCTTACCTCTTATCATTTGTCTGGCTGTTTAGCGGCTCAATCAGATGTTGAGAAAAAAGACAACCCTCGTATATTTTTTAATCAAGGGTTTATTATATAATATTTTCCATATCCCTTCATTAAATATTTTTTTCAAAACACAGTTTGTTAAAAAAAATTTGCCGTCAGCCATTTTAATATGATTTAGAGAAAAGCAAAACCAGCCACGTATAGGGTTTTATTAATGATTTTAAAGTTCATATTGTGTGAACACAAATCTTTACATCAATTGTATAAATAAAATGCGTTTACAAGCCATTTACTGTGCATTTAGTTCCGTGAATACATGCATTACAGTTTGTTTTAAATATAAGGAAATATGCATATTTAAAAGTGTCTTTTTATAAATAATGTTTATTAGTTTAAATACAGTGCTTCTTGAAAATGTAGTGCTAACATATTCAAAAAATACTAATAAACTGAAAAATCTTTTCTTATGTAACGGTTGAAGGAAGGAATTTGATACAGTACAATAAAATACACTTTACCATACATAAAACTTCAAAGTGATAAAAATGAGTCAAACACTGCAAATCCTCGAGACGTTTTATAGAATTCAATTTTAGTTCTGGAATTTTGTTTTTCTTGATATTGTAGAAATTTTCAGTAGATTTATATTTATTTTTCTTACAGAAAAATCTCCTCTTAAACATTGGAATATCTAGATAAAAGTCAGAAAGAGTTAGTAATGAATGAAATATCATATTTTGCAAGATAAAATGTGGTTAAAAAATTCATATGTCTTAACGTGAGAAAATATGTATTTCGAAAGATTTATATTAAATCGCCTTTATAAAATTTTACTTACAAATAAAAAATATCTAAAATTAATTCTTCATTATTAATTTTGCTTATTTAAATCAATTTATTATTTAATTCATGCTTTTATATTTCCCCATTATATTATTATAACACTTAAAATTTGCGCTTGGAGTACGTGAAAACAACGTTCTTGTACAGCGGATATGGGAATCAAAAGAAACTTTTATGATATGGCAAACTGAATGAAGTAGTAATATCCACGTGATACTTTAAATCCATGATAGCTAGTTTAAAATTAGTTTAGGAACATAAATATTTTTATTCTTGGCTGGTATGCATACGAAATTTAAATCTGGTCTTCACATAACACGAATATTTAAAATAACTTCCACGTAAGCAACATTTGTACACAGAACACTGTTTCTCATAGACATAAAATAATGCACACAAATTTTAGGCTATTGTTACACGGTACTTAAAAAAAAACTAAATATTAAAGTTAAAGTTATGCATTCAGTTACAGGTGGTCACAATATAAGTTATTTTTATCACTCTGTCCCTCGCATACACATTGCACTTCTCAGGTATATTTAATTTAGGAGGAGGCAGTCCTTGATTTAGTTCTACCCTTTGTCCACTACAGACAAAGGTGGAAAATCTTGAGGAATCAAGTTGATTAATTTGTTCTATAAACCTTGTCAATTCTGAGCTTAATCTGCGTCATCATTTAGTTTAAATGATAATTTTGCTTTTTATTTGGATTGGCAAAAAGTGTCTTGTCAATCACCCTATCATCAACTGGAGGTGACAACATTTCATCTAGACTTGCAGTTAAATACTATATGACAAGTTTAATTTCCAATGATGAAATTAAAACGACCATCAGCTAACGTTCTCAACACTATCTGTATTTCACGATCAGCTACTACTGATACATACCAATATCTTTTAGCTTGTTCACGAACCATACATTCATGTGAATACCAGATACTTATCTAACAATTTTAAAGCGTCTTCAAAAGGCACAATGCGATGGCCTTAAGTTGTGTCATTTAAGCTATTGAGGGTAATTAGGACTTGAGACTCATTGCGGGTGATAATATCCCTATATACGATTACAAATGTTAATGTATTCGAATGCTTTTTGGCGGCTATATATAGAAATTAGAACTAATATATGCACCGAATAATGTACTAAAATTTACTTTAAGAAACGCAGTTGAATTAAGAATCGTTTATAAACGGTAATGCACTTCAATTGTTTTAAGGCTTATGAAATGCCTGTATACAAACGAGAGATTCTACAGATGACGCATGATATGCAAATTTCGTTCTGGTGGAAATCGGATAACACAATGAGAAATATATTTGCAGCAATTACCGGTTACTGAGAGTAATTTTTGGTGATTCATTTGTTGGAACTGTGAAAAAACTACAAATGTATCATGCACATATTTCTACAGCAAACATACTATAGGTGGGTCTCTCTCTCTATATATATATATATGAGACGAGTTCAGAAAACTCCCGCCGTTGTAGCGTTGTGCTGGTAGTAGACAACGGATTGCGCTGGTAATAGACCCGACATTGCAACATCGGCGTGATTGACTGAGTATGTATTCAGTTGCGACGAGCCTCTTTCTTTAGTCCATTCGCTTGTTACAACTTCAGAACAGGAGTGCTGCAGAAGAAAATCCCGTTGATCAATAAAATCAATAAAGTTATAATACATAAAGATGAAACATACCAACAGACGCTATTCTCGTGACGTCACAGTAAATATGAATTTTTATTCAATTATAAAAAATACACTTGCAGAAACATTTTTACCGAAATTTAACCTGCAAATTAAAAATATATAGGTCCAAAAAGCCACGTGTCGGAATATTTTCTCTTTTCTCTGCAACAATGGAAGTAATTCATTGTTTTCATCCATTGTTTTTATGGGTTCGGACCGGAATGGTTACCTACACTTTCCAACACTTGGATTTTATGTAAGTAGATTCGTTTCATAAATTCTTAAACTTATGTGGTAATTCTTATTTATTTAAATTTATATTGAAAAATTTAATTATGATTCAATTTATTAATTAGAAATTTTTAAAAATCGCATACTTATAAACTATTAAGCTTTTTATAGTAATGATTTAAAGATTTAAAATTCATCAATCTATACGCTATATAATTTTTATTCCACATTATCATTGTTATTGTTTTATTTTGATTAGTTCATTCTTTAATTTAATGCTGTATTAACATTTGGCTTCTGTATTTTTAGATTAAAACAGTGCAAATTCAAATTATTTATATATTTAAAAATCAGCATGAATGTATATTATACCAATAATTTATTTAGAATTATAATAATTATGGGATGCAACATAGAGGATTATCTAAACGAGTTATTTATTTTCAATTATTCTAATATTTATTTCAGACTGTTAAGAAGCAAATTATGAAGATAATTGAAAGCACATAATGCATAATAAATCTATCTACGATTGAATGTCAATGTTACGCAAGCTCAGAAGAAATACTTTAATTACTTCACATGTTAATTCTTTTGTTTTTCAGTAAATTACTGAACATTTGTCAGGAAACCACATCTGACGCCCTTTTTAATTAAATTACATTTTTTAAAACATGTAC
Organism: Maratus michaelseni; assembly: GCA_963931845.1. NCBI lineage: Eukaryota > Metazoa > Arthropoda > Arachnida > Araneae > Salticidae > Maratus > Maratus michaelseni. The sequence goes on along the minus strand of OZ007592.1, from coordinate 164,274,534 downwards.
GACGAGAGATCTAATTGCCAACTAATTGATTAGAAATTCGGTACCTGAGAATAACTTTAAAGAGCTTTGTAAGGAATTTTCTTGCTCATTACTTGTAATTTCTTAAAGGAAATTTATTTTCCTCAATTATAAGTGTTAATCTGCTTAAGGATTAAAGATTTAGTTTACCACAGAAAAAAGTCTTTGAAATGTTAATGAAAGAAATAATAGACATTTATTTTATTAGATTTTTCGTAAATCATGTAATGGCAATACTTATAGAGAATAGAAAGTAATTAACTATGATAAATTTGCAACTTTCACTTCTAATAAACGTTCAGAAATTAGGCATGATGTTCTGTTTTGTCTTTCTTTTTAAATTGACAAATAAGGTTTTCTCGTAGAATTTTTTACATCAAATGAATTTTAACGACGACCTCAGTTAACGATGTTCTTAATCTTTTGGTTAATGACTCTTCATTATTTGATGGCACATTTTTTATAAAATGACTCACAGGGAGGCAGTAGCAGAAAATATATTTGTTATTGCCACTGGAAAAATTATAGGTGATTACCGAACATTCGCAAAGTTCAATATCTCTAAATCAATACCGGGTAAGCTGTGGAAGTCTTATAGTAAAGACTAGGTTACAAAAATCTAGTGATTGGATTCGCCAAAGGTCTGAACGAACCGTCAATGCCAAGGCCCGATTAACCCCTGAAGATAGAGGAAACACAGTATTATTTTGAGGGGCCCTTTCGTTTGAAAAAAAAGTTTTCTAAATTCTACATACAGGGAAAAACATCTGTGTTACAAATATTCCCGGTAGTGGCTTCGCCGCGTTCATATATATTTCATTTACCATTTTTTACCATATTTCCTGTGTGTAGTAGCTGTATGTTCAATTACCTATAAGGCATTGCCATATGCTTGTAGTTAAGAGCATTTAATCACATTTAGGTTTCCCTGTTAGATATGTTTCCTCAAGTAGGATGGATTTTCTCTTGAATTAGGCCAATTTCCTCAACTCCATTCAAAAAAATTAAATTCAATGTAAAAAAAAAATAAATAAAAAAAAATGGAAATTAGAGTCATCTTTTTTACTATTTTTCGGCCCATCTTAGATTTTAGATGGGAACTTATGTTTCCGTGGCTTTTGGATAATCAGGTCTTGGTCAAAGCTTATCTTGAGCAAAACAGTTGGTCTCTCAAAGACATTTTAACCTTAAATAACACACTTGGCCACGTACCGGGCATAGAAGAAAAAGTACGAAACCAATTAGATTTTATAAAGTTCATTTTTTTCTACCAAAAACCGCATCTCTGATTCAGCATAAGGATCATTTGATAATTGAAAATTTTAAAAATATTTACACAAGGATATTTATTTTTTCAGTTGCTTTGAAATAGCATATATAACCCTAAGAAAATTTTGAAAAGAAGACTTCCACATTCGCATGCTAATTTTAAAAGTTTTGAAAGAAATGACAATGAAATGGATCAAAACAGCATGGTAGAAATGACGGTGTCCTTCCTATGATAACGATGAAACTTCAGATAAAGGACACACATTGGTGACTCATGATCTTAGATCTCATGATTGTTGGCTCATGATCTTAGATCTCATGATTGTTGGCTCATGATCTTAGATCTCATGATTGTTGGCTCATGATCTTAGATGACCGTCAACTAAATTCTGATGAGCTAAAAAAATCGATCAGCAACGTGAAGAAAAGGAAATAGAAATTTCATCTAAAGGTAAAGATGGAGGCAAAAAACAAATTACGATTTCTGAAATCAAAAGTGATATGGCAAAATTGGAGAACTTCAAAATGTTGTTTTCATCTCAGAGTGTAATAACTACAGATGTATTTAGTGGAAAGGTCATACAATTTTTAGAATTATTTTTAAAAAGGAGAAACAAACAAACAAGACCACAGACATATTTTTTTACAAGATAATTTGTAAAAAACTTTTGAAGTAAACCTTCTAATAAAAAAACTTTTCATGAACAAATCATTTTATTAATTTTAGATATTTTGTAGCAAATCAAATAAATAAATTACATTTAGAACATTTTAAGTTAGTTTAATCAGCACTTCTAGTCTGTACTATGGTGCTTGGAAAGGAATCGAACAAAAGAAATCAATCTTCAATTACATTTTATGGGAAATTGCCTTTTGGATAACGACGGTTTTTGTGAACGACGACAATCCGGGTAACCGATTATGTCATTTAACAATTTCCACTGTATTATAAAAAAATGCTGTTTCTATTTAAAGGATAAAAAATAATTTATAGCAAAAAAAAAAAAAAAAAAAGCTTCGTATTTTTAGGGATTAAATGACAGCGATTCCATAAGTTTATTATATGATATTAATAGTTACATATAATAATAAATAATAACTATAAAAAGATTGATAAATTTTAATAAAGTTACAAAATTAGCTCTCTATATAAAAATGTGATCTATTCCCTCTACTATATATTGGCAGACATTCTTTGAACTGTAATTTTCTACAAATCTATATTACTAAATCCATCCTATATATGTATAAAATCCTAATAAAACGAATTTATGAAGCGATTTCAGAATTGCGCAAATAAAATTTAAAATGGATTTTTTTATGTTTTCTCCTATGGGAACGATACTCCAAGAAACCATTAACTATTACAGATTCAAATCAATTTTAAGTTTATAGCGTCCTCTGACAGAAAGTAGGGTAACTAAATAATTACTCTGTAAAACATTCTTAGAAACCCTTTTTAGAAAATTACGCGCAAAAGAAGAATTGCTCCTTTAAATCTTGAAAATCTATTGATTTATGTATGGTTTCGGAAGCTGAAAAAACGCTTTTCAGAATCGTGGGTAACTCGGAAGAGGTTATATTATATTTTTGGGAATCCGTTCATACTAATCAGGTTTTCAGCTAACTACGCCAAGGAATGCTTAAGAAATTATTCTTTATTAATGTGTTATATTAGCAATTTAAACTTCTCTGACATTCACTGTAGTAAGTTTGAAATTGGCTGAATTGTTTCTGTGATTAAGTTTTGTGATGTGCATTAAATTAATGTTTGTTTTACAGGTAAATTCTTTTCTGCATGACTGAGCTTCTATTTCTGGGGAGTTGGGGCTAAAAAACCATCTATAAATTCTAAATGTCTATTGTAATAAAATTATTAATTGAGTCCAGTTTTCATTGATTAAATTGATCAAATTAATTGAGTTAATTTTGAAAACATTATATTTCTTAGGAATTCTTTTCCAACTAGAATTTATCATATACTTTTCCTTATGAATAAATAATGGTTTATGTTTTAAAAAACTTCGTATCATAATTTACTACTTTTCAACTACATGCTGCATTCTTAACACTTTACCAATGATATATTAAATTATTTCTTGGTTACTAAAAATAAAAGCTGTCTTGAAATAGTACTCGAAATTAAACAAAACGTCCTTTTATCCGAGCGTGAATGGCAATATTAAATGTGAATTTTCTAAACTTTCTGGCAGTTTGTTAATAATTGCAACATTAATTAAACAATTTTCAAAATGAAATATTAAAGATAAAAGACTAGGAAGAAAAAAATCGATTGTCCTCTTTTCTATTGAAGTGAACAATGCGGTTTCAGCTATTCAGATTTCAAGTTTCAGTTTCGTATATTGTTTTAAAAAGAGTTTTCTAATAAATCTTGCATACTTTTATTGTAAATATAAAAATGAATGTTGAAAGAATATGGATTCGTTGATCATATTTGATTCCTAGTAATTAAAATATTTATCAAAATTTGTATTTTAAGTACTACATTATACATCAATTTCATATATTTACCGAAGTAAATTACTAGCAAAATTTTAGGTCTTCTTCTGCGCTTTAATAGATATTCTAGCTGCTAAACAACTAGAATATCAATAAGTGGGATATTTCCATATACATATTAAATTTATACATAATAAATTTATACAGATTAAATTTCGTAATATTTTCGATCTTTTTTTTTTACACTGAAGGCAATCCTCGAAGTATAGAAATTAATAATAGACATTTTCCTAATAGATTGCTACCTATATTTTATTTATGCAATTATTTGCAGCAAAATAAGAAATGTGTGTTATTTTCTTCTTTTTCTTTGAGTGTTCATAAGTCATATATAGCGTATTAAAAAGTACATAGTAGGTTACTATATTTTTCTCCAATATAACTGCTGTGTAGTAACATGGCGTCATACCAAAAATGTTGAATATCCTTTCGGTTGTCTTTGAATTTTATTAAAACGCACATTTTATGAAAAATTACACTTTAACTCGTAAAAGAACAAGCAGAAATGTTAAATAAAAGGTTGAAATTGGTACTTATGTTTTTGAAAGGTAGTGTGCTTCACTGAGAAAAAATTCTGCCACTGGCATCTAGAAACTAAATTGTGGCTCTAGAGAGAATAGCTCCATGTCATCCTTATAAATTCTAGTTCCCTTTGCTAGAGAGTTCTAGTCTCCCCCACTCAAATTAAAGAGTTTTTTCCAATATTATCGTGGTCAAACTGATTTAAAAATCTCTGCAAATAAATGCGAACACAAGAGGTTAGTTGTAGTAACTATAATTCTAATTTATGAATTTTTTCCAGAAATTAAGTGATAATTTCTCGTAATTCAAACGATTCATAATATAATTTACGTTTCATCAATTAGAAAACTATAGACTAGAAATTCTCGATCATTTCGACTATTCAGTTTATTTGTTTACCTTATTCGCATAACTCACGATTGCTTCACTGAGAAAAAATTCTGCCACTGGCATCTAGAAACTAAAATGTGGCTCTAGAGAAAATAGTTCAATGTCATCCTTATAAATTCTAGTTCCCTTTGCTAGAGAGTTCTAGTCTCCCCTACTCAAATTCAAGAACTTTTTCCAATCATGGTCAAACTTATTTAAAAATCTCTGCAAATAAATGCGAACACAATAGGTTAGTTGTAGTAACTATAATTCTTTTTTATGAAATTTTTCCAGAAATCAAGTGATAATTTCTCGTAATTCAAACGATTCATAATATAATGTATCGTTTCATCATCTAGAAAATTATAGACTAGAAATTCTCGATCATTTCGACTATTCAGTTTATTTGTTTACCTTATTCTCATAACTCAGACATCTATATTTCTAGCTTAGGGATTTAGAAAATGGTTATTTATTCGTTCTAGATGAAGGCGGTATTAGTTTTCTTTCAGTGTTCTAATAATTTTCTTTATTGTTTAAATTAAAAATCACAAAAAAATAAAAATGTATTCTTTTCAAATTAAATTATAAGCAAGTTACTTTATTTTAGAATAATATGGTTTTAGCAAGATCTTGTAACAAGTTTGTGTTAAACAAAATTTTTATGACAACTTGAATTGTTTCATGTATATTTTTAAAACTAATACAAAACTGTAATTTAATACGACGCAACAATTTGATATTACGCTCGTACAAAAACAATAATGAACCAATGTTATTTGTATTGGCTAGATCTCCGTAAATATTTGCAACATTAGCATGATATATTGCTCTAAGTTTTGAGCATTACAGTTTCCAATTTTACAAAAATAATAATATGAACTATTTTGTCATTCTATTAGCAATATCTTTAGTTCAAAGCCAATATTTTTTGCAATACTTGAATTCCATTGTGAATATTTCCAATGTAAACCCAATATTTTGGAACAGCCACATTGAAATATTCCATTTTAAAGCAATATTTTGTTCAATACTGGGGTTTCATTGTGAATATTTCCAATATAAAACCACATTTCAATATTATAATTTCATTAACATAATTTTCAGTGCGTTGTGTATTGGCCCAGTATTAGACCACAAAATAACCAGTGAAAAGAAGATTTCTTTTTTTGCCTTAGGACTTGATCCTCACAAATTTACCACTACTGCTTTTTCATTACAACTAATTCTGAATAATAAAAACCCATTATTTAATAACAGAACTTCTAAAATTAAATGTGGTGGATGCTCATGCAAATTTAAAAAAACATCTATTTATTTACAAATGGATTACATAATGGATTTCAAAATTCAATTGTAATATTTCTCAGGGAACCTTGTGATAGGGTACATATACAATTCACTCGTATTCAGATACTAAAAATGTAAACTTCTTTTCAAATACAAAAGATGTGAATTATCACTTTACTTAACAGCGAACAACCAAACAGAGTGAAAACATGTCCAGACCGGTGTTCGATCCCGGGTCCCTTGGTATAGTGCACTGAAGGCTATCTTCGAAGTATAGAAATTAATAATAGACATTTTCCTAATAGATTGCTACCTATACTTTTTATACAATCATTTGCAGCAAAATAAGTAGTGTGCGTTATTTTTTTCTTTTTCTTTGAGTATTCATAGGTCATATATAGCGTATTAAAAATTACATAGTAGAGTACTATGTTTTTCTCAAATATAACTGCTGTGTCATAACATGACGTCATACCAAAAATGTTGAATACCCCTTCTGTTGTCTTTGAATTTTATGAAAACGTGTTAATTACACATTAAATCGGATTGCAGATGTTATGATATATTTTTTTTTAATATTATAAAAGAAACATGTATCGCTCACAATACACACTTGATATTTATATCTCATTGGAAAGATCCAATATTTAATAATATTTTATTAAAAATAGATTCCTTTTCAAGCATTTTTTTAAATTATAATTTTAGTGATACTCTTCATATTATGAACAAATAATAATTTATATTTTTATGAACATGCAGTCTTAATTTTTAATTTTTAAAACCATATATGCTACACTGTTTTTACCTCTCTGTTTAACCTCTTCGGACCTGGGGTACAGAAATGTGAACTTTTATTCTTTTCCTGATAAAAACTAAACTTTTTAATTTTTTCCCCATTTTTACTTTACACATTATATACACTACATACACTACATACAGTTAAATATTTTTTGATTTGGAACAAAACCAATAAGTGGCAGCACGGATGCTTATTTCATCATAAAATAAATGTTATTTTCACCAGAGTTTGCAAAATGCCTTCAAGACAGTATGGCCAAGAAAGAAGTAAATTTTCTAATTATTTAACTTAAATGCTTTACAATTAAAACAAGAACGAAAAATCATGCGTCAAGCATAGATTATGTAACACTTTCCAACGCTTCCAAAATAATTTTACGAATCATACTCTTTTATAAGCTAAAAGATAACATCTAAGTAATCCGAATACTTTATTCAGCCCTGTATAGGATCTATAGATTTGTATATATACTACATAGGATGCTAAATTTTAGTTCAGTTAGGAAACACGTAGCACAGTTTAAAATTCTCCGTCTGGAGTTAAATAATACGGAAATGTGTTCCCGAACTTTTGTACTTCCCTGTATAGGATCTACAGAATTTATACACACCACGTAATATACAAAAAGCGATTTAAAATAAAAATCGCATTCAGTAACTTAAAACGCACTTCCAGGAATTATTGTTAACATACAGTAGAGAATTCTTTTGTGTGTCCCTGTAAATGAACGATAACTGCTATACACACAATATTCTGTAGTAAGTCTCTTGTAATGAACCTTATATAAATTTCAATGCGTTTAAAATAGTGAAACATTATTTAAATAAACCGCAGACGATTTTTCTCCATAGACGTAATGTAACGGAATTCTTTTGACTGTCCCTGTAAAGTAAGTATAAGTGCTATGCACACCCTATTCCATATTAAGCTTCTTCTAATGCACCTTAGTGATATATATAAATTTCAATGCGTTTAAAGTATTGAAACATTATTTAAATAAACCGCAAATGATTTTTCCCCATAGACCGCAATGTAACGGAATTCTTTTGAGTGTCCCTGTAAAAAAACTATAAGTGCTACACACTTCCGTTGAAATATGGAACATGCTATAGATAACGATTATAACATATAAAATTTGCAGGGCAATCCGAGCATATTTACGGGAGTTAGAGCACGGACAGACGGCAGACGGCAGACGGCCAGACGGCCAGACGGCAGACGGCCAGACGGCCAGACGGCAGACGGCCAGACAAACCGAAGTCATAAACACTTTTCAACTAGGTTGGAAAGTGTTAAAAATGAGGATTTGTAGATCTTCACTTGTTTAAAGCCCTTAAATTTGTTAATGAGTGAATTTAGGTTGTTGATAATTAACTTCATATTTTAAAGGATCTAATAATTTTATATCCATACTTGTAAACCTAAATTACCAGTCCCTTAAAGTATCAATTTCAGAAAAAGTACTATTTCTGTCATCGACGGTGTCATTTTGACTATGCAAAAGCAAAAAATGTGTATACGTAGTGTTATTTTAATGGGGTCCGGAACACATTAAAAAAAAAAATATTTTTTTTTTGAGTTAAAATTTAAAAATTTTCTGTGATGGTTAACCATATTATCTATCAACAAACTCACATGATAAAACTTCTCATAACTTTTTAAAAAAAAATAAATTTAAAATTCATTTAAAAAGTGGGGTAATTTAAAATCGTTATAACTCAAAATATTATTTGTAGACTTTCATTTTTTTTTCATTTAAATAAACAAAAATATATAAATTTGAATTTTGCTTCAGCATTTTAAAAAATATTAATAAAAAAAAGTTAAAATATTTAAAGTAAAAACTTTAAAAAAATGATGTAAAAAAATCATATTTTCAAAAGTAAATATTTTATTCAAGTTTTCTGAATCAAAATTAAAGTAAAATAACTGAAAAAGACATGTTCTAAGTTTGAGCCATTTATCTTTAACTGTTTTTGATTTATAATGATTTAAAGACGAGAATGCGTAAAAGAACCTATCATGCAGAAAAACGCAAAAACGTTTCCATAACAACCACTACTTGAAAGCTAGATTTTTAAAACAAAAAATTAATATATCCTGTTTTATTTAAGATAGAAACATGATTTAAACGTCATTTTAAACAGATAAAAACAGAGAATTTTTTAATACCATAAAATATTTTTCAAAAATTTGACGATTCTTGTGTCCCGGAACCCCCTTAACTTGAGGTCTCAAGAGGTTTAAGTTAAATTTATATCCTTGCTATTCGAAGAAAAATCTCTCATGAAATAATACACGGAGTTAAAGGAAACATATTTTTATTCAAAAGCGAATGGTCGTGGTAACTTGTATCACGCCAATGTTCCCAATTCGGAACATCTATATGAAATCATATAAAAATTAAATTTCATCAATATTGATTTGAAAAGATTAGCAAATATAATAGAAAGACGGCTGGATTTATTCAAATAGAAACTACATTTCAATCACAGACAGTGGGGGAAATGAACAGAAAATGCATGAAAAATGTTTTCATTTAAATATATAAGTTTTCAAACTAATGCATATCAGTTCTTAAATTATAAAATGAATCTTTCATTAATTCTTGCTACTTTGTTTTTTATTTAATCTACTCATCACTATATTCCATTTTTTAATCCAGTGTAAAATAATTATGCGTTCCAGTGTGTCACAAAAGATCAATGTTTCCAATTCGGAATGCCATACAAATAATATAAAAATTTGTCTTTCGAATTTAAGGGTCTAATATTTTTAAAATAAAGCATTAAGACAGTCAAGATATGCAAAATAAATAATTTAAAGTATATCTCGATCTGGATTCAGCCTATAAAAGCATAAATGTGAGTATTTTATATACTTTTTAGAGGGTTATTAATAACTGCAGCATTAATTAAATAATTCTCGAACCGAAATCTGAAGATAAAAGACAGAGAGGAGAAATTTCTATTATCCTCCTCTCTATTGATATAAACAATGGGAGTTCAGTTTTCAGTTCGTTAAGTTTCAGTTTTGTGTACTATTTAAAGTATAATTTTTTAATTTATTTTGAATATTTTTATTCTAAATTAACCAAGATATATAAAGGGAATTTTTTTTTTTACATTTAATTTCTTGCAATTAAACTCCTTATCAACATTTGCATTTTAAAATGTACTTTATGCATAATTTTCATAGATGTCAGGCTATAGATTATTAGAAAAATGTCTGATCTCCTTCTGCGATTTAATAGATATTTTATCTGTTAAACAGTTTGAAAGTATTAATTTAAGCATTGTTATTGATATAAACAATGGGAGTTCAGTTTTCAGTTCATTAAGTTTCAGTTTTGTGTACTATTTAAAGCATAATTTTTAAATTTATTTTGAATATTTTTATTCTAAATTAACCAAGATATATAAAGGGAATTTTTTTTTTTTACATTTAATTTCTTGCAATTAAACTCCTTATCAACATTTGCATTTTAAAATGTACTTTATGCATAATTTTCATAGATGTCAGGCTATAGATTATTAGAAAAATGTCTGATCTCCTTCTGCGATTTAATAGATATTTTATCTGTTAAACAGTTTGAAAGTATTAATTTAAGCATTGTTATTGATATAAACAATGGGAGTTCAGTTTTCAGTTCATTAAGTTTCAGTTTTGTGTACTATTTAAAGTATAATTTTTTAATTTATTTTGAATATTTTTATTCTAAATTAACCAAGATATATAAAGGGAATTTTTTTTTTTACATTTAATTTCTTGCAATTAAACTCCTTATCAACATTTGCATTTTAAAATGTACTTTATGCATAATTTTCATAGATGTCAGGCTATAGATTATTAGAAAAATGTCTGATCTCCTTCTGCGATTTAATAGATATTTTATCTGTTAAACAGTTTGAAAGTATTAATTTAAGCATTGTTATTGATATAAACAATGGGAGTTCAGTTTTCAGTTCATTAAGTTTCAGTTTTGTGTACTATTTAAAGCATAATTTTTAAATTTATTTTGAATATTTTTATTCTAAATTAACCAAGATATATAAAGGGAATTTTTTTTTTTACATTTAATTTCTTGCAATTAAACTCCTTATCAACATTTGCATTTTAAAATGTACTTTATGCATAATTTTCATAGATGTCAGGCTATAGATTATTAGAAAAATGTCTGATCTCCTTCTGCGATTTAATAGATATTTTATCTGTTAAACAGTTTGAAAGTATTAATTTAAGCATTGTTATTGATATAAACAATGGGAGTTCAGTTTTCAGTTCATTAAGTTTCAGTTTTGTGTACTATTTAAAGCATAATTTTTAAATTTATTTTGAATATTTTTATTCTAAATTAACCAAGATATATAAAGGGAATTTTTTTTTTTACATTTAATTTCTTGCAATTAAACTCCTTATCAACATTTGCATTTTAAAATGTACTTTATGCATAATTTTCATAGATGTCAGGCTATAGATTATTAGAAAAATGTCTGATCTCCTTCTGCGATTTAATAGATATTTTATCTGTTAGACAGTTTGAAAGTATTAATTTAAGCATTGTTATTGATATAAACAATGGGAGTTCAGTTTTCAGTTCATTAAGTTTCAGTTTTGTGTACTATTTAAAGCATAATTTTTAAATTTATTTTGAATATTTTTATTCTAAATTAACCAAGATATATAAAGGGAATTTTTTTTTTTAACATTTAATTTCTTGCAATTAAACTCCTTATCAACATTTGCATTTTAAAATGTACTTTATGCATAATTTTCATAGATGTCAGGCTATAGATTATTAGAAAAATGTCTGATCTCCTTCTGCGATTTAATAGATATTTTATCTGTTAAACAGTTTGAAAGTATTAATTTAAGCATTGTTATTGATATAAACAATGGGAGTTCAGTTTTCAGTTCATTAAGTTTCAGTTTTGTGTACTATTTAATGCATAATTTTTAAATTTATTTTGAATATTTTTATTCTAAATTAACCAAGATATATAAAGGGAATTTTTTTTTTTACATTTAATTTCTTGCAATTAAACTCCTTATCAACATTTGCATTTTAAAATGTACTTTATGCATAATTTTCATAGATGTCAGGCTATAGATTATTAGAAAAATGTCTGATCTCCTTCTGCGATTTAATAGATATTTTATCTGTTAAACAGTTTGAAAGTATTAATTTAAGCATTGTTATTGATATAAACAATGGGAGTTCAGTTTTCAGTTCATTAAGTTTCAGTTTTGTGTACTATTTAAAGCATAATTTTTAAATTTATTTTGAATATTTTTATTCTAAATTAACCAAGATATATAAAGGGAATTTTTTTTTTTACATTTAATTTCTTGCAATTAAACTCCTTATCAACATTTGCATTTTAAAACGTACTTTATGCATAATTTTCATAGATGTCAGGCTATAGATTATTAGAAAAATGTCTGATCTCCTTCTGCGATTTAATAGATATTTTATCTGTTAAACAGTTTGAAAGTATTAATTTAAGCATTGTTATTGATATAAACAATGGGAGTTCAGTTTTCAGTTCATTAAGTTTCAGTTTTGTGTACTATTTAAAGCATAATTTTTAAATTTATTTTGAATATTTTTATTCTAAATTAACCAAGATATATAAAGGGAATTTTTTTTTTTTTACATTTAATTTCTTGCAATTAAACTCTTTATCAACATTTGCATTTTAAAATGTACTTTATGCATAATTTTCATAGATGTCAGGCTATAGATTATTAGAAAAATGTCTGATCTCCTTCTGCGATTTAATAGATATTTTATCTGTTAAACAGTTTGAAAGTATTAATTTAAGCATTGTTATTGATATAAACAATGGGAGTTCAGTTTTCAGTTCATTAAGTTTCAGTTTTGTGTACTATTTAAAGCATAATTTTTAAATTTATTTTGAATATTTTTATTCTAAATTAACCAAGATATATAAAGGGAATTTTTTTTTTTTACATTTAATTTCTTGCAATTAAACTCCTTATCAACATTTGCATTTTAAAATGTACTTTATGCATAATTTTCATAGATGTCAGGCTATAGATTATTAGAAAAATGTCTGATCTCCTTCTGCGATTTAATAGATATTTTATCTGTTAAACAGTTTGAAAGTATTAATTTAAGCATTGTTATTGATATAAACAATGGGAGTTCAGTTTTCAGTTCATTAAGTTTCAGTTTTGTGTACTATTTAAAGCATAATTTTTAAATTTATTTTGAATATTTTTATTCTAAATTAACCAAGATATATAAAGGGAATTTTTTTTTTTTACATTTAATTTCTTGCAATTAAACTCCTTATCAACATTTGCATTTTAAAATGTACTTTATGCATAATTTTCATAGATGTCAGGCTATAGATTATTAGAAAAATGTCTGATCTCCTTCTGCGATTTAATAGATATTTTATCTGTTAAACAGTTTGAAAGTATTAATTTAAACATTGTTATTTTTCATGTAAGGAAATAAAGTAACGGTAGAAATTAACTTTATTTTTTGATTTTCTATATAATTGTAGTGAAGAAAGTTTCCTACAAATATTTGTAAGTAAATTACGAACATATAAACTATTTTAATGATGTAAAGTTTGGAAATATTCGTTCAAATAAAGTCGTGGTTATAAGTAATGATATCTATTTTTCCAGATACTAAAATAAATTTATTTTGCCTAATCATTTATTTTATGTACTTATTTTAATATACTAAATTAAATTGGACCTTATCATCAAATTTAAGAAAATATTCATTTTATGTTTTAACAAATAAATTCACGCCACACAAAATATAAACCCGATTCTTCATTTTGAGGTAATTTTTTAAAATATTTCATTTCATACAGTTTCTTTTTTAGGCTTTTTTTAAAAACTAGAATTTATCATACACTGTATCTTATGAACAAATAGTGATTTATCTTTTATGAACATTATATCATAATTTTCTTTTTGAACCACATGCTACACTGTTTCCGTTTTCCATTTAAAGAGAAAATTGTTTCTCGGTTACTCCAAGAAAACTCTTTCTGCGAATGGTATATGACATTAAATGAAATGTTCTTTTCTTGAAAAGTGAGTGAAAACGTTAAATGTGAGTTTTGTAAACTTCTGAGACAGATTAAAAAGAGAACTGCAATATTAATTAAATAATTTCTAAAGTGAAATGTTACAACAAAGAAAAATTCCCGTTATTATCTCTTCTGCAGAAGTAAACAATGAGTTTTCAGTTTTCAGGTTTTTCAAGTTTCATTTCCGTATAATTTCTAATTAATTTTGCACACTTTTGTGGTAAATAAATCCTTTCAGATTAAAAGCAAAATAGTTCTTCGATAATACTTGATTACTATTAATTAAATTCCTTATTAAAATTTACATTGTAAGTAGTTCTTTATAAATCATTTTCATACGCTTCTGGAAGTAGATTATAAGCTAAATTTGCGACGGGTATGTGCATTTTAATGAATATTATAACTGATGAATAACTTCTAAAACAATAATTTAAATATTACCTTGATATTATAAGATAAAAAATAAGAAAATGGGAGAAATTATGTTTTCTTTGTGATATTATATAAAATTGATTTAATGAACATTGTCTACAAATATTTTGAAGTAAACTATCTATACACAACGTTCTTCTAAAGAAGTACGAATTATGTTTCTCCAAAAGTGGTCGATGTGATTAGAATTAATAACTATTTTTATTCAAATATTCAAATTAAATTATTCAGTCTAGTCATTAATTTTTATTCATCTGTATCCAGGTGTTAAAATTAATTTAGACTAAGTTTAAAATTAAAGAAATTATTTTTATTTTTATTTATGTAAAACGTCATACCATATAAAATATACTTGGCATCCTCTTCCCTTAGTATAATCTTCAGGTTACGATCTAAATTTAAGAATCCTTCATTACATACAATCTTTTTCTGAGGTTTTTTTTTTTTTTTTTTTTTTTTTTTTTTTTTTTTTTAAATCGAATAAGTCGTATACTTTATCTTAAAATCAAGTAATGATTTACATTTTTATAAACTTCATATCATTAATTATGGAAAACGTCATACCACATCAAATACACTTGGTATCCAGATCTTCAGGTTACGATCTAAATTTAAGAATTCATTATTATATACAATCTCTTTTTGAAGCTTTTTTCCGAACTCGAATGTGTGATATAATTTATCTTAAAATCAAATAATGATTTATATTTTTAAAAATTTCATATCATATTTTTTAAGCACATTTTACGTTATTTCTCATTTTTTGTTTAAAGAAAAAAAGTTTTCAGATTACTTTAGTAAGCGAAAAATATCTCTTGAAGTAGTACACAGCGTTAAATGAAATGTCCTTTTATTCAAAAGTGAATGGCACTATTAAATTTGAGCTTTGTAAACTGTTTGGCAGATTAACAACTGCAACATTAATTAAATTGTTTGGAAAATGAAATATGAAGATAAAAGGCAGTGAAGAAAACTTTTCCACTATTCGCTCTTCTATTGAAGTAAACAATACGAATTCAGCTTTTCAATTCTTCAAGTTGTTGTGTAGTCGGCTGTACTAAGAAAATTTTGTAATTAATGTTGAATACTTTTGGATTAAATAAATCAATGAATATTTAAAGAAAAACCTACCTCGTTAATATTTTATTCTATTATTTACAATTCTTATTAAAATTTGTATTTTAAGAAGATCTTTAGAAATCATTTTCATACGTTTCTGGCAGTGGCATATAAGCCAAATTTGAGAAATGTATATGCGATTTAATGTATATTCAATCTGTCGAACAGCTTAAAAATAAATATACACAACATTATTTTAAAGATGTAAATATTAACTATATTCGCACAGAAAGGTGGGTATTATTAATTATAATATCCACTTTTATTTGGATATTAAAATTGATTTAATATATCTAATCATTTTTGCCACCTTTATCCAGTTTTTATAATTTTTCTTGTAGTATTTTGCATAAAGCAATTATTTATTTTATATATCAGTGAAAAAAATTCATAGTATACAAAATAGTTTGAACACACAATTCTCCAAAGTCTGATTTTAGGAATCTTCACTATATACATTTTATTTCTTAGGCTTTCTTTTCCAAATAGAATTTATCATATACTTTTCCTTATGAACAAATAATGATTTATCTTTTAAGGAACTTCGTCTCATAATTTACTACTTTTGAACTACATGCTGCATTCTTACCTCTTTTCCAATGATATATTAAATTATTTCCTGCCTACTAAAAAATAAAATCTGTCTTGAAATAGTACACAAAATTAAGCGAAACGTCCTTTTATTCAAGCTTGAATGGCAATATTAAATCTGAGTTTTATAAACTTCCTGGCACGTTGTTAATAACTGCAACATTAATTAAATAATTTCCAAAATGAAATATAAAGATAAAAGATTGGGAAGAAAAATTTCGATTGTCCTCTTTTCTATTGGAGTGAACAATGCGGTTTCAGCTATTCAGTTTTCAAGTTTCAGTTTCGTATATTGTTTTAAAAAGAGTGTTCTAATTAATTTTGCATAATTTTATTCTAAATATAAAAATGAATGTTGAAGGAAAATGGATTCATTGATAATATTTTATTCCTAGTAATTAAAATCCTTATTAAAATTTGTATTTTAAATACTACACTATACATCAATTTCATATATTTCCGAAAGTAAATTACTAGCAAAATTTAAGATCTTTTGCTCTTTAATAAATATTCGAGCCATTAAATAACTTGAATTTAAATAAGTGGGATATTTTCTTATTTATTTTATAAAAGGTTATAAGGAAATTACAGAAATGTTTTTTTTTTTTCATTTCTATATAATTGTGTTTAACAAAATTTGATATTTCCTATAAATCAATTATCAATCTACAACATTATTTTAAAAATGTAAAGATTAAATATTTGCATTAAGAAAAAGTTAGTGTAATCTCGCCCACTTTTATTAAGATACTAATGCTAACTGAAAGCCATTTTCAAATTATTGAAACTAATCATTTTATTTTTTAATATCGAAATGATACCACAACAAGAACGAAAAATCATGCGTCAAGCATAGATTATGTAACACTTTCCAACGCTTCCAAAATAATTTTACAAATCATACCGTTTAATAAGCTAAAAGATAACATCTAAGAAATCCGAATACTTTTATTCAGCCCTGTATAGGATCTATAGATTTGTATATATACTACATAGGATGCTAAATTTTAGTTCAGTTAGGAAACGCGTAGCACAGTTTAAAATTTTCCGTCTGGAGTTAAATAATACGGAAATGTGTTCGCGAACTTTTGTGCTTCCCTGTATAGGATCTACAGAATTTATACACACCATGTAATAGACAAAAAGCGAGTTAAATTAAAATCGCGTTCATTAACTTAAAACGCACTTCCAGGAATTATTGTTAACATACAGTAGAGAATTCTTTTGTGTGTCCCTGTAAATGAACGATGACTGCTATACACATAATATTCTGTAGTAAGCCTCTTGTAATGCACCTTATATAAATTTCAATGCGTTTAAAATAGGGAAACATTATTTAAATAAACCGCAGACGATTTTTCTCCATAGACGTAATGTAACGGAATTCTTTTGACTGTCCCTGTAAAGTAACTATAAGTGCTATGCACACCCTATTCCATATTAAGCTTCTTCTAATATACCTTAGTGATATATATAAATTTCAATGCGTTTAAAATAGTGAAACATTATTTAAATAAACCGCAAATGATTTTTCCCCATAGACCGCAATGTAATGGAATTCTTTTGAGTGTCCCTGTAAAAAACTATAAGTGCTACACACTTCCGTTGAAATAGGGAACATGCTATAGATAACGATTATAACATATAAAAATTGCAGAGCAATCCGAGCATATTTACTGGAGTTAGCGCACGGCCAGACGGCCAGACGGCAGACGGCAGACGGCAGACGGCCAGACGGCAGACGGCCAGACAAACCGAAGTCATAAACACTTTTCAACTAGGTTGGAAAGTGTTAAAAAATGTATTCGCCATTCAATTCTCTAAGATAAAATAAAATTTAAAGAATCTTTCAATAGAAGCAGATTCCTTCATATGTATTTTTCTTTCAACTAATATTTTTGTCACATACGTTATCCTATGACAGGGTCGGCGAACCTATGGCACGCGTGCCGCAGCTGGCACGCGACAGGATACTTTTGG
The DNA here is from genome assembly GCA_963931845.1 of Maratus michaelseni. Lineage (NCBI taxonomy): Eukaryota > Metazoa > Arthropoda > Arachnida > Araneae > Salticidae > Maratus > Maratus michaelseni. The sequence goes on along the minus strand of OZ007592.1, from coordinate 164,256,543 downwards.
CACGCCGTTAATTTAAATTCTAAATCAAAATTCAGTCAAACTCCTAAAAATTCTGAACCTCATTATTTTTCTTTCATTAATACACGAGCTTGACTGAAAATAGCTTTTGTTTGTTATAATAAGTACTTGTATACTTGTTATATAATTGAATTACCTGCTCAGAACTTCTGACCCCCTCTCCCCTCCCCACCTTCTTCCTCGGTTTTGTACTGCAGACGCCGATTATTCGCACTGAAAGAGAGATAAATATAGCAAACAAATTATTTCTTGCTTGTTTGGTTTCTGAAATTTCTACATCATTTAATGCATGTTGATTTGCATATGAGGCTTTATTCAACTGTTGCTGTAATTTGTTAATTAATTTTCAATCAGTTAAAATGACAAAAATTTTAATAAAACTATTAAAATGTCCTTTTTTCAGATAAGTTGAGAAAAAAATAATACATTGGTTGTTAAAACAGTTGTAAAATGAAATGAAAACTATAATTTCAAAAGTACGCTGTCTGCCGGTAGTGTAAAAACATGAAAAAATGGGATTTTTATACAATTTAAAGATATTTTCAATAAATAAATACCAAACAAAAGCTATTAGATTTTTTCGGCGCGTAGCGATAACTTACTCTAATCATTATTTTTAACTAATCATTATATTACTCTAATTTTTAATTATTTAATTCATTAAAAATGCCTAAATTAAGATAATATAAAAAAATGAGAATACTAATATGTTCAATACTGAAAAACGAGAAATATTTTTGTCCTTCTATGTATCGACTTCATGGAGCGGGGAGAGGGGTAATTAATCTATGAGATGACTGGCTGCCGACTCAATTCTGTTATATATAAATCAGAGTAATCTCACTGGCAAGTCAGTTTATTATTATTCTGATTTTATTTTATTTTAGTGATGCTTTCATCAATTCTATTATGCATGATCTTTTTTATTGTTAAATTAACTTCATTATAATCAACAATGGTTATCTAAGACTGATTAGATTGCATCGTTAAAATAACATTTATTCAACATAACCAATTTGGCTAAAAAATAGAAAGTGCCAGATAGTAGAGAATTTCAAACGTGGGGGACTGAGAAATATGAGATGATTAATAAAGATGTTAAGATTCTGTCCGGGACAGTGGTCTGCAGTAAAACTGCATTATGAAACAAATCACAAACCTATTTCCCCAAAAAGTTATGCAGAAGAAAAGGAATTCATTTCCAGTGCTATTAAAGAGAAAATAAACTGTTGACATCTATGATTACATATATCAGCAAAGATTTTCAAACTAGTGTCGCAAGTTTCTCGGCTGCGAATGTCATTGTTCGGAATGGTACATTTTTCTGTGATGGAAAGTTTTTGAAGGGATCCTGGTTAACATGCGCTCCATCACTTTTTGACGATTTTGAAAATAAAAATAAAATAATTCAACTAATTAAAGATGCTTCTTTATCAAGACATACAGTCAAAGATAGAATCTTAAAAATGGCAGAAAATGTAAGAGAGCAACCAAAGTCTGATATCCTCTTCTCCTTTCACATTATTTTGTTTATTGTTTATTGAGAACATACATCTGACTTGTGTGCTTGACATCAAGTACCCGCTTATAAGTCACCGTCAATATACAGGGACGAGATAGCCACAAGGAAAATTACAACACCAGAGAGTTACATCCAGGAGCTCCACAAAGTGTGTGCAATGGAGCTGGCGGGAGTCGAACCCGCCGACCTGACTCCTACGCTCACAAGCGATTAGCAGAATAGTGTCTTAACCACTCGGCCACGGAGGCCCCATTATTTTGTCTTGACGAAAGTTCAGATGTAACCAAATCTGCTCGTTTAGATGTTCTTGTACGGTGTTTTGTTGAAAATGGTATTAAGGAGTAATTATTCTCGGTATTATCATTATCAACTGCAACTAAAAGGTGAAAATATTTGTACAGCAGTTATAAATTCACTTACTGAAAAAGAAATAAATGTGTCTAAAACAGTTTCTGTTACAACTGCTGGGGGCTCCAGTATAATGGGTAAAATAAATGGTTTTTTCAGTTTATTTCAAACTCACATTGGCCATATTATTCTTGGATTTCACTGTATCATACATCAACAAGTCCTGGGTGCATAGGCTGGTTTTGAATCTCTTGGTGATATTTAGCAGTAATCACAAAAATACGAGGGCTGTAAATTAAGTAATGGCAACATAGGTATAAATCAATTTTTAATGAACTTACAAGTACAATTACATTACATTCCTTCTATGTAATCGCCAGCAAAGCTTATAACCTTTTGACAAATATCGGGAAGCCGTTGTAGACCAGTGGCAAGGTGTTGATTGTTGATGTGAGTGACCGAGCGCCCTACTGCATGGATTCCTACGGCATCTCATTTCGACCCAAACGAAATGCTTGAATTCATCGTGCTACTGTTCTATACGGTAAAGCATTTGTGCCACAGGCTTCCACTAATCCTCGATAGCATTCTGTTGCATTTTTGCCACGGGCAACCTCGATTTTAAATTACGACCGCGGACGCTGATCACCTTTTGAAAACATGCTTTAGAGCGATGGAAACTAAACTCCTCACTTTTACGCCACACAACAACTACCCTTCTAAGCAGATCGACTGTTTTTTGCGCTCTACACATCGACAACAGCTCCACCTCACCGCTCCCATATCCTATTTGCGCATGCACACCCTTCTGCGAGTTTCAAGGTTAAGTTGCCACTATTTAATTTACAACCCTCGTAGTTAACCTCATATCGTCACAGGCTTTAAATAAACGAAAGTTTGACGCTTTGTTAGATTTACCTTGTTTCGACAAGCGATAGCTGCAAACTGATAGAAGAAACAAACATTTGTGACAATGAGAGTGATAACGAACTCGGTGAACAGAAACTAACACACGAGTAGTAATTTACCAACTGGACGAAAAATGTCCGGGCCAGGATTCGAACCTGGGATCGCTTGGCTGAAGCCGCCACGCTCTACCACTGAGCTATCCCGGTCGAATCTGGAGGGCATAATTCATCCAGTTAACCTTATTGATCAGAGAATCTGGTTTGATATTTTAATCAGCTCAACAGAAAAGATCGCAGGTAAAGGAACTCCAGTAAACGCTGGATACGTGATTACACTAGATTAGTTTTAACACAATTATTTCAAATTGTTAAATAAATCATACGAGTAGTAATTTACTTACTACTTAGTAAAAATTACTACTCGTATGATTTATTTACCAATTTGAAATAATTGTGTTAAAACTAATCTAGTGAGAAACTAACACATTAATTCCAAGATGCTGTGGCTGCATTACGTACTTTACGAAGTTTTAAATTTTCTTCTGAAAAAAGATTTTTCTGCAAATCTTACGAAATTAGAATTAAAATAAAATTACCTCAATTATAAAACCACCACTCTGCTTAAAATGTCAAAATCAACAGATCCCAAGGGCAACGTCACGTATTACCATAATTATTACAGTCATTTGGCAAGTTGTCTCGATTTTAGATTTTAATACCTTTTTTAAGATTAATATAATTATTTCTTATGTATGATCTTCTTTCTATAATTATTACTATCATTAATTAATCTTTTCTTGTGACAAGTTGTTTACGTTTGAGTTGCGGGTGGGGGGGGGGGGGGAGGGGAGGGCGTTGTCGTTGGCACGCCATGGTCCCTTGAAAATTTTTTTGACAAAAAGTGGCACGCGGATGTGAAAAGGTTCGCCGACCCTGTCCTATGAGAAACTAATGATTTATATTTCTGTGCACTTTATTTGAAAAATTTCTTTTTCTAAACCTCCTGCTACACTTGCTCATATTTTTTTTCAATAAAAGAATAAATTATTTCCTGCTTACTCAATAATGAAATTTCTTAAACAGATCTTTTGTTTAAGAAATATTAAATTATTTTTAATAATGCACAAAATTAAATGAAATATCCTTTAAATTAAAACTGAATAGCAATATTGAATGTGTGCTTTCTAAATTTATTGGTAGATCAATTACAGCAACATTAATTAAATAATTTTCAAATAGAAATTTAAAAAGAGTGACAAAAAAAATTGATCAACACCTTTTCTGTTAATGTAACCAATCCAGTTTCAGCTTCTCAGCTCTTCAAGTTTCAGTCCAGTGTGCTTTTCTAAGAAAAGCGATCTTCCTGTTTCAGTTTGGAATATTGTTCTAAGAAGAGTTTTATAATTAATTTTGCATCCTTTTTTTGAAAATAATTAATGAATATGAATTGAATAGTGATTAATTGATGTTATTCGATTTTTAGTAATATAAATTTTTCATTGAAGGGTAATTTCTAGGAATGCTGCGCTGAGCTGCTGTTGGTGCCATGTCAAAGTCACAGACTGCCTTGGACATTCTGTGGTGTTAAATGTTCTTTTGGTGGAAGGTCAGTAGGTATTGGAGCGGTATCGACACAGGAGATTTCTCTCCCTTCCGGTTAAGGCTGTTCGTCAGTGAACTCCACGATTCCCCTCGCCAATGTTAAACTTATGGGGATAGAATGCATTCGTATGTTTAAAATATCTCCTTGGGAAATTACTATATTTAATTTCTATTTTCTGTAATGCTTCATAATTTATAGTTTTATGCGTTAAAATCTTAGCGAAACTCAATAAGATTTTAACATTTTGCATAAAATTAAGTATGTATTTTAGAAAAAAAATGACAACTAAGAAAAAACAGGAGACATCCTTTAAAAAGAGCACAAAGAAAGAAGTAGCTAAAAATATTAATTTCCCGAAGTGATCTTTTAAATATACGAATTCATCCTACGCCCATAAGAATAACATTAGCGAGGGGAATCGGTAAGTTCAATAGCGAACACTCTTAAGATCAAAATTGTGAGAAAACATTGAATCCAACTCAGCCCCTGTATTACTTCGTCAAATACAAGCTGCACGTGCACACCTTCGTCCTGTGTTAACGGAACCAGTCATCTCGTTTCGCTAGGCTATGGGGCACATGTAACAACAACGAATTTCCGATGAATTTTTTTATAACTTTACACGTAAGTTTTATATGTTTCAGGCAGTAAATTATTATCAAAATAGGTTATGCATGTTAATATATATATGCCTGCAATTGTGTGGTAGCGGACACGAAACGGACTTGGATGGATTGTTGAGCATTGTATTTTGGTTTGTTTTCTGGCTGCGAGGCTCAGGTTTGGATACAAATTATACTTATTTTCTACTGTGTTTTAATTCAGCTGTTTCTTGGGATTGTGATATGCTGTTTAATGTGGCGTCGGGTCCAGTGAGTGAGAGTTTGCAATATGCTTTCGAATGTTTTTGCACTTGATTTATGCATTGCGACACTCTGGCAATGCCACTGCCACTTTTGGACTGTTTTATCCTCCATAAATTTCGTTCTGAAGCATGGCTGTTATTTTTATATTATACCCACTGCGGATGAGGCCACAGCCTTTTAGTTTAGTTATTTTGTTCTGGATTGATTTGTTAACGTTATTTTCTTTGATGTTTTGCTTGTCGAAGTTTAAACATGGTGTGCAATTCAGATTCTGCCAAATACTTTCATAATATGGTCTACTATATATAATTTGCGTGGTTGTTTGCGGCTATAGCACCTTATCACATAAATGCTATTGTTTTGAAATTTATTTGGCTGATATATATATATATATATATACATATGAAACACTTTAACACTATAACACTTTAAGCGACTTTAATGACTACAAGGAGATTGTTTCCTTGTTTGTTTTATATAACGATGTAACAACGTAATAGAAATTATGTTTTTTTTCTATTTCTTTATTATTTTCTATTTATATTTTTCAGCGTTTAAGAAAATTTTAATAATTGCAGTAAGGTAAAATCAAATTTTAAGACATTTTCATTACAAATGGATTCTATCTTATGAACTCTTATTCAACTAGAATTGAAGTTACATACTTTGTCTTATGAGCAAGAAGCAAATTGACTTTTTAAGAATCTCATATCATAATTAGCTTTTCTTTAACCACATACTACACTGTTTCCTCTTTTCCGTTTAGCGAAATTGTTTTCAGGTTACTCGAAGAGGAATCTCTCTTTAAATATTATACAAATTAAATAAAACGTTCTTTTATACAAAAACAAATGACAATAACTTAGTTTTGTGATTAATTTGAGTAATTTATAAATGGGAGTTTTGTTAAATTTTGGCACGTTATTAATATCGGTAATATTATTAAATAATTTCCACCATGAAACATGAAGCTAAAAAACAGAGAATTTAAAAATCGATTGTTTTATTTTCTTTTGAACTAAACATTGCGATTTTGTCTGTTCAAATCTTCGTTTCAGTCTCGTATATATTTTTTAAGAATATTTTTCTAACTTATTTTGCACATTTCTGTTTTAAATAAATCGATGTATATTAAATGAAAAATGATCCCTAGATAAAATTGGATTTCTAGTTAGTAAAATCCCTATTATATTTTGTATTTTAAAAATACTTTACAAATAATTTTCATGCGTTTCAGATAGTAGGTTAATAGCAAAATATGCGATTTTGTTTTTACGAAATTTTAAATATTCTATCTTTTAAAAACCTTTTGAAAAATAATAATCGAAACTTTGCTTTATTTTTCTTTATGTCATATACGAAGTATATAAAACGTCCATTTATTCAAAAGTGAAAGGTAATATTAGATATAAGCTTTGTAAACATCTTAGAAGATTATTAATAAACTGCAACATTCATTAAATAATTTACAAAATGAAATATGAAGATAAAAGGAAGTGAAGAAAAATTTTCACTATTTTCTCTTCTATTGAAGTAAATAATGCGATTTCAGCTCTTAAGCTCTTCAAGTTTCAGATTGGTATCATGTTCTAAGAATAATTTTCTAATTAATTTTGCACATTTTTGTAGTAAATAAATGAATGAATATTCAAAGAAAAATGATTTCTCAATGATATTTGAGATATAGTAACTAAAAACCTTATTACAAATAGTATTTTAAAGAGTACTTATAAATCATTTTCATGCAATGTTTAAAAAAATATGCGATTTGTTTCTGCGAATTAGTAAAATTATTCTGTCTATTAAGCAAATTGAACGACAAATATATTGATTTTTTTGTTTTTTGGAAATATAAAAATAAGGCAAAACAAGAAATCAAATATTTTTTTATCAAATTTGTATACCATTTTATAAGAAAATTGAAGGTTTTCTACAAATATTTCAAAGTAAGTTACCGGGCCATAACATTGCTTTAATGATATAAATATTCGTAAAGTTTGCGTAACCCCTTGAGGGGCACCGGTATATAATATATACCATTTTTTAATATATAACTTTGTCACCAATATTATTAAATAAAAAGTCCTTCCGGCCTGTACCGGGAGGAAAAGGTAGCTTTCCTATATCTTCGTTTTAAAATTTTAGCTACACGAAAACAGCAAGTTAAAATGCAAAGAAACGTTTACAAAAGATTCGTTAATACTGAATTTGAATAAGAAATTCGCCAAATTATTGAGCAATAGCCAAATTGGCTTCATTTATGAAGACTTATTTTGGTCGCCAAATTTGGCGATATTTCGCCAAATGTCGCCAATTTTGGCGCTAACGGATATGAATATATAGTTTTATGCGTATGATTGGGAAAATTGTTACAACAATGAAAGAAAATAATTTGCGAGTAATCGCGTTAATGTGCTGTTTTGTTTCAAAATGTCAGCCACCCTAGAATTTCAAACTGCTCTATCTCAGCCATTTTTTAAGATAGAGGTAAACCAAAAAATGCTATGGAATCCTTGTATCAAGGCCTAACACGTTATTAAAAAATAAATTTGAATTTTTAAATTTTTTGTATATTTATTTTAGTTTTTAATTTTTAAATGGCCGCCATCTTGAAACAAAATGGCGGATCAAGCTGGCCAACGAACTCGGTCGAGACATTGGTTAGCTTAATACACACAATTAGTTTCATCAAAATTGATTTATAAATACGAGCATTATCGTATGACATAGGTCAGATATATATATATATATATATCAACAAACATTTGAACGGAGGGTGGTTTTGGGGTCTGGGGGTCATGATCGGTGAAAATATATCGAAATTTTCCGGAACTGCTTTCCTCCGAACGGTTGCAATAGGTAGCTTTATACTTTTTTGTATTGAAAGCTACCTAAAATATTTGGTATTGTTTTTTGCAGATTGAGAAGGTAAAAATTTATTATTAAAAGTTACTGGTGTCGAAACATCGCAAAATTTAGCATTTTTAGACCACGTGCGTGCCCTTCAAGGGGTTAAAATGGCTCGTTGGTAATGATTAAGAGTTACGTTTACCCTAACAATACTGTTACATTCTGGGTGTCAATGTTGATCATTGAACGTGCATACCGTAGTTGTAAATATTGGATGCATGGAATGATTCTTTTTTTTTTTTTTTTTTTTTTTTTTTTTGAATTTACTATTAGACAAAAATAGTAAGTATGGATTTCCACACAAAGACTATCGTTGTTGAAAATAATACGATTATAAATGTACATAAATTTTATGTCTTTCTTTAATTCCACCTCTAATAAATCAGTTGATATCATTAAAATATTCTAGCCGTATTTGATGCGGAACGTGGTGGCGTGAGTTCTTCGAAAATTCCAGAGTATTTTATCATTTTAATCCTTGCATTCATTACATCAAATTGACGTTCACTGCAAATGTTTTGTTGCGTTATATGCGGTCACAAATGTGCTGTTCGATTAATAGCATAAAAAGAAATCTTGATATTCGAGCTTGAGATGGCCAGCTTCGTCGGTCACATGGTAGTTCCCAAGAACGTCGTGCGCAATGAGCCTGACATGCCGCTTTTGATTTACTAATTTATCTTATGGAAAATTTTTATTCTTACTGAAATGAGTGCTATATATATAAATTTTAAACGCGCTAAAATTTAAAAAAAACTCTGAAGGGGCAACAAAAAAGTTGTATTTACTCAATTAAAACAACATTTATAAAATTCGTCAATCTACAAAAAATATTGAACTTACATATAGTTATCGATATGTTTTGTATGTTTTAAGTGTCACAGCTCATTCCAAAGACGGCATCTGTTCTTCTACTTCACTGGTATGGCAGGTAGCACACATGAAAACAGCATGTGAGAGGCAAATAGAATTGTGACGCATTTTTCACTCATAGTTGATAATCTTCTCATATTAGTCTCTGAAGTACATGTTTCACATGTTTGTCATGTTCTGCGTCTTTAACGTGGTTTCTGGGACTCATCAGCATTTTCATTTTTTTTTATGGATTTTATGGAATATAGTCAGTTTTTTTTGGAGATGTGATGCCATCCAAATAAACGATATACTTCATTGGCCAAGTTGACCAAGCGTGTTCGTGAGAGAGTTGTTTTATGATCACCCATTTTTCTGAACTGCTAGGAAATTTCTCACATGTATGACCTAAGAATTGATTCCACAAATGTTTAATAATTACAAAATAGATTATCACGGGCCACCGTTTCATTTTGCGAGACACACTGTATGAAACACTCATCTTATCTGCAATATATACTCCTAACTTGGTAGAATTATAGAAACTTATTATTTATGATTTTCGTTTTTCACAAGTAGAAAGATCAATTGATTGATCGTTTAGCAGGGATTTTTGCCTTTTCTTGGAGTGTAAGATACCGAGGTAGTACCGTTATTGTTGAAGCCGAAAATGCTGAAGTATTTTGCTCTGCTTTTAGTAACAATGAACTCATTTGGTAGCTCTTTTCGGTATTTTCTTACTGTGCTAACGTGTGATAGTCTTTTCTATTTCAATTCATTGACAAGACTCAACTGTGTGAACCAGTTTTTAGTCGTTATGTTTCTTCTTAAACCAAACAATAGCTCAGTTAACCTTTACACTACATCAAGAGTACTGTTACTTATACGGAAACTTCGTTTTGCTTTCTAGCATAAATTTCGAAGTTATAGAAATAAAACATTTTAGCATCTACAAGGGCGTAGATTTGTATTCCATATTTGCTTGGTTTGGAGGGAATATATTGCCGGAAAGGACAACTGCCATACGGAAAGGAGGCAAAATTTCAGAAATCGTTGTATTTTCATTAAAACAGTAACTCCTTTGACTATTGTGTACAAATTTTGTGAAAACATTGTTTGGAGAAGGCGATCCTGTTCCTTTCTGGCAGATCTTGTTTCGCTTGGCGGCTATCAAACGAAGGCACCGCTTGATAAACTTGAACCTTTTGATGACATCATGAGGCTGAACTTTGCGATTCCGTCGTCTTTTTTCCCCCAAAGTTCTTCTAGGGTTAGACTATTCACCTTGTAAGCACATGCCAAGTACAGCAATTCTATAAATGCTCTTATTTCACTCAAGTCTGGATGTTTTACATTCCGCTCTCTGAAAAATTATTCCTTGATGACATCTAGGTACTGATTAGTGTACTTCAGGATATCATTCGGAATATCATAGATAAACAAGCAATTCCAGCAGCATTCGACAGGAGTTTTTGCCGACTTCGCTTCTCCAATAACTCCAGGTAAATATATAGTGATGTTCTGGAGCGCTCTTTGAACACTTCTTCGCCGGATTGTTTCCCCAAAAAATGTGTTGCTTTCAAAAAATGTGTTACTTTCAGAATAATCGTCATCATCTTCATCGATACCCATTTGTGTTGTTTCATCCTTCTTCACGTTCTTCTACGCCAGCTTCTGAAGCAACATCGCTTTCTTCTACAAAATCTTAATCCCCGTCATCTTCATCAGACTCTGCCAATAAACAGCGAATATCCTCCAGGTCTTAAAGATTTATGATATCGTATAGTTCGTATAGTCTCTCTATTTTTTTTTGACATTTTGCAGCTTTAAACAAACAAACAACTTCGTTTCACAAGACGTACCTTTTCAATTTTTATAACTAACTGACACGGCCGGCGCGTTGCCCGGGCTATTAAATATATTAGATATCTAATTACACATGTATCATTAGTATATTATTAGGATATCATACAGTATATTTGACTAAACAATGCAATAGAATGCGCAATTTTTCCCGTTCTCGCAAATTTCGGGTTTGAAAGCGAGCAAAAATCCCCAATTTTTATAGAAATCTTCAGGGCATCAAAATAAAATTTAAGTTTTTAACCTCAAATTCCGTTACTTAAATTTACACAGATCAGCGAATGTCAAAATTTTGAAAAAATTCGTTTTTTACAATAGCAAATTTGTTATGATTATTTTTTTTAAATATATAATTTGACTGATTGAAAATTTGTAACTGAAATAAAGTGTCCACCGATTTTAAAAAGCAGTTCCTGAAAAAGACATGCTTTTATTGTTTATTGTTTACTCGCTGTGGAGCACGAGTGAAAGTATAGCTCCAAAATTGTGCTTTCACTTTTGAAACTCATTTCTAACTAATAAAAAAAGATTTTCGTATATAGAAAAAGTAATTCATTTAAGCGACAAAAAACCGGTCAAAATGGTAGTCAAACAAAGAATAGTTTTTTTAGTCGTCAATTATGCTTCTTGGACTTTAACTTTCGATTCATGTTTTTCAATCGTTAGTAATTATGATGGTTTATTCATTCAATACACTTCTCGTCTCCATTAAATTTGTCCTGCTCATTTCATAGACCTCACACTACTCTAGCAGAGGAGTCGGAAGTAGGGCGCTACAAGTAGCGAAACTACAGTAGTCGCTACATTTTACAGTAGTTTGTAGTGTAGCGCGCTACATTTTGAGCAATGTAGTGTAGAAAGTAGCGCGATACAAAAAAAAATCAGTAGTTTGTAGCGAAAACTGACGCTACTTTTAATGCTACTTCAGGGGGTGAAATGTGCCATCTGCAAATCAATTGACCGAAACTTGCTTCTTTTGCGCAAAATTTGTTCTTCTCAACAGCAAATCTCAGCTATAGTGTATAGTTATAGCAACGCATCGCATGGCGTCATAGATTTATCCCATTGACACTTGCTTCTAAAACCAGATTCTAGATTATAAACATCTCTCTTAATTTTTCTACTAAATTTTTAATGTGTGTATAAACTAACATTTTGGAGACAAACGCAAAACATTTCCTAGTATATGTTATCTCTCTTAATTTTGAAATGCCCTCCCTTATGTCGCATTTATTTAATTGTATCTCGGCAGACGCGATATAACGAGGGGCCGCTTTATTATTTAATCCGTATCTCCATTTCTAGTGTAAATTGAACCTTTTCACAAAATCTGAAAGTAGCGAAATAGTGACTACTTTTGAAAAGTAGTTTGTAGTCGCTACTTTTTAAAACAAGTAGTTGTAGTTGTAATTAACTACATTTTCGATAAAATAGTTGTAGTTGTAGTTCGCTACAATAAAAAAGTAGTTTTCCCGACCCCTGCTCTAGCATCATTATACTATTAATTGTTACTATGCGATCATAAAACGCTTAAAAACTTCTTGCAAAACATGTATTTTTATTTTATAAAAAAAAGAAAAGTAAAGAATGAAAGAATGAAAGAAAATGAAACATACAATTTCCTTTCAATCTTATATTTTATTTTCAAGTTATGGTAAATTACATGTTAAACTATAATTTTGGTTTTCAGTGTTTGAAATATATTAATTATTTTCAATATTTTACATGATTTTACAAAGATTTCTATTTTAGGTTTTCAAATATTGCAAGATTCTCATTCATTTTATGTCCGTATATAACCTTCCTTTCAATTTAGTTCGATAATAATTGATTAATTTTTATTTTTAAAAATGAATCCAAATTCTTTCGCTATTCTACCATCAAATTAATTTTAATTATAATGATTTATTTTAAAATTTTCCCATAAATTAAGAAATGTATTACGATATTCATACTACATATATTTTTTTTAATTTTTCTTTCCATTTTATGAATTATGCATCCGTTTCATACAATACTGATTTACCTTTCTAACAAATACAACTAGTCGGATGTGTCAATTCCAAAACTTTCTTCTATCTCACACAGGTTTCGCATACACTAAAAAGAATCAGCACCAATTTATATCAAGGTCTAACTGAAAGTCAAGTTTAATTAAATTCCGTGCAATATTTCTTGAGATATGACAATCGCTAAAATCGTGTAAATCCTGCGAAATGCGGCATAGCAGTGCCACCTGCTGGGCGATTTTTACCAAAAACTAATCAGCACTAATTTATATCAGGGACTAACTGAATATCAAGTTTTATTAAATTCGGAGCATGAGTTCTTCAGATAAGCGCACACAAAATTTTTGTCACATACAGACAGACAGAGTCACAGACAGACATTTTCTAAAAATAGTCCAACCCTGTTCAGGACCTTCTAAAACGTATAAATCCGTCGAAAACCGGAAGTCGAAAATTTTCATGAATCCAATACTTTCTTCTTGTAAAGATAGAAGAAAGTAAAAAAGAATACAGATAAGATGCACTTAATATAAAAATTTGTTACTATCCCTTATATTGAAGCCAATTTTTCATATGATAAAACTTTGACTTCTTCCACTTTACATCTGGCCGGTAAAAGCCAATGCGTTTCCACGTGATTTCCATTTAAATGGAGATCTATTCATGCATTCCCGATGATTATAGCCGGAAACGAAAAATTTTCCCATAATACATCTACCATCCAATTAATTTTAATCATAATGATTTATTTTCAAATTTTCCCATAAATTAAGAAATGTATTACAATATTCTTACTATATATATTTTTTAAAGTTTTCTTTGCATTTTATGAATTATGCATCAGTTTCAGACAATAAGTATTTACCTTTTTAACAAATACAAAAAGAATAAAGATAAGATGCACTTCATATAAAATTTTGTTACTATCCCTTATTCTGAAGCCAATTTTTCATATGATAAAACTTTGACTTCTTCCACTTTACGTCTGGCCGGTAAAAGCCGATGCGTTTCCACGTGATTTCCATCTAAATGGAGATCCATTCATGCATTCCCGATGATTATAGCCGGAAACGAAAAATGACCATAGAACCGGAAGAAATGAAAGAGTCACTTCTTATCCCATTGAAATGCAGGAGGACAACAACATGCATCGATCATGTGGAAGCATTAATGATAAAAGCATAAGGAGAAGAATATTTCTTCAGTTTTATTCTGTATAGATGAATATTTACATCTGATTTTTTTTAATGTATAGTTCGGAAATCTTCTATTTCAATGTAACTGCGATTTAATATATATTATGCTGAAAGTATATACATGGTTTATTTTAAAACATTCCTATATTTTAGAAAGTTAATGTAAAATAAGTACATGGATTTGAAGCTTGAACATAAAATCTTCTTGCAAAACGTGTATTTTTCTTTTGGAAAATAAAAGAAAAATATAGACTGAAAGAAAGAAAAGGAAAGATACAATTTCCTTTCATTCCTATAATTTATTTTGAAATTAGGCTAAATTACATGTTAAACTATAATTTTGTTTTTCAGGGTGTGAAATATATTAATTATTTTCAATCTTTTAGATGAATTTACGAAGATTTCAATTTTAAGTTCTGAAATATAGCAAGATTCTTCCTTATTAAATGTCATTATATTGCCTTCCTTTCAATTTAGTTCGATGATAATTTATTAATTTTTATTTAAAAAAGTGAATCCTAATTCTTTCGCTTTTCTACCATCAACTAAATTTTAATCATAACGATTTATTTTTAAATTTTCCCATAAATTAAGAAATGTGTTACGATATTCTTACTATATAATTTTTAAAAAATTTTCTTTCCATTTTATGAATTATACATCCGTTTCAGACAATAAGGTATTAGCTTTCTAACAAATACAAAAAGAATAAAGATAAGATACACTTAATATAAAATTTTGTTACTATCCCTTATATTGAAGCCAATTTTTCATATGATAAAACTTTGACTTCTTCCACTTTACGTCTGGCCGGTAAAAGCCGATGCATTTCCACGTGATTTCCATCTAAATGGAGATCTATTCATGCATTCCCGATGATTATAGCCGGAAACGAAAAATGACCATAGAACCGGAAGAAATGAAAGAGTCACTTCTTATCCCATTGAAATGCAGGAGGACAACAAGAAGCATCGATCATGTGGAAGCATTAATGATAAAAGCATAAGGAGAAGAATATTTCTTCAGTTTTATTCTCTATAGTTGAATATTTACATCTGATTTTTTTCGAATGTATAATTCCGGATTTTGTTTATTTCAATGTACTACGATGTAATATATTATGCTGAAATTATATACAGGGTTTCTCTTAAAACATTCCTATATTTTAGAAATCAATATAAAATAAGTACATCGATTTGAAGCTTGAATACATAGGTGCCAACCTCTCATTAATATTCCGTAATATGCGGGTTAATTTGACCTAGGTTTAACACGTTTCGCAGCAGAAATTTTTTTAAGAAATGAAATAAAAAAAATTCCACGTTGAAACCTGAAATTGAATAAATAAAGATTCATCCAATAATTTTTCTGGTTTGATGCGTTGTTAAACTGGTTCAAGTTAACCCCCATATTATGGAATATTAATGAGAGGTTGGCACCTATGCTTGAATACCACAAATTTGTTATCTGACATGTTATTGAAATTTGTTGAACTATTGAAAGTAGATCAATAAAGCATCTTTTGTTCGTTATTATTATTTTTTTTATTTGTTCAATCAATTTCAATATGTGTACTTTTTATTGTAAGAAGAAAATTTTGTGATTTTCAATTTCATGCCTTGTTTTAAAATGGGAATTCCGATTTTTGTTTATACAAATTCGGAAATTATATCGTAAAACAGGTATGTTAAATGCAGAAGGACATCAAAAAGCATCGATCATGTGGAAGCATTAATGATAAAAGCATAAGGAGAAGAATATTTCTTCAGTTTTATTCTGTATAGTTGAATATTTACATCTGATTTTTTTTTATGTATAGTTCCGGATTTTTTTTTATTTCAATGTGTTACGATGTAATATATTATGCTGTAATTATATACAGGGTTTCTCTTAAAGCATTCCTATATTTTAGAAATCAATATAAAATAAGTACATGGATTTGAAGCTTGAACACCACAAAGGATCACGGTCCATAAGCCGTGTGTTTGGCTCATGAAAAAAGACTAAAATTCGATTCTGTTATACTGACTTAATTATTTCACTTTTTAATATTAGAAGGTTTGTCCTGTACGATTTCAACAATATATTTTGCATTTTGTTCGTTTTTATATAACTTACACAAGCTCAAAGTTCGTATTTTTCGTAGTTTTTGATGAAAAATATGCAATTTCTCCTAAATTTACCTCAATTTTTAATATATTTTTTAATATTTTACTATGAGCGCAGCTTTGCAACATTTTTATTTTTACATATATTGTACATTTTGATGTATTTTGTAATATATGTAATGAAGAAAGTGTTGCACGATTGCGCTCATATAAATAATTGAGGTAAAATTAGGAGAATTTGCGTATTTTTCATCAAAAACTACGAATAATACGATCTTTGAGCTTGTGTGAGTCATATAAATCCGAACAAAATGCAAAAACTATTGTTAAAATAGTACAGGATAAACCTTCTAATATTAAAAAGTGAAATAATTAAGTCAGTACAGCAAAATCGAGTTTTAGTCTATTTCATGGGCCAAAACCACCGCTTACGGACCCTGCTCCTTTGTTATCTGACATGTTATTGAAATTTGTTAAACCATTGAAAATAGATCAATAAAACTTCTTTTGTTTGTTATTATTATTATTTTCTTTGTTCAATCAATTTCAATATGTGTAGTGTATTTTTCATTGCAAGAAGAAAATTTTGAGATTTTCAATTTCATGCCTTGTTTTAATGGGAATTCCAATTTTTGTTTATACAAATTCGGAAATTATATGGTAACAAGACGAAGCAGAGCCATATTGGATATTATAATCCGATTTGTTTTGTAAAATCAATAATTTCGAAAAATTTGAACTGGGCGAGATGATTGAATTCCCAGACATCTATGTATTACATCTTTTGTTTTTATTTCTTTGTGGACTGATCAAAATGTTGAAGAATTAAATATATGTATAGCTTCAGCAATTTCATATGTTTCAAAAGCCATTTTGAAATGCAGAGAGCCATTACTTACAGGGGAGGTAGATGACGGTGTAAAACTTTAAATAATAATTTTTTTAGACTATGTTCTACTTTTTTTTTCGTTGCAACGACACCTTGCTCAACACTCAATAAAGCAACAACGAAAAATCATGCGTCGAGCATAGATTATGATACACTTTCCAACACATCCAGAAAACTAACGCAACTTCACCGTTTGAAGAGGTGAAAGAAGATATGTAAGTAAACAGTTGTAAAAAACAATATAACACACTGAAAAATACAGTTTTCGAAATTACTTTCTATTCTCTATAAAATAGTCGAATTATTTTGTGTATGATCTGTATATGATCCATAGATTTGGATATATACTACACAGCATGATAAAATTTAGTTCAGTTAGAAAATTTCGTTTAGTAATTTCCGCCAATCGATGGAGATGTATTCGAAATCGTTCGTACATCCTTGTATATTGTCTAAAGACTTCGTACACACAACATATTAATGTAAAATTTCATTCATTTAAAAAACGCATAAGGCAACTTAAAACTCACTACCAACAATTACTAACTGCAAACGACAATGTAGCTTGTTCTTTGCGCAACCCTGAATATGAATTTATTTATATTTTACAAACTCCTATTAGTCTACTAAATATAGTTCTGAAGGAAAATGCGTAACCCAAATAAAAACTATTCTTAAGCAATTCACTCCTGTAGTCTGTAATACTTAAGAATTCCCTTGTGTAGCCCTGTAGATGATTAACCGAATTTACACGCACCACATACTATGAAAAAAGTTAGTTAAACTTAAAAACGCAAACTACAGTTGAAAACGCACTTATCATGCATAGACTGTAATTATGTACGCATAGACTGTAAATGAATATAAATGCTTTACAACCCATATTCTACAAAAAGCATATTTGGATTCACTTCATACTTGTACGTCAATTTCATCCTGTTTCAAATGGCGTAGAATCATCAAAATTCACTTGAAACGATTATTTCCCATTGACTGTAATGTAACGGAATAATTTTGAAAGTCCCTGTAAATAAACTATAACTGCCACATTCTTCATTTTCAATAGGGATCATGCCATAGTAAATGACAATAAAATACAAAATTGCATTGCAATTCGAGTATATTTACGCAAATTAGAGCACGGACGGACCGCTACACTGCAGACTGCGAGATAAACCGAAGTCATAAACACTTTTCAGTAAGGTGGAAAGTGTAAAAAAAACTGATTAAACGATATCCAATGGTTGGGGTTTTATAGTTGAGATTTTTTTCAACAGAGAGAAAATATGCCGGGAACAGGACTCGAACCTGGGTACTTTGGTTTGCCGCACCAACGCTCTCCCTACTGAGCTATCCCGACGATATCCTGTCCCGGCATATTTTCGCTCTGTTGGAAAAAATCTCAACTATGATACTCCAACCATTGGATATAATTTACCTAGTTGAATATACTTCTCTTTATTCTTTATGGCCAGATTAAACGAATTTACGATTTTTTGTTGCGTTAGGAGTTAAGAGTGTTGTGTTAAGTGTTTTTGTCTGCCAAAGCGTCAATACCTCTTTATCTGCAGTGAATCTGCCAGAAACATGAGACAATGTCTTTATATGGTAAATCATGGATTTTAAATTTTGACAAACCTAGATTCTAAGAAAAAGTTTTTAAAATCAAATCCGAAGAACATCACGAAATTTAAGTTAAAAAAATAATAATATAATTTTTATGAAAATGGATGCTTTGTCAGATTTCTATTTTCACTTTAAACTATTTAAAGCGTTGTTTGTTACTTTTGAAACCACCGTAACCAAGCAACAGTACTCACAAGTCAAAATAGCCCTATGATGGAGACTACGGACTGTTTTCTTATTATGAGCCTCTTGATGATCAGATTATGAAATTTTGGAAATTGTTGTTATTATTTTTTATGGAATGTCATTTTTATGGATTTTGTTGTTTAAGGTTTGTCTAATCAGTTGATTATATCCGTTTAAAAATAAATTGTTATTTGTCCCCCCTCCAAAAAAACCCCTAAAAATATTATTATTATTTAACTAATCTTACAAAGGCATCCCTCCTTAATTAATTCTTTACCGCATTATTTTCCACAAAACATTATAGAATAACCATGCTTCTAAGGCGCTGAATTCAGCGTAAGTTGCTCGTGTGCTAACCACACGTTCGTAATACTATACGAAAATGCCTATTTAAAAAAGGATATTTTATACAAACTAAAATTTTAATATGTTATTTTTGAACAATGTCATGTACAAACAGGAGCGGCACAAGAGCATTTTGGTTCCCGTCTAGTTATCCTTTTTGGATTTTTCCTAGCTTTTTATACATCTGTTACTTTTAAATGTACTAATACTAATTACTTAAGATATTATTTTAAAACGTATTTAAAACGTATTTTCAAATATACATAAAGGTATCTATATTCAATCGCACCTACCTTTGAGTTATTAATTATTAAATTATAAAATATCTGAAAATGATAGTTTGAATTTTACAATACATATCAGTCTACTATGTAATATTACGATTTCAGATTGAAACTTGATATAATATTCCCGGGACACGGACGAGAAATAATCCGATCTGATGTTTATATTCTTTGAAAGTATCTCACTTTAAATTTTATCTTCAAAAGCCATCATGGATTCACGTTTCGCGTTACGTTAGGGTAACGTTTTGCAGACCCCCCCCCCCCCCCCCCCCCAATCCCCAGAAGTACAAAAGTTGCCGAATTACAAAAAAAAAATATATTGTTACGTGGAGTTTATATTTTGACATTCTGCATCTAAAAATTATTTATAACTGAGGCCGTGACAAGTTTTTAGATACGTTTATACAAACCCGCCTCCGCCCTCCCCCCTCCCGCTTTGTTGAATATGTAATCTCTTTTAAATGTAAATTCTTTGAAAAAATAATTATTTTTTAATTATTTAATTTTTGCCTTGTTTATAAAATTTGATATATCTTCTAAAACATTCTATTGTCTAAAATCTTTTTTACATACTTTTTTGCATACTTTTTAACATCGGATATGTAAATTATAAATATTAATTTGCCTAATTGATTTACAAAAATATTCATTTAAAAAAAATACTAATTTTTAAAAGAATAAATGACATTTTTATGAGTATATTTTACTACGAGGATCATATTAAAAAAAAATTCTCTTTAAATAAAAAATCCCGAAACCAATTTATAGACTACAGAGCTGAAAAACATTGTAGAAAGTTCTGTGGCTTTATATTTCATATAAATTTAAATATAAAAAGTCTTGTATAAATATATTTCCCCGCTCAAGAGCGCAAATCTATTTGACGCATTTTCTGACTCATTTTTAAATATGAAAACATGAGACTTATTGGAATGATTTTTCTTGTGATATGTAATCGCGAAAGTTTTTTTCCCTTTAAAAGGACATGGCTTTATCTTTTTATACTTGGCCCATCTTGAGTTATAAGCGATTTTTGTCTCAGGGCGACAGATTTTTCCCTTTCCTGCACTATCGTGTCCGGAAAATAGATTCAAAATTCCAATTTTGACAGCATTTTCCGAAAAATCTTCTGCCTTTACCGAAAAATGAAAAAACGGTTAGATTACTTAGTTTTTTTAATAAGAGCATCTGCCAATATCACACGTTTGCGAACTAAAATGAATTAAAAAATGTTTCAGAAAACAACTAGTTTGGGTTTGAGAACAGCCTTCACCAACATTATTCTACAATTAAAATTATTTTAAAAGAATATTGCTAAATATTTTAAGGTGCATATGTTATAGTTCTTGATCGTGGTAAAGTGGATTTCATAAGATAAGTATTTCGATGACTAAAATCGTTATTACTTTCCAAGAAATCTATAAATTCAGAAGAAATAGAGCCATTTTTGGCATAAATCATCCTAACGAATTTTTCAGCGGTAGCCACCATGTGTGAGAATTCGAAACCGCACATGGGGCTCGGGAGAGTTTTTCGCTTTATTGAATCCGCGAACCTTAGAATTTGTTATGACTTTGATATGTACGTTGGATATTTTTGGACAAGAAATATTCGGTTGCGCATTGGAATCATTGTAATTAAAAGGGTGTGTATGAAGAAATCAGTTAGCAACAGATCTGTGTGACCAAATAAGGAGATAGCAGATGGGCATCTTATGCTACTTGTTTGAAAGGGTAGATGTAATTGTTTTCATTTACATTATCAGCACAGTATAGAAATATTTTTAGTGTAACTGAATTAAAAGGATATTAGAATAAACGGAATGAAATTTGTTCCACTGAATTTAACAAAGGGTGGGAAAGGAAAATGAAAAAAAAAGTATTTTTGTAGAACAGTGAGCGTTAAAATAATGAAATAAGGGAACAAATTTGGAAGAATTACATGAGAGGGAAATAATTGTAAAAATTGAATAATATATGATGCGACATCATAGTGCAGCACTTTTCAGACAATATGTCTGCAATCTATAGAATATCGAACAACATTAATGAACACATGAACAATTTCGTATATATATAATGTAGTTCAAAATAAAAGAAAAAGTTATCTAAAGTTAATCATATTTTTGAAACTCTATAAAGAAAACCAGGAGATTTAAAAAATATATTTCTCTGTAATTTATTAAACCAAATTAAATTTCTGAAGTACAAATGTACAATGTAACTGATTAAAAAAAAAAAAAAAAAAAAAAAAAAAAAAAAAACATAAAAGTCAGCCCGATCCGAGATCGAGCCCAATTTCCTTTTCATTAGGCTCTCGTCACTGTAATTGTGCCGGATATGGAAAGAGTGAAGTCCTTTCCAGCCGGCCCAAAACTAATGAAATAAATTTGGCCCGAGCTCGTGCAGACCAGTACCTAATCTCATGCATAGCCCATTCAAGTCAAACAGAGTCTGACAAGTTACATTTTTAATAAGATTAAGTTACATATATATTTTAGTTAGAGAAACTTACCCCTTTTAGTTTTTCATTTGCGTCATCGATCATTTGCGTCAAAAGATTAGGCGCATGCAATATTAGCAGAAGATGACAATTTTTTTTTTAAACAAGCCTGCTTTTTATTATTTTCTCTTTTCTGCTCCCTTTTTATTCTAATTTAATTTCGCACGCTTTCTTTTCCGACATTTTAATATTATAACTGTCTAATACAGAAAAAAAAGAATAAGTAATTCTGTACAATCCTCTATAAGATGTTACGTGTTTAAAGGTTAAAGCATACTACGTTTTGCTAAGTGGTCCGTTTCTTGCGGTAAGGCACTTCTGTTTCATGCGGTAAGATGAAACAAACAGACCTTGTTTCATGTGTTTAGCCTTTCTAGCTTGTCTAATGGTGAGGGGTCGCCAGAGGACCTCTCTGACAAGTTTATTATCACCTCTTTGATGGCAACAGAACGTTTGTAAAAGAAACACCAGTCGAATGATTTACGAATTTGTTAGCAAAAAGCATATAAACGGACCTCAAGGGTCCGTTTCACTGTCGGTTGTATTAAGGGGTCAATGGATTCCCTAGCCGGCAGTGTTCAGCATAAAAGGATCGTATATAACTGTGAAACTCGAAATTAATTAGCCTTTTTAAGGGAAAGGGACGAGATGAATAGGGGTTGAATGATGGGACATGAATAGGTCTGTTCCATCTTTCTCGGTGTAATTTGGGTGTTAATAGCTTAAGGCACCGTTTTTACTCCAGATAAAAAATAAACAAGAAAGACATAAGGTTGTATCCAATCATACTCCATTGATACTGATTGAGAAAAAAAAAATAATAGTGTATCTGCATACCCATCGTTTAGTAGAATTCTATTATCTGCGGTTTATTCTCTTAAGATGTCTACATGACACACCACATGCAATAAGGTTATCTGAGTGGTAATTGCCCACCGGATGTTACGCCCCCGGAAGCTCCAGTACAACATTGGCATTCTCGCTTTGTTGAAAAACTTCAGTTCAAAGAATAGTTACTCTTTCAATTTAGCTCTTGTTTGTAGTTTGAATCATGTATGTATTTTTTAAATAAAATATTTTTTTTTTCACGGTTTACAATTTTTGCGCATCTTTTCGATCGTCCTGCATTATGTTGTATTTCATAATAATACTACTAAAATTGAAAATACGTTTCAAAGAGAAATATTAAAACATTAAATTTCGAAATTTAAAAATTTCATCTCGTGCTTTTTAAAATTCTATTTCAAACGGTAGTATTTATACCTGTTTTCCTACATTTCAAAAATTTATGGCTTCAGGTAAAATTTCTATTTGTATAAAGTTTGAAAAGTATTTGAAGCATAGACATAAAATATTAACAGAAATTTTACTTTACAATTTTCACGAAGCTGACTTTTTCGAAAAAGAAATTGATTTTAAGACATAGCTTAAGTCTTTTTTTTTTTTTAGAAGTTCAGTTATTCACAGAAAAAAGTATTTTCTTCTTTTTTTTGTGGTGGGAAATCGAATTTAATTTAAATCTTTTTAAATGACGGAAACATTTATGTTGTTTACCATAAAGTATCAGAGAGAGAGACTAAAAAGATTTAACTTCCTAATATTATAAAGAAATCCACTGAAATACTCGAAATATACATAGAAAATGCGAGTATTATGGAATACCATTTACGTTTGAGGCAATATCACAGTTCGATATTGTTTAAAACCCCAAAATCGAATTCAATCACAAATTTCAACTATTTGTGATTAGTTATTTTTAGGCAAATATGATATTACAAAATTCGATTACATGCAAATAAATTATAATAATGAAAAACTCTTTTGGAGGGTATTATGAGATATTAGGGTAATATGGAATAGAGGGTTAAAAATGAAGAAAACTAATAAAATTTTGGAAAAATGCAGATTTAATAGTACCAATGGAGAATAATTGAAATATAGTATCTAGGTACTCAGTTAATATAGTTTAGTTTTCATGCACAAATCACAGTATAAATATATGTCTTTGCGCCAGTATAATTAAGGGTATTCAATACTGGTATTCTCTATAACCCGATCCCGCCAGTTTGGAAAAAAATGTCCTCTGTATATTGCATAAATCATGAACTAATAAACTAGCCTTAAGTGATAAACTGTTATTATTTGGATATAGATCATGATTACGTTCAGTGTAAAAATATTATTTCTATTAATGAATAAAAAGTATTGAAAATTTACCTCTCGAACTTTTCCAAACACGAAAAACAAATGTTTATTCGCAGAATTCCCTGACGCCCACTGACGAACGAAACACTCTAAGCGATACTCTTGGAACGTTCTTAAGTTTTTTATGATATTGCAGCTTTGTGGCAGTATGTTACCAAAGAAAAATATTAGTATCCCATATTATCCGGCTATTCTATAATACCCAAATTACCTCTATATAAAATACAGATACAGAATAATTTAGCATCATTAACCTTCAAATGGCTTATTGGAGGTATTTATTCCCATCCAACATTAAGGCATTCAAATTTCAAATTTTTGTGAATTATGGTATGTCCTTTCATGTATTTTTATTTAGATTTCTCTACAATTTTATGCACATAAGCAATTTGTTTTTGCATAGTTTTCAACTTTTTGGAGATTGGATACATTTTGTACCAAATGAAATCCTTTATACAATAAAAGGGGATGCTCCACACTTTCAAAACCTAGATAAAAAATATATAACTTTTTCAGTAGGTAGAATTTACCGTGTTCTCAATATGAAGTAAAAACTGCACTGAAAAATATTAATTAATTGCTCATATGGGCGATAATATCACGGAGGTCTTAGAAAAAATACATGGGAGGTGCTGCCACATTTTATGCTTTCTATTACCACTAAAATTTACTAGTTAATTTTACTTTTCTTATTCTCCGAAATCTGTGATCTAATAAAGAAAAAAAATTCTCTTATAGTGGTAACAGAAAAGCATAAATGTTAACAGATATAATGGAAATAATATCTTTTTTGAAATAGTTTAGAAGCTCTTGGGATCAAATATATCCCATAGACAATAGCGGGATTAAACTCAACTTACAATGTCACAGAAAATATTTAAAAATTACTCTTTGCAAGACAGTCTCTTAAAATATGCTTTATTTATGTTTTTTTTCAGTGTTTTTTAGCACTACTAACGGAAAGATATGAGTTTCGTGCCAGAAGCATTGAAAAATTGTTTTAAAAAACAAGTATCATTACTCCGTAAATTTTGGTCGTATATCCTTTTTAGACACAAGACAACTGTTTTCTAAAAATATGTTATAGGAAAAGCAGACTACCTGAAAAAATAAATTTCGTTTTGGAATATGGATACTACCTCATGTAAACCAATTGCCAAAGAGCTATACACAACTTTTATACTTTTTGTAGCTGGAAGTATGTTTCTACCATCAGTGATTTAAGACACAATCGACATAACTTCTATTTGGAATTACTCAGATGTAAACCTGAAGCAAATATTTTGCAGAAGTTGTTATGTCCTCTTTCTTTATTAAAATCATCATAGATACCTGATGGTAATATTCTAAGGTTTGTCTGCAGTATCACAGATTGTTGGTCCATCGTTTGTAGTTTGTGGAAACCGTTGGGAACTGGTAGAGTTGATAAGCCAATAATAAGGTAACAGATGCTCTTCTAATTTAGAGCGTATTTGAGCATCTAATAATTAAAATAATTATGCAAATAATAATTAATATAATAATTAAAATTATTATTAAAATTATTAAAATTTATCGAATTATTAAAATAATCATAGATACCTGGAAGGTAATATTTTGGGGGTTAGTCTGCAGTAGCACAGATTGTTGGTCCATCGTTGGTAGTTTGTGGAAACCGTTGGGAACTGTTAGAGTTGATATGCCAATAATAAGGTAACAGATGCTCTTCTAATTTAGAGCGTATTTGAGCATCTAATAATTAAATCAATAATTAAAATAATAATTAAAATAATAATTACAATCATTATTAAAATTATTAAATTTCATCGAATAATTAAAATAATCATAGATACCTGACGGTAATATTCTGGGGTTTGTCTGCAGTAGCATAGCTTGTTGGTCCATCGTTGGTAGTTTGTGTAAACTGTTAGAAACTGGTAAAGTTGATATAAAAATAATAAGGTAACAGATGCCCTTCTAATTTGGAGCGTATTTGAGCATCTAATAATTAAATACTAATTAAATTAATAATTAAATTAATAATTAAATTAATAATTAAAATAATAATTAAAATCATTAAAATCCATGTAATAATTAAAGTAATCATAGATACCTGATGGTAATATTCTGGAGTTTGCCTGCATTAGCACAGATTGTTGATCCACCGTTGGTAGTTTGCGGAAACCGTTGGGAACTGGTAGAGTTGATATGCCAATAATAAGGTAATAGACGTCCTTCTAATTTGGAGCGTATTTGAGCATCTAACAGTTGGACAACTATTGTGGCTTCGCTGGCAAAATGATTCTTATACCAATGGTACGGCAACCCAGATATTTCTTACTGTGTGTCATTGAGGGAGAACAATTAGCCTATTTTTTGTACTACTTGTGTAATGTGGCAGCTCAGATTATCAACAGACATATATCATTAGTAACAGGGTATTTAAAATGATAAAATACCTAGAATAATGAATTGGTAAAAACATTAAGATGATATTTATTATTTTGATTCCACATTATTGAGACATTTTCTGCTTATGTATTTAACCTTCATAACATGATATAAAAATGTATAATATGGTTCAACAAATATTTTTTATTTATTTTTAATAGGTTGCGCAAATAATTTAATTTTGAAAGAGTTTTCCTACTTTTCATAATGTTAAATTTTTTTTTCGAAGATAATTTTCTAGATAAAATTTTATCGCCAGAAGTAGGATAATCTATAGAGGCACAGAACTTACAAACCGAAAACAGAATTATTAAATTTAATCCTATTTTTAAAAAACTAAGCCGATATATTTCTTTTAAATATCTAAAAATTAAAAAGATTATATAAATATTTAAAAACTTAATTACTATTTAACACGAAAAACAATTCATCAGAAAATCAAGAAAATTATTAGTATTAAATGAATCAAGCAGGTTTACTTACATTAAAGGATTAGCATAATAATATCAAGGAAAAATATTCACTCTGTAATAGAAAATGTTTATTTTCTTATTTTCAGACTTAATGTAAAAGCAAAAACCTTTTCAATGAAATTACGTGACATTTACGGTATAGCCTATATTAAAAAGTCTTAATTACTCTAATTACGGCGAATTAAATCACTTAGTGGCATTCCAAGATGGGATGAAAGAGAAATTTTCGTAACTCCGGTATCACCAATTAAGAATATGAGAATATGCCGAAAAGAGCTATAATAGAACATAGCATTGTTAAGCCAGTTTAAGCCCTTTTTCTTATTAAATTAGTTCATAGAAAGTCATAATATCAGTTCACATTTCAAGAATTTCTCACAGAGGTAGCTCCTATTAGCTTGGCTTCTAAGAAATAAATAAAGGAGAAAATGAAATACAGTGATGTATCGTATGAATTTTAACTTTTGCATTTTCACAAGAAAAAAACAAAAAAATTAAGAAGGAATTCATATAAATTTCCCTATAATTTATGAATAAGAGGGTAGTCTTCTCAATTTTTCCTATATACAGAATAATTTTTTTTTTTAAGTTGTGAAAGTGAAACCCTATAACAAAAGAACCACTGATCGAAATGACGTGAAATTTCACCAGTATGCTCCCAACGCAATGAGATTTTTTAAACGTGGTTAAAAAAGAAAACTTAAAATTGCACCGACAGACGTCGCTGTATATACGGTAAAGTCGGGAGAAGAGCTTACACACAGTGGCTGTAAAAACGTGAAGCACGCACACCTCGTGTTCATTATTCCACGGATATCCTCGCAATGAATGTGCCATTGTTAGTCAAACTGTATTATCAGAATGATGACAGCGCAGCAACTGCTCTTATAAGATTTAGGACACTTAATAATTTAAGAAAAGGTCCAATGACAACAGAAGTCGTACGGAAGATGGTTTTGAAATTTGAACAGACTGGTTCACTGAGCCTAAAACCCGGTAGAGGAGATAAACCAGTAGATGTTAACTTACAGCGCCATCTGTCGTTGCGATTTTAAGTTTTTTTTTACCACGCCTAAAAAATTCCCACTGCTTTGGGAGCATACTGGTGAAATTTCAGGTCATTTGGATCAGTGGTTATTTTATTATAGGGTTTTACTTTCACAACTTTAAAAAAATCACCCTGTATATATATATATATATATATATATATATATATATATATTGTTGTCAATTAGTTATTTCTTTTTTATTAATAATTTCCCAGTTTTTGTTGTGTATCGGTAATGTTTAATTAATGGTTATATATATATATATATATATATATATTGATTTAATTGTTGGAGGGAGGGTTGCGATTTGTTTCTTGCCAAAAGATATCATCTCAATTTATACATAAACATATATATTGAGATGACAATTTTAACTTATCTTTAATTTATTTTGATTCAATAACTTTTATTACTGCATTGTTCTGTGTTTTTCATGTGTTTTAAACATTTATTATAGATGTTTATCTTCTAGATTTCTATAATGATAAAATATGGCAGAACAAAAAAATCGGTTGAAAAAAGGGGATAAAGAGTGGTATGATATTTTTTAAGTTGATACTAATGTTACTCATGTTCTAAAACGTTTATAAAAATTTGTGCAAATCAGTCAAAAAATGTAGATCTGTATAAGGAACAAACTAAGAACGGCTTTTATATATAGAGATACACTCTTTATTACTAAAAGTCTCATTAACGAATCTTAATCTAATTTTTCAGATAATTAGGTAAAACATTTTTTGTTTGCATTCACGTTCAATGTAATAACCACAAGCCGCGAAAAATGAATTAAGCATAAATTACAATATAGCCTAATTTACGGGAAAGCTTTCATTAACATAAATATGTCGAATTAAGCCTATTAGTGGCACTCCGTGAAAAGACGAAAGGAACGTTTGCTCAGTTCCATCCCCAAAAATAAAGAGCGTAATAATATTCCTAAAATAGTTTTAATAGAAACTAACACGTTTAGACAATTTAAACCATTCATCCATTAAATTGGTTTATACAAAATCAATATATGCTTCTATATAATAAAAAAATTCTTTCAAGAAATATTCACTGTTAACGTAGCTTCTTAGAATCCAATGAAGCAGTAAATGAAATTCAGTGATAGTACGTCGGACTTTTAAATATGTTATAGCTACAAAATAAACGATATGAATTGTCTTATATTTTACAAATTTTGTTTCAATATTCCATGGAATGGTTGAGCGATATTCTCATTTTTTTTCTATTCTTATTTATTTTTAGTTATTTTTAGGATGTGTGCATCAACTTGTAACCTAAGGATTTATGTCATTATATATATATATATATATATATATATATTTATGTAATAGTTTTATACTCTTATTTTCATTTACATTTTTGCAAATCTACTTAAAATAAAAAAAAAATCAAATTTGCTTATTTTTTCTAGATATTAATTTAAATTTTTTAAGATTTTATTTTAATATATATTTCAAATAATCGTATTTTTCTTTCTGATGAATTTTCACAATCACGTATCTAAATATCCGATAGATAAAATCTGGATATAATGCTTTTAAACGCGTGATATATTTATTAATTTAATAACATTTTTCACAGAATTGAAACTTACGCTGATTTTGATGAATAAATAATAAAAGAATTTATGCGTGTATATTTTTTTAGCCAAAACTATCCTAGTAACAAGGGAAACAAATAAATGAACATTTTTAAAAATCGTTTTTGCTTATTTTATTTTCTATTTTTTAGTACACTCATGTATTTAAATTTCATATTAGTAATTATTATACAGCTAATATAAATCAAATGAAAATAACATTAAACACGTTATTATTTTTTATTTCTATGCAACGAATCTTTTCGAGTATTTTATTATAAAAGACAACTTTCAAACAGGGATTCTAACACTGCATCATTATGTTAAAAACTCTTTTATATACATTATTGTAACTAGGATTTTTAAAAAAAGAAATTTTTCAAATGTTATATAATTAGTTACACAATATTTAAGAGTCTAACACATAAGGAAGTGAATGGAAAATAGATTACAGAATCCCATCATTACAACTTCCACACTTTTCAGTATTTTTCACTTATTGCGTTTTCACAATTACAAAATTCCATTTGAATGAAATTAAGTTACATAAAAGTGTGCAAAATATCATAACAGTATCAGTTTATTGGCTATATCACAATTAATATTGGTTTGTTACAGTTCCCCAATATTAAGTGTTTACATTTTACCAATATTGAAACAATATTGACAACAAGTATATTATCACCAATTTATCGTCCAAACTTCCAATGCAAAGCTAATGTGTCTGCAATATTTATGTTTCGTTGTAGATATTTCCATTGTAAAGTAAATACTTGTGTAGTAGTAGCATTTCATTGCAAGGCAAACTTTCCATACAAAGCGAATATTTACGAGGGTGACAACAATTGCAAAATGGCATGTAAAGCAGATGATACTAAAGTATGTACTGAAGCAATAAAAAATGTATTTTTACACTCAGAAAAAGGAATTGATTAAAACTACAAAACATTTTTGTTGAGTACATTTTAGTTCTTTTAGCAAAATTGGAGTAAAATTGAACCATTTTACTTCAATTAACAAAACATTTTTGCTGACGATACAATTTTTTTTTTTTTTGGAATTGGAAAAAAAAAGTGGTTTTCAACAAAAAAAATTATTTTGTTGATTCAAACAAAATTTCCATTGACCTATATTTAAACAAAATTTTTGTTTAAATATGGGTCAATAAAAATTTTGTTTGAATCAACAAAAAAAAATTTTTTTTGCAATTCCAAAAAAAAATTTTGTATCGTCAGCAAAAATGTTTTGTTAATTGAAGTAAAATGGTTCAATTTTACTCCAATTTTGCTAAAACAACAAAATGTACTCAAAAAATATGTTTTGTAGTTTTAATCAGTTTCTTTTTCTGAGTGTAAATAGATTTGACAGTAGCTGAAGTATAAATTGGTCGAAGGGCAAGAAGTAAAAGTTAAAAAAATAATATCTGTGAGATTTTACAAACAAAAGAATGACCTGCAAAAGAGTTGATATTAATTTACTTTTGTTACTTACCCATCATACGTAGTATAGGGTAAGTCTTGTAATCGTTTTGAAAATCGAAAAAAAAATTTTCAACGGATTTATACGTTTTAGAAACTGGAGATTCCGAAAACATATTTTTAGAAAATAAAAATTGTCGTCCGTCTGTCTGTGTGTCTGTGTTTCTGTGTGTGTGTCTGTAAACGCTCTATCTCCCGAACAAATTGAGATAGAGACTTGAAATTTGGTATGTACTTAGCATGTAATAATGGGAAGAAGCTTATTGAATTTCAATAATCTCAATTATCCGGAACTGTTTTTTTTTTACTCTCTATATAACAAAATTCGAAATTGTTTTTTTTAAGGAGCGAATATAAAAGGCAATAGAAAAAAATAAATTTTGCATGAAGAATAAAGTCGATCGGATAACTAGATATTATATTTTCCAATCTCTTCGATTTTTCATGACCCCGTATTTCATTCAAATTTCAATTCAAAGATATATTTTAATTGGAAATGAGACGCTTAATCCGACGCAGTAAAGCGTTAGTTAATAGGATTATCAATTTTGGAGTTTTAAGGATGTTTCTTTTACGCAATTCAGTAATAGAGCATTTAAAGTTTATGACGTCATCAAGCCACGATTTTATTCGAATTGCAATGCATTTTATAAATAGTTTACACCTGTTTTATTTTTATATTTTATACTATTCTTCATATCCATTATGGGTAAGTATTACGGTGGCCCCCAACGACTAGTTTTTAGTTTCAATGAGCGATTAATTTATACTTTTGCTAATGCCTGTTTTTTTTTCTTTTTTTTTTGAAACTAGAGTATTGAAAAGTCTTCAGTAGTTTCTGAAAAAAAGGTAAAATGAAATTAGCTGTTTTACACTTGATTTCGCATGTGTTGTCGCCTCCTTAATAACTATTGTAATTTCATGGCAAATATATTCAATAAATGCAATGTTTCGCTATATTGTGTTTCAATACAAGCAATGCTGGCTTGTTACTAGGAGAGCATTCTTTTCTTACATCTAATATCGTAGAAACAATTACTATCGGTAAATATTTCGAATAATTAGTCAGACTTTTGCTTTGTTTTTTTTGTTTTATTTTTACCCATAAGATAAACAATGTAATTGTAACAAGCCGCAAAAATGAAATTACGCGACATTTACAATACAGAGCCTAATTTACGAGAAAGCCTTAATTACTCTAAATATGTTGAAGTAAATCTCTTAGAGGAGCTTCGAGATGGGATGAAATAAAAATTGGCGCACATCCACTCCCACCAATAAAGAGGATAATAACATTCCTAAAATAGCTTTAATAGAAAATTCCACGGTTAAGACAGTTCAAATTATCCATCCATTAAATTAGTTTTATACGAAGTCATAATATCAATTCACATTTAATTAAAAAGAATTCATCAAAGAGGTATCTGCCATTAGCGTATCTTCTTAGGATCCAATGAAGCGGTAAATGAAATTCTGCGATGGTTAATCGGATTTATAAATTTTGCGCTGGCATGGAATGAACGGAAAAATAATCTTTCTGAGATGATTTTAATTTTATTGTTTTATTTTTATTCATTATGCTGCAATTTTATGATTTATCATACTAGTTTTATTTTGCCTATGTGTATTTTTTATGCGTATTTCTCAACATTTCCACATATTTTTATAAACTTAAAATTATATGACTAGTTTTTAAAATATATTAAGCATTTCATTGAAAATGTTAGGAATCAAGCATTATTATTGCAGAAATAATGGCTTAAAATTACAAATTCTATCTAACTATTCTGTAGCAATACTACTTAAATATTAGCCAAATGTAAATTCTCCAATGTTTAGAAAATATTGCTAATATTTACGAAGGTATAGCTAATATAAACAATACTGGACTGATATTGTTTTGCTAGCAGGGTACAAAAATTTAAAATAAAGAAAATATTTAAATTGTGAATATTTCATCAGCATCTACACATTTTCATTTAACAATTTTTGTCATAAATTGTAGCATGTCATTATATGTTGCTTATTTATTTAAATAAACCGTCGTTAAAGCCTGAATAAAACGGTTAGTTACTGAAATTTTTTTACGCCGGGTAGTTAGTTCAGTAGTTACAGTGCTGCGCTGCCACACTGCACGTCCCTGGATGGCATCGAGGTCGATAACATGACCAAGCGTGATTGAAGGACTAATTCCTCGCGATTCCGGGTCAGA
This sequence comes from Maratus michaelseni, assembly GCA_963931845.1. Classification (NCBI taxonomy): domain Eukaryota; kingdom Metazoa; phylum Arthropoda; class Arachnida; order Araneae; family Salticidae; genus Maratus; species Maratus michaelseni. The sequence goes on along the minus strand of OZ007592.1, from coordinate 164,223,070 downwards.
TTGACCACTTTACTTTAAAGACAAAATAAAATTGTTAGTAAGTAAAATTTTTCACACCCAGTAGTTCAAAAGTTATAGCTCTGCGCTGCCCTTTGGCTACGTCAAATAGGATGTGGTGAATATAGATACCACTATTTCTTTACATAAGAGTCAGCTGGATGGGGAGGCCTACCAAATGGCTTAAGCACTCACAAGCCCCATCCAGAAGAGCGGGTCTCTTAATTTTGAACCAATTCCAGATGATGAGAGACCTGCACCTAGATTGGCACCCCCAGAGGTAACGCTTATTCTAAACTTGGAGGACATTGTAGCCATGAATAGATTCTACATGCACCAGCTCCCATGAACGTACACGGTCCCACAGCAGCCGCAGTCAAGAGAGGTTGTCACCCTCCCAAGCACTGACCACGGTCGATGCAGCTTTAGTTTCGGTGATCTTATGGGAACCGAGCTTATTCGTACGCGCCACTGCGGGACCTATTTATGTACATAATCTTTCCCCTTTGTTTAATCAAAGAATTTTTCGATTAAGTGCGGCGAAAAATACGGGTATCCATAATTCCCCAACCTCTTGCTATGCCAATAATGCTGCCATGCTATAGACTACTGTTTTTTTAAAATACTGTATCAATCTTTCATCCCTTTGATATATATAAAAGGAGTAACTGTACTTGAGGAACTAAATCCTTTGGGTTGCGCGTCAGTTCGATCAGTAGACCGGGCATATGCTATTAGCACCCCTATGTTATATTCACGAAAGCGGAATCGGGAACCGGAGGCAATACTATTACTTTAACTGTGCAGTTTAGTTTAGTTTAAGTAACATGTGTTCTTCATAATCAAAACGCTTTATGATGCGAGAAAAACTATTATATAATCTTGTCAAAATTCAAAGAAAATATTATAATTTGGAAGTTTGTATAAAATATCCCTCAAATTTACTATAAAAATCGTGAAACACGCATTAATTTATATTATCATATCAAAAAGTAAAGTTAATTGCATTTCAGAGTTATATTGAAATATTTAATTATCCAAAAATGTTAGAATTAATTGATTTAAGAAGTTAATTAATATAATTACATTTTTACAATTTACTTTAAATAATTACATTTTTACATTAAATTAATTTTGCGTCTTTTATTTTGGGCTAAATGTCTTAAAATTCCCAAAATATTTAAATTATGAAATCGTTTAATAAAACTATATCACACATCCATTTAAAAGAAATTATCTTATGTCATTATGCCTAGTTGTAAAAAACCCATAAATGCGACAATGTTCTTATAACCTAAAATCTTAATACAAATTAAATAGCAAGAATCGTGTATAAATGCTATGTAATGAAACATTTGAACTTTCGGAACGAAACGGGAACATTACGCTGCATTTAAAACATTTTCTTTAACAGTATGCCTTATTATAATACACATCTCTCACTATCAAGCGTCACCATAACTGCCTAAATGCGGTATATAATCTCTATTATGATCTTCCCGCGAAAGATAACAATATGTTTCTTATTTTTTAAATTACAGATGATTTAATAGAGATGTTAATAAGGACTTAACAACTACTGCTGAATGTTCTGCAAGCACAAGTTTTTAAATTGAGCGCCATGACGAGGATAAAACAATTTCTCCAATAATGTGTAATGTGTCTGATGAAACAAATTTAACATTGCATATATATGTATATATAAGTTATGAATATTTTGAATTTTTGATAACAATGAATGCACATTTAAAAAATCAAACGTACAATACCAGATCAGATTCTATTTAGAATTAGCCTGTAGTGCCACAAGAATCGCATTCATAAATACACTTTCCTGATGCTAATCCATCTTATGCTTTTGAAAGCTGTATGTTAAAAACAATTTCCCCCCAAAAAAAGAAAATTTAGCCACAAATCAAAAAGCAGTAGGGTCAAATTTTGTTGAATGCTTAACAGCTGAAGTATATATAAAAAACACAACAGAAGACAATGAAGTGACAGAGTGAAAACAAAGATAACAATTATTTAAAAGAGAACAATTGAAACTTAAAAAAGCAAAAACAGCATTTCAAAAATAAAATACGCTAAAAACTCGAAGCCAGTCGCAAAAGCAATCTGAAAGTAAAGTTGTAGCAGAAACAGAAGTTACGAAGAAGCCTAAACCTCAAAATTTTCTATATCGATATCATTTAAAAACCAACAATAAAAGAATCATACCTACACGGAAGATGAAATGCAAAAATTAGTTAAAAGTAAACTAAAACACAAAAATATTGGTAAAACTTGTTGTATCATTCATTTATTATTTACTTCTTGTTTTTTCCATTGTCAAAATTAAAAGTGTGTAAAGTATGAATGTTGAAGTATGCATTATTTATTATAATATATTCAAGATTCTGTATCTCAAAGTTTTTTTTATTATTTAAGTTATTATTAAATAAAGTTATTAGTATATTTAGTAGTTCAATAATAAGCTATTTAACTTTAAATTTTATGCATTTCAACTATTTATTAAGTAATTCCAAAATGTATAGCAATTGAATCGATATTTACAAAACTGACATCTATAAAACCTATTGTCACACTCCGGACTCTGGACATCGCATTTAGGTTTTAACTAGCGTAAATGCTAATAAAATACCCTAAATGCGAAAGTCGTATATTGTTGGCTTATATTACAGATAATGATTCAATTTCTACAAAACAAGTTATCTTTTAATTTAAGACACTGTTTACAACAATTTTATGCTTAATAAAATAAATATTTATTTCATAAAATGCCAAATATACCCTAAATGCGACAAAACTATAGGGAATTGTGTCGCATTTAGGCACAAAGACATTATATATTTTTGGCTATGGCCAACAGGTCTCAGTTGAAATTAGGATATTTCGTCAAAAAGGGGCTCTGTGATAACGATTTTTTGTGCCATTTTATTTATTGTAGCATGGAAAGTGTACGAAGTTTTGCATAGAACTGAACCAAACTTCATATATATGTTTTTGACGATAGGTGTCAGGTCCCAGTTGAAAATGGGTTATATTACCTCAAATAGGGGAGCTGTGATAGCGACTTTTGCGCGATTCTCTCGATTTTTTTTAATGTTAAGTGAAGATTTTATGAAACTTTTTCGACTATATATCATAGAAACTCGACAGAGTTTCTCGCCAAGCATAAGAAACAGCAATGCATTACACAGTAAATGAAAGGAATTTCCGCCAATGGATGCCAAACGATTTTACAATTTTTTTTTTTTTAACTCTGTCTAGTTTATATTTAGCGGACGGGACAAAACGGGTTTTTGACACATCTATCATATCATAGAAACTCGACAGAGTTTCTCGCCAAGCATAAGAAACAACAATGCATTACACAGTAAATGAAAGGAATTTCCGCCAATGGATGCCAAACGATTTTACAATTTTTTTTTTTTTAACTCTGTCTAGTTTATATTTAGCGGACGGGACAAAACGGGTTTTTGACACATCTATCATATCATAGAAACTCGACAGAGTTTCTCGCCAAGCATAAGAAACAACAATGCATTACACAGTAAATGAAAGGAATTTCCGCCAATGGATGCCAAACGATTTTACAATTTTTTTTTTTTAACTCTGTCTAGTTTATATTTTGCGGACGGGACAAAACGGGTTTTTGACACATCTATATCTCGCGTTCTATTTATGATAGAAACAAAATTCTTGATTCTATGGAATGGGGCGCGCCAAATGACTAAGAAATCAAAAGAAAAGCAAGATCTGTCGAATAGGTTTTCAGGAAATGCGATTTTAAAAGTGCTGTTTTTTGCCTTTTTAAATCTTGTACAGACCAAAAACTGTTGACAGGGCTATAGCAATGTGTAATTATCGGATGTTTACGTGGTTTACGTCATTTGAATTGTTTTTATGAGTAGTTCAAATCTTTGTAAGTTTCATGAAAAAATATTAATTAGTTTTTGATTTATACCAGTTTAAAGTTATTGATTCCTATACTTAACATGTAGCAAAAAAGTGTTGACAGGGCTACAGCAATCTGTAATTGTCGGATGTTTACGTGGTTTACGTCATTTGAATTGTTTTTATGAGTAGTTCAAACCTTTGTAAGTTTCATGAAAAAATATCAATTAGTTTTTGAGTTATATCAGTTTAAAGTTATTGATTCCTATACTTAACATGTAGCAAAAAACTGTTGACAGGGCTACAGCAATGTGTAATTATCGGATTTTTACGTGGTTTACGTCATTTGAATTGTTTTTATGAGTAATTCAAACCTTTGTAAGTTTCATGAAAAAATATTAATTAGTTTTTGATTTATACCAGTTTAAAGTTATTGATTCCTATACTTAACATAGAGCAAAAAAATAATTAATGACCCAACTCTTTTAGAAATGGTCGTATACACATAATATTAAGATATGTTATTACAGTCGACCCAAGTAAGCTCCCTATTGTAAAAAAAATAGTAACATTTAAGGTTCGTTTACAGGTTCTCACAAAAGATCATTTGATATAGGGATAAAGAATTGTGTAATTATCCGATTTTTACGCGGTTTGCAGCAATTGCATTGTTTTTATGAATAGTTCAAATGTTTAATATTTTGTGTAAAATATGAATTACTTTTTTATATATATATCACTTTAAAGTGATTTATTCCTATACTTAAGATGAAGCAAAGACACATTAAATGGTCTAACTCTTTTAAAAAAGAACGTATGCGCAGGAAGTTAAAATATGTTACTACGAACGACATAAGTTAGCTTCCTATTGTGAAACAGAACTGTAGAATTTAGTTTCTGTTTACAGGGTAACTCAAAAGATTTTTTAATAAGATTAATAATTGTGTAATTAGCGAATTTTTACGTTGAAGTACTTGATTCCTCAACACACAGGAAAAACAATAGTAAATAGCATAATATTTGTCAAAATTACTATATGCACAAGATATTCAAATATGTTACTACATCCGATTCATTTAAACTCTCTATTGTTTGTATTGTTGAACCATATACGTTTCGTTTACAGAGTCTCTTAGAAGATCTTGATTACATTACAACCGATGTATATTTACTGAGTGAGATGTATTTTAATGATTTTATACTGTTTCAATCTCTGTAAGGTTTTATTATTTTTATTTAAAATTTAATACGGGTTCATTTTGTCTGTCTGAAAGCTCGTCGATCTTAAGCTCTAAATTTATTAAAATATAGTATTTTCATCGATTAAAAAAAACTGTGTTTATTAATAAATGTATCAGGAATTGATTTAAAAAAGCGATTAAAAAATTCCAACTTTACATTCATGCGCTGAGTAATAGAATGTAAAAATGTTGCTAGAAGTTTTGCGTTTAAATATTTGCAGTTCATCGAATCTCCGGCTATGACGAACTTAAAATGCTCTAAAAACAGGCCTAAGAGCACAATGAAAAGGAAATAATTTCTTAAATTCCTCATAAAAATTAAAAATGCTATATTTCGTATACAATAGGTGATCGGTAACGAACTGTTCGGTTTACGAACAAATCGGTTAACGAACACTTTCGCGTGAGATTTTTATGTTCGGATAATGAACACATGTTCGGTTAACGAACACTTTCAAAATAGTTTTATGTTTGGAGAACGAATCTCTCACGAAACAAAGTCATGATGAAGCAATGCCGTGTTTCATATTTGACCAGCTATACTTATTGCTTCTATTGTCGACTTTGGGAACATTTTAACAGTTGCATTACATATGTCCTAATCAATTCATGGACTGCCGGGGATTGAGGACCTATATTTTAGGATCCCCGAATTGGAATGGACAGACTAGAAACATTAATTATGTATTTTGTGTCTATGTATTTTGTGCATTTAGTAAATATAATCCTTTTTGGTTTAATCACGCTCGTTTTTAAAATCTAATTTAAAGCTTTAGGATTTATCAGATCAAAAATTTTAATAAAATTTTACATTTTTTTAAACGGTTTATTATGTAAACGCATTAGTCTTTGTGGTATATTTACAAAATCACACAAAATTTTGGAATACATGTCATCCTACGAACATTTTCTATTTTGAAATCACTTTAATAGTTTTTATACTTTTGCAAACGTTTCGAATCTTATATTTTTCCGATTCTCGAAACGTTGAGTTAAAAAGCTTAACAAATAAAAAAACTTTTAAGGTGCTCAGTAATTTTCAAGAATAATATTTAATATATTAGTATAAAAATCCCTGTAAGTAACAATGGTTCGTAGAAAAACAAATTTGATTATTCTCGGTAAAGTAAACTCATTGTTATAATTGACCAAAAAAAAAGGTACTTCTTATTTATCCACATTTTTCTGAAACTGTAGTATTTTAATTACTTTGTAAACTACTGTAAAATTTTCTATTTTTTTGTTTTTTGAATGTATATAAACGGAAGAGTGATATTAACAAAAGAAAAAGGAAAATAAACATGTCATAAATAATCTGATTAATATAATCTAAGGAAATGAATATAAAAGTTTCCCCTTTGCTATGGTAGAGACATGTACATTGGAATAAGTCACTCAATAAATTGTATAATTCTGATGTATAATTCTATTTATAGCATCACAATTATTTTTTTATTTTGCCCCTTTCATCTTTCTTTTATCTTTTCTTTTCTGAATAAAAATGGAATCTGTGTAATTGAAATTAAATACCTTACAAAAAGAAGTGATATCTCATCAAAAACAACTCGTTGTAAATGATCCCGCCAAGCCACAAACCTAAAACGTCAGCCATAAAAAGAAGTGATATCACATAAAAAGAAGCGATATAGAAGTGCATACTCCGAGTCCCGTGTAAAAATCTATCACCACTCATAATGTTTCCAAAGGACTCGGAGTGAGGTACAGTATGTGAAAACTGCTTGGCGACCTGCAGGCTTTTAGAATATATGCAGTATATCAATTTTGAAAATCGAAAAAATAAATTTTTAATTTTTGTTATATCACTTTTATAAATATTTTTTCATGCGAAAGAACTGACAGAACGAATTTTTCCCCAGACTTATGCGATTCCGCTTACGCTATAATTATTGCAATATATCTCAATTTAGTTAACGTTTATTATAAAGTGCATTGTTATTAATATGTGTATGATCATTACATATATATATATATATATATATATTACAAACTCAAAATCTTTACATGTTTACTTAAGAAATCTTCTTCGTAAGAGTGGTGTTTCTAGTTTAAATAATGGTAAATAAAATCAACAAATTAATTTTTCAAGCTCATAAATAAGAAAAGACATGCAAACACAGAAGCTTCAACTTTTTACAATTTTATGGGAGCAAAATAATTAAATAAATAAAAATAAATAAAAAATAAATAAAAATAATATAGTCATATGTAATTGCAGGAAACGCGAACATTATAAAAGCCTGCAGGTCGCCAAGCAGTTTTCACATACTGTACCTCACTCCGAGTCCTTTGGAAACATTATGAGTGGTGATAGATTTTTACATGGGACTCGTAGTATGCACTTCTATATCGCTTCTTTTTATGTGATATCACTTCTTTTTATGGCTGACGTTTTAGGTTTGTGGCTTGGCGGGATGGGATCATTTACAACGAGTTGTTTTTGATGAGATTATATTTACTTGTAATACAATAGGCAGAGGATTGTATAAACTTTTGGAGAAAATTAGCCTGAATACGGTGCTATGATAGCAAATTTTGTCCGATTTTCATTACGGGCGTGGCAGCTGTAGAAAAAAAGATCATACTGATTCATCCAGTTTTCCAATATAGGTTTAATTTGAATATTTTTAATAAGCAAAATTTTCACTATTTTTGATATATTACCCATTGATTTATCTTCATTACGATACCCCCCCCCTCCCAAGGTTTTCAAACATTTATTGGCAAAAAAGAAACTTTCAGTGTATTAAAAATAACTTAGCTTTTTGAAGTATTAACACGCATGAGATAATAGAAAGTTGGCACATCCGACTAATTTTAGATATCGCTTCGCGACTAAATGTTTATGTTAAATGCGGTGATGGTTTTAATAAATGTACTGATGTAAGCTTATGTGGTATTTTCATATATTGTATGATACATATTTAAAACACTATGAGCGTCTGAGGATCTTTCTGCATTTTCATCAAAATGCTTGTAAATCTCAGGGTATATATATATATATATATATATATATATATATATATATACATTAATCGCGGTTTGATACTTTAATATATTTCATATCCCTTCATTCAATCTAGCTTTAAAAACGTAATTATTTTTAAATATTTTTGACATTTTAATATGATTTTTGGAAATTTAAAAACGCAAGCCAGCCGCCTTTAGGCTTGAAGAAGAAATTGTGATTAATTAAGCTTCGTTGAATTAATAAATTAGGAAATTTCCACATGATTTTCCTTTGGCTGAGTGCTTAAATATTTGTTATTTAAGCAAAGAATAAATATATATGATCAATAGATTATTCTATACTCTTATATGACTGTAGCTCTGAGAATTTTTTTCTAGATTGAAAACACATCCATTTTAAATGGATTTTTAAAAAAAAATTGGCTTTTTACCAGTCAATTGATGTGCTGTCCACCGATTTATTGGGAATGAATCATTATTTGATCTCAATGCCCTTCAGTGATACAAAAATTTGCAAATCCGGAAAGATAAATTAAATAAATCAAATATTGACATGCCCACCAATGACTTGACTGATAAATGTTTAACTATTCGCAATTATTTCTGCCAATAGGTAGATTTTACTGATAATATTCATGTTATTGAATCATCTGCTAATGATGATGTGAATAATGTCTTCTTCTTGCTAAGGCGGACAATATTTCTCCTGATTTTGGTGTTAACGATCATTAAATAATGATGGCTACTGAGGACTTAACAACTAATGCTGATTATTCTGGCATAACAAGTTTTCATGTTGAGAACCAGGAAGGTAGTAATACAACTTCTCCAACAATGTGCGATGTGTCTGTCCAAACAAATGTAACATTATAAAGAAATTTATGTGATTAAGGTTTTGAATATTTGCAAACAGTAAATGCATATTAAAAAAAAAAAAAAACTATCGGCGGACAACTGGATTAGTGAAAATTCTAATGTAGATTCTATCGGAGAACAGTCTGCAGTGCAAGCAGAATCACTCTCCCAAATATCTGTTCCTGAAGCTAATCCATATCATGCTTTTCAAAGCTGTTTGTTAAATACAGTTTCACTAAAATGTCAGAAGCCAGCTAAAAGCGAATAGCAGTAGCTTCAAACTTTCCAGAATGTTTAACAACTGAAGCAAACATGAGAAAAATAAAAGTTGACATTGAAGTAAAAAGTAAAAACAGAGACAAAAAATGGAAATGAAAGAACAATTAAATCTTAAAAATGCAAAAAAAGTATTACAAAAACACAATTAATTAAAAACTCGAAGTCAGTCGCTAAAACAACCCGGAAGTAAAGGTACGAGGTTCTCATACATCAGAAGAAGAATATATGAAGAAGTTTAAACCTCAAAATTATCTGAATCCACACCTTCCAGAAACCAAAAAGAAAATATTGAGTCTTAGATGGAAGATGAAATGCAAAAATGAATTGAGGGGGTTAGAATGACAGTGGAGTAAGTCAATATTTAGTAATTTGAGAAATGAAGGGTTTTGTGAAACTTGTTGTATTGCCATTGCATTAAGTGGTCCAACTTGGTTTGCCCTCTAGCAACTTCCTAAGTGAAGTATGACTTATTTGACTGCCACACTGAACAAAAATTAATATACGTTCAGTGAAAATATGGTTATCTAGATTTTCAAAATTTTTGACTTACTCCACTGTCATTCTAACCCCCTCAATTAAAGGCGAACTGAAAAGCAAAATATTTTCTTAAAATATACAATAATAAATATTTATTTGGTAACATTTGTTGCATTAGGCACTCATTAATTACTTCATGTTTTTTACATGGTCAAAGTTAAAGCTACTGTTTAAAATATAAATGCTGAAGTATTCATTTTTTAATTATAATATATTCAGTCTTATGTATCTCAAAGTTACTTTTATTATTATTAAGTTATTATTAAATTAATTATCGTCATTTACACTAGATTATTTTTTAACACAATTATTTCAAATTGGTAAAGTAATCAAGTTGTAAATTTCCAACTGGACGAAAAATGTCCGGGCCAGGATTCGAACCTGGGATCGCTTGGCTGAAGCCGCCACGCAGATTCGACCGGGATAGCTCAGTGGTAGAGCGTGGCGGCTTCAGCCAAGCGATCCCAGGTTCGAATCCTGGCCCGGACATTTTTCGTCCAGTTGGAAATTTACAACTTGATCGTCATTTAACTAATACATTAATTAAATTACATTATTTATTTAATTATTTAATTATTACATATTATTTAATTAATTACTCAAATATAAATATGTTCTATAATAAATATTTCAATATTCAATTTTATGTACTTCAAATCTTTATTAACTTTTTTTAAAAAATTATAGCAAATAAATATATTTTAAGATGAGTTGACATGCATAAAATGCATTGTCACATTTGTATGCTGTAGACGTTTCATTTAGGTTTTATTCACTATAAATGTGACAATAATGACGTAAATGGTGGAAATCATATATTGTTTGTTGTCTGAGTGCAACGAAGACTCATACACAGCGCAGTATTACTTTGCCCATATATAGCTACGATGAATATTAAAACCTTTCGTCAAGCATAACTCAAAAAATATTTAACGGATTTCGTTCAAATTTTTACAGCAGGTACCTATAAAGGTGACAACGTCGTCTATTTATTACCAAGAATAAGTGTCAAACCGTTTGGAAGTTATATTAAAAAAATAGATAAAAAAGCACAATTAAAGTACATACGTCACTAAATTTTGTGCGTACGTCATTTTCACCGGCGGGAGATTTTCGTAGACAATCGGAATTGAAAAGTTCATGGAATACATGGAGCAAAAAAATATGCAAGCACTAATATTCAGCACAATAAAATATATTTCAATTTAATAAAAATGGAAAGTTAATCTGGATTTTTTTCTGTTTGAAAAGTATTAGAGATTACTAAGAGTATAGTATTAGTATTAGAGATTTGGCGTAAATCACACCATTAGCAGCTTTTTTATTTCGCGTGTGTATGTTAGGAACAATTCTTTGATGTTTAAATAAAAGGTTTCGATTTGTGGCATTATTTCTTATTTTCTTTTCCTTTTTAGTATTTTAAATGGAATTAGTGAAAGGCGTGTATTTTAAATTAAATGAGTGAAAGACGTGTATTTTTAATGTATGTATTTCAAATGAAATCAGTGAAAGATTTATATTTAAATGAAATGAATGCAATATGAAGATGTTATGAGAAAAATATTTGGCGATTTATCAACTGCGCCAAGTTAACATAAAAGTACCAATACATATGTGGGTACTTCTCTATTATCCCGTCGACCACTTTTCATAACAAAAAACTATCGCCAAATAAACGGGAGAACGTTGTCATTGAAATATCAAAATACATAAATAAATAAAATATAAGAATTTAAGGACACAATTGTTATTTTAATGAATGAAATAACTAATAAATCAGTAAAACATAATGAAAAATACACGCAAATGTCGCGTTAAAAACCACTTGATGACGTAACAAACACGTATAATGCTTCTGATATCAAGTAAATGGGACTGCATTTTTGGCGTTTAATCTAACAGTTTGGCGATAGTTTTTTGTTATGAAAAGTGGTCGACGGGATAATAGAGCAGTACCTCTATGTGAAATGAAACAAGGCACAGATGTCATATACGCACCACGTTGGCGCGATTTTTCCCTCCACCAGCTTGGGGAAAACTTTGTTTTTGAATATTAGTTACAAATAGTGTGACAAATAGTACACGTGATTTTTTATTTCAATATAAAAATAAAATAACGTAATAAATGAAACAGCTTCTATTATTTTAAAAAAGGAAATAAAAATAAATAAATAATAGTTTGATATAAATAAAGGCGCGGTTGTCATATACGCACCACATTGGCGCGATTGCAACAAAATGGCAATTTTATGCCTCACATGGTAACCCGGTTATTTTGTTTCAATTGTTGTTTATTAACTTTTATTTTTTATTTTAATTCTATAAATTGTTTTTATTATATATATCAATATTTATTTATATCAAACTATCATTTATTTATTTTTATTTCCCATTTTTGAATAATAGGAGCTATTTCATTTATTACGTTATTTTATTTTTATATTGAAATAAAAAATTACATGCTATTATTGTATGGTATTTGTAACTAATATTCAAAAACAAAGTTTTCGCCAAATTGGCGGGAGAAAAATCGCGCCAATCTGGTGCGTATATGACATCTGTGCCTAAATTAATATTGATATACATATAAAAATAATCTATAGAATTAAAATAAAAAATAAAAGTAAACAAACACAACAAACAGTTTTCGCCAAAGGGGCGGGGGAAAAATCGCGCCAACGTGGTGAGTATATGGCATCTGTGCCGGGATTTTTACCCTTTTATCTGTGCTTTCGGAAATATAAAAAAATTAAAAATTCTTATATCAGGTGTATAATGTTTTGCATTTTTATACGGACCACTTCTCCATTTTAAGATTTTAAATGCTATTTATATCAGATATTTCTTTCTTGAGATTCCCACAAGTTTTTTCCGGTAATTTTTTTAGTTCGCTTATTAATTGTTTACAATTTGCCCCCCTGGCAATAACAATTATTTATCACAAAAAATGGGTACTTCTCTATTATCCCGTCGACCACTTTTCATAACAAAAAACTATCGCCAAACTGTAACGCTAAATAAACGGGAGAACGTTGCCATTGAAATATCAAAATAAATAAAATATAAGAATTTAAGGACACAATTGTTACTTTAATGAATGAAATAACTAATAAATCAGTAAAACATAATAAAAATACACGCAAATGTCGAATTAAAAACCACTTGATGGCATAACAAATACGTATAATGCTTCTGGCATCAAGTAAATGGGACTGTATTTTTGGCGTTTAATCTTAGTTTGGCGATAGTTTTTTGTTATGAAAAGTGGTCGACGGGATAATAGAGAAGTACCCAAAAATGGCTTAGTTTTGTTAAATTTGTTTGTTATGTATTTTCATTTCTTATTAAAATATCGAAAATGGCAAAAAAATTTTATTTTAGCACCGAACTTAATTTTTTTAAATGGCTCAAAAACATGGTTTAATAAACGTATATTTGTAAATATTTTAAAAAACATGTTTTTCCGCTCTCTAGAAAAATTTGTAAGATTCTACAACTGCCTTTGGCACCAACCAGTACATGATACGGAACTTTTCCCTATTCAGATACACAGAAGAGGTTGGTCACAAACAAGAGTAATGCTAGCAACAATATTGTTTTAACTCTATAAGAGTTAGAAACAATAATGATATTAAATTCCCCGATTAGCTTAGGGCCCGATTACGGAACTTTCTCCTAGAAAAAAAAACTGTAGAAGTCTTTTACATTTGTTTCGAATGAAGCTCGATCAACAAAGTATCAATTGATAATACAAACAACACTAATATTAACATGGGGGCAAAAGTTTGAATTTAAGTGTATATATTTGGAACCCCCCCCCCAACCACCCACCAAAAAAAGAAAAAGAAAGTTACAGAAATGAATTTAAAATGGCGTGAAGCCACCTTTTCTGACATAAGAAATTGGCTGCGAACCCGATTACAAAACTTTCACTTAACTTAATAACATGTATCTAATAGCCCTGAGGACAATTCCCCTTCCCAGTTATACGGACCTTGGGGCTTTTTTAGAAAGCTTGACGCAGTTCGGGTTGAAGAAGTTGAGATTTACTGTCAAATCACATAAACTACTATGAAAATAAAACTGGTGAATTATTATGCTGGTTTATGTATGTATTTAAAAAAATTGCATCTGATTACACTCTTTAGATAAATTACTCCTGTTTGCATTTAATAACAGATAAACGGCTTCCGTTTACTAAATTGTTTAAATATTGGGAAGAGTTGGCGAGAGATAGATAGACGTGTAAAAAAAGGGTAGACAGACGGGTAGAGAGACGGATAGAGACAGAGATAAGCTAACGGGTAGCGAAACGAATAGACAGACGGGTAGCGAGGCAGGTGCAAAAAAGGGTTGACAGAGGGGTAGTGAGATGGGTAGGGAGACGGGTAGCGTGGTGGATAGAGAGACGAGTACAGAGACGACTTGACAGACGGGTAGAGAGAGGGGTATATAGACAGACAGACGTGTTGATAGACGAGTAGTGTAACGGGAAGCGAGACAGGTAGAGACATGATTAAAGAGTCGGGTAGAAAGACAGACGGATACTGAGACGGGTATACAGAAGAGTAGAGAGACAGTAGACAGATGAGTTCGGAGAGAGACACAGCTAAGACATACGAGTAGTTAGACTGGTAGACACGTTTGTAGAAAAGCATGTTATCAATGTGGTTTGAAGTATACGAGTTTCTATAAATAGTTATACAAATAAACAAAGGAAATTTTTTTAATTCAAATATTAAGTATTTGATTTAATATTTCAATATTTCAATATTTAATATTTTATTTTTTAATATTTTATTTAGATATTTGTCACAAAGAAAATGTTGCAAAAATTAAATTAAATTTGCGTTAAACTACGCTTGCTAAAATACGCTATTGGCTGCAAATCTGATTATGTGACTTTAAAAATATCGTTTTAAAAGATCCGGCGTTTTTTTTTTTTTTAAGTTTTGAGCAATTCCCGCTTAAGAAAATGAGATTATTTGCCAAATGTTATAAAAAAATGCATATGAAAACATAACAATATATGAATTTATATATGATATTTTGTAATTATATCATTTAATTTGCTATTTTTCATATGTTGTATCTTTATCTATCTATTGTCTATCATATGCTGTATATTCACTTAGATTCTTGTTTATATCTTCTTTATATCGTAATTGTTAACTTTATATTCTCAGCAATATCATTCAGACTAATCCCTTTGAGGTAAGTCCTAGTTTAGATTTCAATTTCCACAAAACAAGTTAGTTTTAATTTAAAAGCACAGTATTCAGTATTTTTTTCTGCGCTAATAAAATATATATTTATGGAATAAAATGTCAAAAATGCCCTAAATGGGACAAACATAGGGTCAATCGCGTCTCATTTAGGCACGTTACACAGTATATCAAGTAGCAATTTTTATATTATTATGCAATTTTTATTTATATTTTAGTATTTTAATTTAATATTTTTTTTCCTATTCGAATAATTTTAAGAAATAAATTGTACAAGCTAAAACTAACACTGCTGTATATATTAGAGAATGACGTTTCATCACATTTTTTTTAATTGATAAAAGAAGTTCCGTTTAATGATAATTTTGTAACAGTAAAACTACAATAGATTGATTTTCGATTAGAGAAAAACTAGTTTTTAACAACAGCATTTTATATAACAATCATAAAAGAAAAAAAATGAATAAAGCCTAGAAATTTTAAAACATTATTTGAAAGAATAAACTGAACATTTCTATGCTTTAAAAACTTTTGAGAAATTATACATTTTTTAATTTTTATGTGTCAAGTACTAATCCTGTGACGAAATCTTTATTTTCATTAATATATATTTTCAAAAATACATTTTTGTACTTTCGTTATTATTATACATTATTAATCCTACTAGCAGAGCTGGCGAGTAGCGTGTGCGAAGTGTGCGGTGCACATAGACGCCTCGGATTAAGGGGCGCCTACCAGTTTTTCATAATTATGAACAAACTTTCAGAAAGTTCTAATCTAAATTTTCTTCAATATGTTTGATAAAATTTTAAATATCAAGCTTTTAATATGTGATCTGCTTTGTTATCCTAAAATTCTAAAGACCAATTGTAATATTTGTCTTTAGAAATTTAACTGTGGTCATCCAAAGGTAGAACATGTCTCCTTAAGAGGTATAATATAGGTTATGTATTTCATATTTCAGTACGTTTTATATGGATATGTTATTTTTTTCTGTAAAATATATTGTAGAGAAAATTTTGGTGACTCAAATGAACGAAGTAATCACATGCAGCATATTATGAGGTTTCAAGCAACATTAGTGAAGTATAGTGAACACTTTTCCTGCCATGGAAAGGGAAAAGAAATTAAGTGATGAATTTGTGGGAAAATAATTGTCGATTCTTAACGAAATGCAAAGCTTACAAAAATATATTACACACTTCAGAGGCCTATCAGTTGCGTTATAATACGACTTACACTACAAATAATTCTAATGGCGTGCCAGTTACCGCTACTACGTTTTGGGTATTTGGCCAGACTCACTGAATTTAGGAATATGAAATACAGTTTTAAGATTAGAGCATATTCTTGAAATAAGGGTAGGAATTCTGAACATTTCATTAAAGCATGTAAAACATTTACATTAACACATTAAAATATATAATCCTACTAAACATTCATTTCAATGCCTTTCAAAGAACTTTTCATAGGAATCATTTTTAGATAACAAATTAAAAACGCATCATTAAAGTTATCTGTAGCTTACATTTCATTTGAGGCATGGTAATATAAATTGAAAGTTATACCCATTCTTTCAATTGAAAAATATATTGTTCATTCAACTGACATAGACGGATTGTTTGATGAATTAACAAAATTAAAAAGCCGTCATATTCCTTTCACGAATTTTTTTTTCTCTTTGCAAAGTTCAACTGTATTTCAAAGTTTTGTATAAAGCATTTAAAATGCAACATTCATATCTCTCTTATGTAAGTCAAGCTGATTATGCCTGATCCTGTTTTAAAGTATTTCATAACTTTTTTCATGCTTTCGCTCAGTCGAACTATAATTTTTATAATGAATTCTTAGAGAAACTAAGTTTGAAAATAATGTAGAAAAAACACAACATGGCTGGCCGTTGGCACAAGGTAAGCATAACGTTATTTAATTTAAACTCTGACAGGTTTGATCATTGTTTCTATAATTTAGGAATGAACACATGGTTGGAACATCAAATCTTCGAAAATATAATATTTCAACTAAAGATATGAGTTGTCCGTAAACTATTTCTTATAATGCTTATGTCACTGAAAATTAATTGTAAATACGTTTGAAATATTTTATCCAACGTAAAAAGTTATTTTAAGAATTTCATGTAATTTTAATCAAGTTTTATCCTCTTTGTTTGACTTCACTATATTATTTTATAACTTGGAAAAATATTGTTATTATCATTTATATCCTCCTGTTTAAAAATGCGTGGTATTTAGGCCTTTACAATATTATCTAAAAGCATGTCAAATTTAGTTAATTCGTTTTTAATAAACGTTACATTTTTATAGTTACGAAGAAAAAAATGTATAGATATTTCGTTTTGATTTAAAAGATTATTTCTTAAAGTTTCGAGGTAAAAACATTTCAGTGATTTAGAAAATATCATTAAAGGGGATTTTTATATGTTTAGAAAAAATAATTGTATAGCTCTTACATCGTGACAAAAAATAGATTAATTTTTTATTACAGGGAATTAGATCGTCATCATTTAGCGTTTTCTTTCATAATGATTTAAATGAAAATACAATATGAAAGAAAGAGTCCATTCTCTATCAGGATGTACATATTTGCATTAAGATAGTCCGAGTGCCTCTTATCACGTGCTATATATCAGAAGTATCTCCACGATTAAGAAATGAAGTAAATCGAACGATTTTAAAGGTAAATATGTGGTGTATCGGAATGAATGATCAGAAGTGAAAGTGTTAACAATACATTTAAAGCAAACAATTTCTGTATAGGAAAGTAACTTCGCTATCCACTTACTCATTCAAAAATACAGGATGTCTATCACTAATCCGAAACTAGATTTCGATTCATAACGGGTAAGGATAACGAAAATATTTTGGCGAAATCTACAAAAGAATAACATTGCTTTAGATGAAATGTCATGACATTAAGGAAAGTGCTGAAATTTTTTGTGGCACACCAAGCACTGACCAAATTTTTAAGGTTCAAGATCAATGTTCTTTGGACGTATGGGTGATGGCCAATTCCAACATTTCTTTTGATATTATCACATTTTACAAAATTCAAAGTAAACCTGCTGAAGATTGCGCTAAAATATCTTCATCATTATTGCAGTTATATTTGGCGTGGCTAGTTGAGCTTAAGCCGAAAGATATGCCTTCCCGCTCGGTTTAACTTTGACTTTGTTGCGTCTATTTAAAACCATCCCTGTTCCGTTTTATGTGTGAAACCTATTTACATGACTAAATAAGTGGACTGGACACAGGTTTCCCGTATATAAGATATGTGTCTTGACATGTATTATAATAATTTATATTACCTTCTTGACTATCAGTTTAGATAAGCCCTGTATATGTATGTATACATTTAAGACATAATTTATGTGAAGATGATTGTTTGACAAACAATATCAAATTTATATATCTTGTTATAAATACAGGAAAATGCACAGTTTTAACATCAAACCTTTGTTACAAAGCCATACACATAAGTTATGAATTGCAGCAAACAATGGTATTGGTTTCTTAAAATGCTTTTGTCATTCATTCCAAGGTGATTTTCGAAAGTTTGATTTATTCTATCCAGTGATTCTTACTTTTATACTATTTTTTTGTATTTTAATTTATAGTTTACCTTCTTTATTTATCAGTATTAGACTCCTTCAGAATATGGCAAAATATTTCAATAACTACTTTCTTTCTAAAATCAAAGAAATGAACTGGCAATTCTGTTAAAAATGGATCAAATTTAGCTTATATACCTACTTTTATAATCAAGAAAAGGATTTTTACATATCCATTAATATATGTTTATAAAAAAATCTTTTATAAAAGTTTGCGATAGAAAATTTTAATTGCATTTCAGTACTTTAGAAAGCATTTTAAAAATATTTTTACTAATGATATTTCAAGATCTATTTCAAAATCTTTAAAAATATAATCTTATAGATTTTATATCGTATTAACGACAACATAGAGATTGATTTTCGATTACAGAAAATTAGGCCGTCATCATGTATCTCTTCCATAACGATTTCTCTAAAAATACGATACTAAGGAAAAAACACTTTTTTTTTATCGTAATGCTTGATGTTCACATTAAGATAATCGAAGCACGTTTGTATTCTTATAAACTCGTATTATATTGCTGGGTTCGATAATAAAATAAATCTAACGAATAATGCTTAGAAACGGGGCTTAAAATAACAATATTTTCATTTCCGGTTATCTTTCCAGTTCAATTAAAATAAATGATTTCTGTTTGCTTTCGCTTTTTGTTCATATTTAAAATTACGGATTTTAGTTCAGTTCCGATTTTCGTTTTCTAAAGAATAGTTTTCTCCAGTTTCTGGTTTATAGTTCGGATCCGATTCGAAGTTTTAATTTTAATAACAGGTCAACATATGTAAGCATAAAGTAATACAAAATTTTATCATGCTAAAATATCATTTTTTTTTTATCCGAGATTTTTTACAGTCTTACAGAATTCTTTAAAAAAAAATGAATGTTAAAAAAGATTTTTTTTTCTTATCATAAGAGTCTTCAATAGACACGGAGATTGTTTGCCTTGAACATGCTGCACTTCAATTATCTCATGATAGTTCAGTTTACAAAATTGCATGTCTGCTCAAATTTTAATGCTATCATTTATATAGAAATTAAAATGCGTGACTAAATTTTAAACACTAAATTTTACATATAGCGCAGTATCAGAATCCAAAATTATTTTAATGCAACTGCTACATGGTTATTACATCTTCCACAGAAGTTACATATTACTGAAAAATGTGTCATTTGTAAATTTTTATGAAGATGAAAATTATATTACAGCATAATGATAAATCGCAATTTGTGTCTATTTATAATGAGGATAAAGTGAAAATTATTTTAGACTGGGTTTTAAAAAATCATCATTTATTTTTATTTAATTTTTGTTTTTGATATTCTGACAAATTTTGTGTTTGCTTATCTTTGAACACATAAGCCAATTTAGTAAAATATGATGTTATTTATATATTAACTCAGATCATAGATATTGACACAACATACTTTTATTGCACGAGCACAAACACTTGACATAAAAAAATAATTAAATTCCATACAGATAATTTCTTTTAATTAAGCGCTACAGACACAAATTTTTTATACAGACACAAATTTTTATGCAGATAAAAATTATATTATAGCAAAATAATAAAGCGCTATGTGTGTCTATTTATAATAAGGATAAAGTAAGAATTATTTTAGACTGGATTTTAGAAAATCCTCATTTATTTTTATTTATTTTTTATTTTGGATGTTCTGACAAATTCTGTGTTGCTTATTTTCTAACACATAAGCAAATTTAGTAAAATATGATGTTACTTATATATTCACTTAGATCATAGATATTGAGACAACATACTTTTATTGGTTATCAACCAACACTTGACATAAAAAAATAATTAAATTCCAAACAGATAATTTCTTTTAATTAAGATCTGCAGACAGTGTCAATCTTCATTACTCTCGCAGACTAGCTGTGTTAGAAAAAGCAGTCAGTGCGCAGGTCCAAAACTTGGTATGTGTGCGTATAAACAATGTCAGGATCGCTTGAAATTTAACAGGCCCCTTCTGCGATATATATATGTATATATATATATATATATATATATATATATATATATATATATATATATATATATATATTCCTTTAAACAATTCTAAAAACACAAATACATATAGTACATAATAAATTACACTACACACAAAAATACACAGATTATATTAAGACATTAATAAAATATATTGTTCATGAAATATACCAATTTGTCTTCGTTAACAGGTTTTCTAAGAAAATATACAATGCGGTTATCAATTTGTACATATTACAATATAATAATAGCTTCTATTAATAAATATTGGAAAAAATGGAAAAGTACGTTTATATTCTTCGATTAATTTGAGGATTTAGACTATTTAATCCATTGGATTGCTGCTTGGCTATCGGTGTTTAAATTGAAGTTATGGAAGCATTTGTAAATTATTTACATTTGAACTCAGATAATAAATTTACAGTACATATTATGTCTTTGTAAATTTCAGAAATAGAAAGTAATTCCGCTTACACAAGTAAAAAGATTTACACTTTTTTGTCTCTGACATTTCTCAAAAACTAATGAATTTTCTAACAAAATCACTCCTTCGGGAAAAGAATTCCCATTTTCTTCCTTTTCCCAAATAGTGTCTGAGCTACTATTATTTAAAAAAACAAATTCATTGCTCTATATATTTTTTTAATCTTTTGTACTTTAAAATATCTGAATACTCTTTTAGCCAAAATGCAATATTTTTTTCTCTGGTTTGAATTAAATTGAGACAAATAATTTGTGACAAACAGGTTCTAACAACTTCTAACTACAGGTTCTAAACTGTTTTAACAACTTCTTAGGACTTCCAGCTACTAGATGAACGATAAAAACTTTCGGACAAGGCCCGACCCTCTGAAGCTTTCGTGCCCTAAATTTCTAATAACTTGTCCTCTTTTTATCTGATCTTCTTCGTTTTTGGAGTCCCTTTCTCTATTTAGTTATTCCTCCATTGCTACATTGCAGTTAAGACCCTGGCTCTCTGGAGGGGGGGCTAGAGGTTTTTGTTCCCTAAATTGCTAATAACTTATCCCGTTTCCTTTTGATCTGCTTCATGTTTGAGGTCTTTTCTATATTTAGTTATTCCCTCACATCTACATTCCAGTTAGGACTCTGGCCACCTGGAACCTGGTCTTAGCCCCTTGAACGTTTTGTGCTGCATGCATTTTTTACTCTTTTAATAATGTCGCCCTCTCGATGCTTAACTTTAAAGTTGTCTTGAACGCCTCTCCCCGGTACACCCCCCTCATATTTTTATTGGGGCCCTAGGGCCCTTTTTTAGTATTACTTTAAATTTTTATTCAAATGATTAATTTATATCCTATGTTTAATTTCGACTAATTGAAGATCTAAAGCGCTAAGTACTAGGACCTTTTAAGATGTTTTCTTATTATGGTCCTGCTCAAAACGATCAGTTGGCTCCTTTTGGGCCCCTTTATTATAACTCCCTTAAAAGTCGTCTGATTCGCCATCTTTTTGTTCCTAACAACTTCTTAGGAATTCCAGTTACTACATGAATGACAAAAAAATTTCTCGGACCGCAGCTACCACCAATTTTGAATATTAATCTCCTTCTTGGGGCTCTTGGTGCAGCTTCTTTAAAAATGATTCGATTCTCTTGCAATTTTCTTTAACTTAGTTCTAGGGTTCTCCAGCTACTTTATAAACTACTAAGCATTTCCTTAGACATCAGCTACCACATATTTTTAATATTATTATTCTTTTTTGGCATCAACTTACGTTTACTCACTACAGCCATAAATTAAAATTCGAGTTAAGGTTAAAGATAACTGCTTCAGTTTAGGGAAGGGGTGGGGGGTGGGGGATTTCGTCCGTAAATTACATATCGCGTTAATGTTAAAGGTAATTCGTTAAATTTACAGGAGGGCAGCTACCAACGCTTGGAGGCGCATTCGTTCCGCAGATTCTATGGGCCTGATTTCAACAGGGTTTGTGTCATTCGACTTGATATCGAAAACTTCAGTTTTTTTTTATTATTTAAATATCAAGGGCCCGGCCAACACCAGGCGTGTCAGCTTGTTAGTAATAAAATATAGATGTTTCTGCAATAGTTATACAGTAAATAAAGAATAAGTGTATCTGTCGTTATAACATGATTAATCTATTTTAAACAGCAAAGAGTTTGCATATATATAGACAATACCAAGTGTGAAAATAACATTTTTGTACGTATATTTTAAGAGAGAATTTAGTAACGGTAAATAAATGCGAAAATATAGCTGTATATCTACTAAGATTGGAATTCCAGTTTACCATAATAAAACCTTTAAATATCACACAAAATTTCCTCCTAAGTCAAGTGGGAAAACACCCAAATTGGTAATTATTTAATAATTTTAAGATGAGATATACAAGATTATTTAAGATGAGATATACAAGTAATACTATATAGATAGACGCGGATGAAACAACTTAGGGGTTGCTAAATAGCACACTTCGTGTATGAGAAAATAGAAGTCAAACCTTCATTCCCAAAATTGAGAGAAAAATATTTTTCTACGATTGTAAGGTTCATTATTGATTCTCTACATAATTTATGGTCAGATAATGATTCATTTAATGAGAAAATATAAATGAATTTATTTCTCATAATGTTTTGTATTCTGCACGAAGATAGTTCCCTTTTTTAAGTTATAAAATAATAAAAATATATATATATATTCGTTTATTTTAACTTTATTTGAAAAATAATAACATTTTTCATATATTCATAAATGCAAACAACAGAAAAGTCTCAGTGCTCTAGAAACACGCCTAACACTTTTTTTTTCACTTAATTTATTCTCTTAACATATACTTTGCTTTTCCTTCTTTCTTTTGCTAGAAATACAACATTTTGCAAAGAATTCTGCAGCAAAAGTTTTAAAGAAGTTTAAATATGAGAGTTTTGTTACACTTTCTGCTGTTCATTACATTAAGGAAAAACTTTAACGAGATTTTGAGGTCTTTATTAAATTTATTAAAAATACTTTTTGTAATCCGTATGAATTTACACACTTATTTTTATACAAATAAAAATAGAAATAGTTTCTGAATTTTACATGATTTACTGCAAGCATAAAACATTTAAAGTTCGAAATGTATAATCTATTCTATTAATCGTAGTTGTTATAATCTACGAAATGCATATGTACTTGCACCGTTTTTTGATAAGACCGTTCGCATTTAAAAATTTATACACACTTAACAGATTGTTGTATCAAAGTGCAGTTTGCACCATTAAACTTGTTAAAGTGTCACAATTGTTATTGCCAAAGCGCACAATAGTTCAAATTTTCTTTAAACTATTTTTTGCCGCAAAATGCCCCATTTTTTTCAAGTTTTAAAAATCCGTTTAGAAACGACAATTTGTTATTTGTTTAATTTATTTTTAAAAGGCGGGTACACTTACTCGAGTCTTTGAACTTTTTTTTTCCCTTTAACAAAAATACTGACTATTTGACAAATCTTATGATGCAAACTGCACTCAGAGATTATAATTCGTTTAATTTTATGAATTTTGGATGTGTGAACAGATTTATGAAATACCCTATAGATGGAATTTTCAATCTCCTTATAAGGGATGACAAATATGATAATCCACACATGCAAAACAGAACTTACTTTACACTTGAAGTACTCTGGCATACAACACATGCTGGGTTCATCAGAGGCAAGTTTTACACTTAAGATGAATTTGAGATGTTAGCTAATTAAAAACATAAAAAATTTTTACGGCTATTGCGGCTATTTTTTGCCGCAAAATGCCCCATTTTTTTCAAGTTTTAAAACTCCGTTTAGAAACGACAATTTGTTATTTTTTAAATTTATTTTTAAAAGGCGGGTACACTTACTCGAGTCTTTGAACTTTTTTTTTCCCTTTAACAAAAATACTGACTATTTGACAAATCTTATGATTCAAACTGCACTCAGAGATTATAATTCGTTTAATTTTATGAAATTTGGATGTGTGAACAGATTTATGAAATACCCTATAGATGGAATTTTCAATCTCCTTATAAGGGATGACAAATATGATAATCCACACATGCAAAACAGAACTTACTTTACACTTGAAGTACTCTGGCATACAACACATGCTGGGTTCATCAGAGGCAAGTTTTACACTTAAGATGAATTTGAGATGTTAGCTAATTAAAAACATAAAAAAACGTCATATAGGGAGTCAGTCGAAATGCCCAATTCAAGTTATTCTCCATGGATCAAAGATATTGTGTACGAGTGTATGTATGGGGAGTGTGTCACCGCTTAACAACAGTTTTTTTGCTATATTGATTGAGATTAGTTCTGTTCAAATCCTGTTGAAAAAATTATGCAAGTTCAATTTTGAAATATTTATGTGTACTCCTATTAAATATTGCTAATATTTAAATTTAATAAAATTGTTAAAATTTGCATTTAATATCAAATATTAGTTAACATTGCTTAAAAATTAATATTTACGTATTAATATTAATACATATTGCTAACTCATTATATTATATATCGCTATAAAAATACAAGTGATGCCCTCAAGTTCATATCTCAGATTTCAGCCGTTACAAAAATTTTAGTGAGTACCTACAACTAATACGAAATCACAAAAGTTTGTCCTAAATTTCTCATATTTGTGGCCTGCGAGGTAACGTCTTGACATGCGTCGATTGAAAATAAACAAAATTCAATACAAATCCCGCCTGATAATTAAAAAATTTGCAAATCTATTGCAATTTCCATTTAAAAAGTTATACAAGTTTAATTTTTAAATAAATATGTGTACTACTATTAATTATTTCTAATATTTAAATTTAATAAAATTTTTAAAAATTGCATATTATATCAAACACTATTGAACATTTGTTTAAAATTAATGTTTATGAAAAAATATTAAATATACATTGGTAACTCATTATATTTTTTATCACTAAAAAAATATATGTGCGACACTTCAAGCTCATCTCCCAGATTTCGGCCGTTACAAAAACTTTAGAGAGTACCTACAACTAATACGAAATCACAAAAGTTTGTCCTAAATTTCGCATATTTGTGGCCTGCGAGGTAACTTCTTGACATGCGTCGATTGAAAATAAACAAAAATACAAATCCCGCCTGATAATTAAAAAATTTGCAAATCTACTGCAATTTCCGTTTAAAAAGTTATACAAGTTTAATTTTTAAATAAATATGTGTACTACTATTAATTATTTCTAATATTTAAATTTAATAAAATTTTTAAAAATTGCATATTATATCAAACACTATTGAACATTTGTTAAAAATTAATTTTTATGAAAAAATATTAAATATACATTGGTAACTCATTATATTTTTTATCACTAAAAAAATATAAGTGCGACACTTCAAGCTCATATCTCAGATTTCGGCCGTTACAAAAACTTTAGTGAGTACATACAACTAATACGAAATCACAAAAGTTTGTCCTAAATTTCGCATATTTGTGGCCTGCGAGGTAACTTCTTGACATGCGTCGATTGAAAATAAACAAAATTCAATACAAATCCCGCCTGATAATTAAAAAATTTGCAAATCTACTGCAATTTCCGTTTAAAAAATTATACAAGTTTAATTTTTAAATAAATATGTGTACTACTATTAATTATTTCTAATATTTAAATTTAATAAAATTTTTAAAAATTTCATATTATATCAAACACTATTGAACATTTGTTAAAAATTAATGTTTATGAAAAAATATTAAATATACATTGGTAACTCATTATATTTTTTATCACTAAAAAAATATAAGTGCGACACTTCAAGCTCATATCTCAGATTTCGGCCGTTACAAAAACTTTAGTTGAGTACCTACAACTAATACGAAATCACAAAAGTTGGTTAAGAAATCTCAAAAGTTTGTCCCAAATTTCTCATATTTGTAGCTGCAAGGTGAGTTCTGGGCTCGTAGTCGATTGAATATAAACAACATTCAATAGAGATCCCGCCTGATAAATTAAAAACTTGCAAATATACTGCAAATTCCGTTGAAAAAGTTATGCAAGTTAAATTTGAAATATTTATGTGCACTGCTATTAAATGTTGCTAACATTTAAATTTAATAAAATAGTTAAAATTTGCATATTATATCAAACATTAGTTAAAATTGCTTAACAAATAATATTTACGTATTAATATTTATATATATTGGTAACTCGTTATATTATGTATCACTAAAAATATATCAGTGCGACCCTCAAGCTCACTTCACCGATTTCGGCTCTTATAGAAATTTTAGTAAGTACTTGTAGCTGTTACGAAATCACAAATGTTTGCCCAAATTTATCGTATTTGTAGCCTGCGAGGTAACGTCTGGGTTGAATATCAGCACCTTCCACAAATTGTAATGTTATATGTATTGGCATCAGAAAAAAAAAAACAGTAATAAAAAAATCTTAATGAAAACTTGAATATTGTAAAAATTAAATAAGAGAATTCATCAGCATTAATATTTTTACAAAATTTAAGCCAACAAGAAAATAAATTCCTTGTGTGTCTTTAATGTGTATCTATAAAAACTACGTGAAAGCCCTTCAGCTAAAACGAGTAGAGAAAATATTTTAAATTAAATCAGCTAAGTATTATTTTTCCATTATTATTATTTTCATTTCGTAGTATTCCGTTGAAAACGTATATTTGTTTCAATCATAAAAAAGGGTAACTTGCATTACCAACAACTTTTATGTCTATTTATATTTTTCGGCGAGCACACTTACGGCGTCAAATAGTGTTCTGTTAAATGTTACGAGCAGGGAAGACCGAGCTATGCTCGGTCAAAATTAAATTTGGGTTCAAATATCATGACCCATGACCAAAATGACCCACTAATTGAATTTTCTCGAACATGTGACTTAGTCCAACAGTCTTCTCGTGTCCGAAAACCATAGGATGCAAAATTTAGTGTAAATAGTCTGAGCCGTTTTTAAGATAAAATAGCTTGACCCATAATGACCCTTAACCAAAATGACCCACTAATCGAAATTTCAAGAACATGTGACCTAGCCTAATAGTCTTCTCGTTCCCTAAACCTGTAGGGTGCTAAATTTATTTCAAATCCTATGAACCGTTTTTAAGATAAAATAGCGTGACCCATAATGATCCATGACCAAAATGACCCACTAATTGAATTTTCTAGAACATGTGACCTAGCCCAACAGTCTTCTCGTGCTCGAAAACCATTGGATGCAAAATTTAGTGTAAATTGAGCCGCTTTTTAGATCTTGACCAACAATGACCCAGAAATGACCCACTAATCAAATTTTCTCGTACATGTGACCTAGCCCAATGATTTTCGCGTGCCCGAAACTCGTAGGATACAAAATTTAATCAAAACCGTTAGAGCCGTTTTTTAGATGAAATTAATTTGACCCGCTTTGACCCAAAAATGACCCACTAATCGAAAGTTCTCGAACACGTGACCCAGCCCAATAGTCTTCTCGTGCCCGAAAATAATCGAATAAAAAATTTCGTCCAAATCGTTTGAACCGTTTTTTAGATACAATTAGCTTGACAATGACCCAAAATGACCCAAAATGACCAACTAATCGAATTTTCTCGAACATATGACCTAGCCCAACAGTCTTCTCGTCCCCGAAAACCATTGGATGCAAAATTTAGTGTAAATTGAGCCGTTTTTTAGATCTTGACCCGCTTTGACACAAAAAT
The DNA here is from genome assembly GCA_963931845.1 of Maratus michaelseni. Lineage (NCBI taxonomy): Eukaryota > Metazoa > Arthropoda > Arachnida > Araneae > Salticidae > Maratus > Maratus michaelseni. Next base: position 164,194,739 of record OZ007592.1, on the reverse strand, counting down.
GACCCACTAATCGAAAGTTCTCGAACATGTGACCTAGCCCAATAGTCTTCTCGTTCCCGAAAATAATCGGATACAAAATTTCGTCCAAATCGTTTGAACCGTTTTTTAGATACAATTAGCTTGACCATGACCCAAAATGACCCAAAATGACCCATTAATTGAATTTTCTCGAACATATGACCTAGCCCAACAGTCTTCTTGTGCCCGAAAACCATTGGATGCAAAATTTAGTCTAAATTGAGCCGCTTTTTAGATCTTGACCCATAATGACACAGAAATGACCCAATAATCGAATTTTAACGGACATGTGACCTAGCCCAATGATTTTATCGTGCTCGAAACTCGTAGGACACAAAATTTAATCAAAATCGTTAGAGCCGTTTTTTAGATAAAATTAATTTGACCCGCGTTGACCCAAAAATGACCCACTAATCGAAAGTTTTTGAACATGTGACCCAGCCCAATAGTCTTCTCGTGATCGAAAATGGTCGGATACAAAATTTCGTCAAAATCGATTGAACCGTTTTTTAGATACAATTAGCTTGACAATTACCAAAAAGGACCCAAAATGACCCACTAATCGAATTTTCTCGAACATGTGACCTAGCCCAATGGTTTTCTGGTGCCCCAAAACGGTAGGATACAAAATTTCGTCAAAATCGTTAGAGCCGTTTTTAAGATAAAATTTGCATATATATATATATATATATATATATATAACCACACACAAGATTTGCTCGTATTAGAATATATGATTATATTTCCAATAAAGTGGAGAGTCGAAATACGTCCATTAAAATGAACTTTTAAAATATACAGTAAAACACTTTTTATTTTGCTTAAAAGACGTCAACATATCAACATAAACATTAAAGATGTTAAATTTAAAATTTACATATTTCGATTTGTTCATCAAATCGTCATCAGAATACATACAAACCACAAACACAATGTACATAAAAACCAGAGGGTCTGAATAGTCACTATGTGAAAGAAGGTACAACGCCCTCTATACTTTTAATTTTAACACCGCTCTTAGCTCCATCTATAGACCGCTTCCCACTATTATTCAACCACTCAACCCAAATCTTCGGAATATTAAATGACAACGTATCATTACATGCTTTCGAACTTTTTAAATAAATTTCAATAGATAAAAATTTTATTTTATTTACAACTTTTTGTGAAGGAATCTATTGATACCCTTCATATCATACTCCATATCTCCGTATCATACAATGTAATGATACGTTGTCATTTAATATTCCGAAGATTTGGGTTGAGTGGTTGAATAATAGTGGGAAGATATATGTGATGTGAAATCACATATAGTTTTAAATCAGCTATTTTTTTTACTTAAATAAATTTCCCTTTCTATAATTCATTTATTAAAGTTTTGATAAATTTTATTTAAGCTCTTTGCGCTCTTATTCAGAACAAATAGGAGAATTTGATCAGCTTTTCTGCTCCCACGTAAATTCTCATGTTTAGTCTTGACGTGCGATCGAACGCTTAAATCAGATAAAAACAAAAACTAAAAGAAATATTTCGGCCTCCAATTTAACTCTGCTCTTTTCATGTATATTATGTCTTTCTCAATATGCAGCTGTTTCTTTCTGAGTCATAAAGACTATGCAACAGTCACTACGCCAGTATTGTGTCTATCCCTGATCTTCTCACGGGATCTGAAATTCTTCTGTAACGTAATTGTTGGCGGTGTTTAATTTTGTTAAATTACTTGTTTGGCTATAAGTTCAAACAGTTATCCATATGTTCCTTATTAACGGATACTTTATGATTCATGTACTCTCGCCAAATGTATGATGCCAGAAAAAATGTAAACGAAGAAATTTGCAGCGTATGTGTATCAGCATTCCTTCTCTGATTGCCGGCCTGAAAACATGTAGATTGTGAGTCTATTGTACGAACATTAAGGCACCACCCACTCGCCGACTCGCCTATTTTATGCTGCTGTGCTTGTGCTTTTTATTAAAAGTTCTTCAAAATCTTCATGGATGTATTCGACTCAAACTTTCTTCCAGAAAGGGATTATTTTATTTTTTTCTAAAAGAACCTGCATTAAATATTTCCCACTATATATTTTCAAGATCACTTTTCACGGCTAACTCAAGTCTACAACATCATTACATAACTTGGTTTCCGTGACCAAGCCCTATCTGGATATCTTCTACTTTCTATTGTGTGGTGCCTGAATATTATAAATACGAATATTTGGACAATTATAATAGACTTTTTCGTGACTTTTCGACTTGGCGGTTATTATGTTCTCTTTGGATAACAAAACGTTATGGATTTTTAAACGCTTCTACCCCCTTCATCGTTTCTATGCCGTAAAAATATGGAGGTATACGGTGTGAATGGGACATGGTGTTATGGACATATACGGTGGAGATATACGTGAACGAAGTTTTCTCCTACAGTCGGCGACGTCAGAAAACTTTTCAAAATCGAGGGCCTCCAATGTGTTGTTTCTTCGCTCGTTTCATCGGAAGATCGGAATCATATTTTATGCGGTAAATGAGTATGAGTGCTGGATTGACCACGTATATCTGCGGAACTCCATAACTGTGCGCCTCTGCGATAAATTGGCCCGATGAGTCATTCAAAGAATGTTCGCTGCTTCTCAAAAAATGGAAAATGTGCCGATTTTGTCCGTATTTCTTTACTTCCGTGGTTTCGTCGCTTCTGTGATCCGAATTGTGTTATGTTCGCTTTTTTTTTTGTGCATCGCAAGTGTTCGAAAGAAAGAAAAAAAATGTTCGAGAAAATCGATAATCGTAATAATATAGCCAAGCAATGGATTTATCAGGTATCTTAAAAATTTATTAGCAAATTGTTATAAAAATGTTTGATTCATGTGCAACAAGTGAACTCGATAAAGAAAAAAAAAGAGTGAACGATCATTTCTTTTAAATATCACAGTAAAGTATTTTTTTTATCACGTTAAGTATGACAGAAAATTAAATTACATTCTGGAAAAACAATAACGGAGTAAGTATCCTTCTTATGATTAAATTTGCCTACATTTATCTGACTGCCAGTACTTTGAAAACTTTAGCATTCGGCGTGAATATTATATAATTCAGAGACAACGTATGAACTATCAGAAGTACTATATAGTAAAGGATAGTGCATTTTGTCTAAATTGGACATGACTTGCAGTGACTACTTTTAAATTACTGTATTGATAACATTTTCTTCTTAGGAAAGTGCTCTATATATATGGATAGATAAATTCATAAAAAAATGTATTTTTTTTCTTCTTTAATAGATATAAATAACTTTTTAAATAGCAAAATAAACTTTTTATAGTAAAAAGAATTGTATTAAAAGACATTTTGGTGGTTCTAACCAAAAAAAAAAAAAAAAAAAGGATAATTACAAGTAAACCTTAATATTTATAGAATAATATATATTTTTTTAAATCCTTTTACAATACTTTTAGTTCTTATTGCATAAATATATTCGCAGAATTTAATAGTGGATGTCAATACTGAAACGTTCCGTTTTTATTATTTTCTTATTATACATAATTTTGCTTGTTTAAGTTTTTATTATGAGATATGACTGATAGATATAATTCATCTAATTAGTCTCAATATACAGTAAGTATGTTACAAAAGTAACAATTTGAATTGATATTCATGAAAAAATGAAAAAGATGATCAGGTAAGTTTTATTAATCTATCTGTTAAGATATGTGTTTCTTTCTGATTTATGCATTTGTTTTATGCTATTTACATGTTTTGAGGTTGATATATTCTATTATAAAGAAATTTTGCATACTTTTTTTTAAAGGGAGAAGAACGCTACTTTAAATGCGGTTCATTTTTTTTTTGTTTCATTTTAATATTTGCGTTGAACATTTTATGTAATGTTTGAATTCTGTTTTTTTTTTTTTTTTGTGTGTGTGCTATTTTATTCTAGTTAAATTACTTACTATGCATACCTTTAAAAATTAATTGAAATGTTAATTCCTATTTTATATTTCAATAATAATACATAAATTTTTGGAGTATCACGCTATAAAATTCGATACTCTACAAAATCTATATTTTACTGTTGGTATGCATAAGTTTGTTTACTTTAAACATTTTGCATATATTGGAGATCAACAAAGATAATGCTCTCCACTAAGATAAAAATTTTATCAGTCCTTATTAAGTGTAAACTGGTTATTTTATTCATTTAGTTTGTTATGTATATATTTTCTGTATCATGTTTGGCGTATTTCAATGATAATGTGGCAATATTAAATTTTTAAATTTTACATTCCTTTAAATTTTGGAAAAGCTTTGCTATACATATAAGTCAATTATTTTAATATTGAATGATGTGTAGTATCATTAAAAGACTTAACATTTTGCAGCAATTAGTAATTTGAAGTAAATTGCTTTTATCCTATATATTTGAGCCAATATAAATAATAGTTATATTAATAGCCTTGTTCTATACTGTAAGTTTTCTATCTCAGATATTTTGCTTGTTTTTCCAATGACAGCCAGATTAAAAGAAATAGATGAAAGCTTAAAAGAAATAGATGAAAGTGAAGACCGAGTTGTACATTTTCACTTTTTTTTGAAAATTTTTCAGGTTATGGATTTCGATGACAGAGTTACATTTAACTTTGTGAGACATGAAGTTTTCTAGTACCCTATAAGATTCGCATTCTTCCTTACAATAATACAAACAAAACAAAATGACATAATTCTACTATAAACAATTAGTTACTAGTGCAAGGTCCATTTTAAATTATTCACGCTCTCTATTAATACATTTCCATATACACTATGGATTCATCACCTCTTTACATGTAAAAAAAAAAAAAAAATGGAGGAAGATATTTATTTAGTTTTATGTTTTGATAAAATATTACACCAATACAGGACCAGTTGACTCAATTCATCAGTCATTACCTTTCATTTTTCTTTATATTACATATACTGTTTTTCTCTATCATTCACACAGCTCAACGTTCATGTGCCATCGATATATTTATTTCATTCTTTAATAGTTCAGATAAACTGGTTTTTTTTTAAATTTAAGATAGTTATAACTAATTTAGCTTTATTATTCTTAGAGTGTTATGAACCCCTTTCATTTCATTGTTCCGCGGCCGGGGACGATTTTGTGAAAGTGTTTACTGTCTGTGTTTGGTTATTTCTTTGTGGTGCTGGTCGCCAAACTTGTACCAAGTTCAGATGGTATTTGTTTATATCACTCTTTTCAGTAATTTTAGTATAGATGGTACATCTTTATTATTTCAAAATTTCAATTACATTTATTTGCATTTTTTTTACATTAAATAAACAATTTTTTTTTTTTTTGCACTCTCAGAATTTATCAAATTTTGTTAAAGTAGTTTTACAGTGCTTACACATAAGTAAAGTATATAGCAATCCTGGATTAATTTTACACAGATTTAACCATATCCTACAACCATTTTGGTAATATGAAACCCCACTTTTTTTTATTTCTCACCACCAGTCAAGGTTACAAATAATTGCTTCCCACTCTACTAGTCAGCGTCAACAATCAATGTTTTTCACTACCAATCAGTACTTCTACTAGTCAATGTTACAGTCACTTTACACACTACCAATCAGGTCCAGTCATTATGCACATTTCCAATCATTGTTACACCCTCTACCATTAATTGTTATATTTTTGTTTTTTCTTCATTTTTTTATACTTTTTAATAGTGATATTTTTTTCCCGTTCGCATCACCTGCATTTAGTAATCTCATGGTATATTTGTAAGTAATAGTTACACCATACACTTTTAAATGGATACATAACATTTGTTATACATGCCATTGTTGGTAAACAACTATACTTATTTACCTGTTGCATTCTCAGTAATGCTGATATCTTATTTGTAGGTTGATAGTGATACTTTTCTTTTGTCTATAAAAATATACAACATTTACTATTCTTCTTCTTCATTTTACATGTATTTTTTGCATCTATAATTCCACTTTAATAAACACTTTACTCAATATACATAAATAAACACATTTTTTTTTTTTACATCCTACTTTTTCATTAAATAAAACTTGTTTGCTGATGCAAAATAAATGGTGCATTACTGAATCAGGCCTTAAGGGTAATTATATTATTTTTAATATTACGATTCTTAGAGATCTACTCAGATTTCTGTCCAATGCACTCATTTCATGAAAATTTCATGTGCAACGCATCAAGTATTTCATCCTGTAAATTTACACATACTTCTATAATATATATACTTAATACATCCCGTTTTCTCATTTACAGTTTTTTTTTTTTTTTTTTTTTACTAATCAATGTTTCAAGTATTACCAATCAAGGATATATAAATATATAATTCCAGTCAAAGTATTTGCTCCACCATTCAATGTGCAACTGTGCTTTTCACATTCATTCCTTTTTAATTAACACCTATTTCTTTAACATTATATACCTTACTTCTAGGTTCTAATTACACTACTTGTAATATTCAACATAATCCATTAACACAATCTCTGCACATGTATCATCTCATCATGTTTTCCATGTAACTTTAAATTAGGTACTAGTTATACCATATATTTATTGGAGGAGTTCATAGAATTCGCTATATGCACTAATTATGGTAAAAAAAAACACTGTACTTAGTTACCTACTGCAATCGCAACAATTTTGGTAATGTTAGTTATCATGGTAACATACCTTTTTTTCATTATTCATTTCATCACTTACTTTACTTCTACATTTTCTATCATATTTACATAATCACATATTCTTTTTAATAAAAATAAATTAAATAACCATTTCTTCTTGCTAAATTTTTTTCTACAGTTGAAAAATGAAAAATGTGCACTACTCATGCCAGTATGGCAATATTATTATTTTCATAATAAGATTTTATAGGAAATTTTTCCTCTTCTTGTAGTGCACATCGCTTTCATGAAATTATTGAAATAAAGGCATCAATTTTTCATTCTGTGGACATACACAACACTTTTACACATTTTCTTTTCTTACATGTATAACACTACATTCCATCAGTCACATTTTTATATATATCTTTTAAGAATTTTTGTCACTGGTTCTCCTTTTTGTTTTTTTTATTATTCCTGACATGTTAAATAGTAAAATATTTTAGTACAAGCAAATGATAACTTTTCACTGTACATGTTCTAATTTAAATTCATTTTTTTCTCCATTTATTTTCCTCCATGAAGTATGTATCACACTTCAAGTTCATCCCTTGTTTTGCCTACTCAATGCTCGTAAATTTACCTTCTTTATTCATTCAATATAAGTAATTTTTGAAGACATACATTTTTTTCATACACTACACTTATTTGTGGAAGTATCTATTCACAGTTGTTATGTAATTGCAACCTTTGGTGTATGTACCAGTCATTTCTTCGGTGGAAGTTATATTAATGGTTGCTTTCAGACTGTATACACATACTTTCTCAAATAATTCTTTTCACACAATTGAATGTTCTACACAATTGTCGCTAATTTTTTTTTTGTTTCAAATTTTTTTGTAAATGTAGGTACAAAATTAAACAAACAGTGTTTATATGTTCTCTTTTGCTCACACTTCATCTTGCACTAGTTCTCTAACACACTTAGTCACATTTCTTTTACATGATGTCACACTTTTTAATTCACATTTAAATTGCTTTTCATATTTAATACAACATATGCTATTTTTTAATTTGCAATTTTAAATAGTTCACATAATTTTTCTTACTCTTTTAAATGCAATGTAATGTTGAATTACCTTTTTACCTTACCATCCTTGCACAACAACGTATGAAGTTGTTATTCATGTGTCATATTTGATAATATGTTGTGGACGGTAAGTTGTAGTGAGAGATCACTCACCCTACAAAGAAACATTTTTTTTTCACTCTTACACATTTTTTGATAGTCCTTAATTTTTCGTCAATATTTTCAACATATGCCATTTTACATTTTTGGGTACAAAATCATGCCAGTTTTTTTTCTAAATATGCCACTTCGCCAAATTCTCTTTTATATTATTATTCCTAATCAAGTATGCCATGTGTTTATTTGCATTTATCTTTATTTCCAGTTTTCTTATATATGTACAGCAATTTATTCTGCTGATACAAAAAATATGTCTCATATTAAAGGCCTTAAAATAATTGAGATTAGTTGCTATATGGCCAAATGACCTATGGACTGATTACCTTTTACATAAAATCTAGGTCATGTAATATAACTAGTCTAAATGACTATGTTATGTAATTATTGTAGTGTGCACACATAATATTATAACATATGCTGCAGCTGATTGTTTATGAGACATTTGAATATAAAGAGGTACCTCATTTTATAAACATAACATGCATGTTGAATTCTGGAATTTTGTGAATTCATTATAATTCTAGATATTTTGTGTATTATTTGTGTTCGTGGGTGTGTGCCAAGTTTTCATTGTTATGTGTTAGTTATACATATATATTCTTACTTTTTTATGTGGAAATTTATATTTTGAGTGACATTTTATTATTAGGGATGTATTGGCGAGAGCATATGATCGTTTCTACTCCCTCGTTCTACAGTTTTTTTTTCCGGTGAAAGGGGAGATATATGTGATGTGAAATCACATATAGTTTTAAATCAGCTATTTTTTTTACTTAAATAAATTTCCCTTTCTATAATTCATTTATTAAAGTTTTGATAAATTTTATTTAAGCTCTTTGCGCTCTTATTCAGAACAAATAGGAGAATTTGATCAGCTTTTCTGCTCCCACGTAAATTCTCATGTTTAGTCTTGACGTGCGATCGAACGCTTAAATCAGATAAAAACAAAAACTAAAAGAAATATTTTGGCCTCCAATTTAACTCTGCTCTTTTCATGTATATTATGTCTTTCTCAATATGCAGCTGTTTCTTTCTGAGTCATAAAGACTATGCAACAGTCACTACGCCAGTATTGTGTCTATCCCTGATCTTCTCACGGGATCTGAAATTCTTCTGTAACGTAATTGTTGGCGGTGTTTAATTTTGTTAAATTACTTGTTTGGCTATAAGTTCAAACAGTTATCCATATGTTCCTTATTAACGGATACTTTATGATTCATGTACTCTCGCCAAATGTATGATGCCAGAAAAAATGTAAACGAAGAAATTTGCAGCGTATGTGTATCAGCATTCCTTCTCTGATTGCCGGCCTGAAAACATGTAGATTGTGAGTCTATTGTACGAACATTAAGGCACCACCCACTCGCCGACTCGCCTATTTTATGCTGCTGTGCTTGTGCTTTTTATTAAAAGTTCTTCAAAATCTTCATGGATGTATTCGACTCAAACTTTCTTCCAGAAAGGGATTATTTTATTTTTTTCTAAAAGAACCTGCATTAAATATTTCCCACTATATATTTTCAAGATCACTTTTCACGGCTAACTCAAGTCTACAACATCATTACACGGTCTGTAGATGGAGCTAAGAGCGGTGTTAAAATTAAAAGTATAGACGGCGTTGTACCTTCTTTCACATATGACTGTTTATACCCTCTGGTTTTTATGTACATTGTGTTTGTGGTTTGTATACATTCTGATGACGATTTGATGAACAAATCGAAACATGTAAATTTTAAATTTTAACATCTTTAATGTTTATGTTGATATGTTGACGTCTTTTAAGCAAAATAAAAAGTGTTTTAGTGTATATTTTAAAAGTGTTCTGTTAATAGAGAAAAACAAACAGAAGTTTTTCACGTAATGAAATGAAAAGTATTGTCTTACTAAGTATTATTATTTAACATAATATAATTATTATTTTATTTTTAGGTGTTTTTTTCCTTTTCTCGAACCTTGCACGAATACGGTAAAAAGAATGATTCCTATTAAATGCGGATTACAATGACTTATGACAATTTAAATTACTAAAAAATTATACGTTTAAGAATATTAATTAAATTTTGTATCTCTTCTCATTGTTTCATGAACTGTAAATAGTGAGACAAAAATTTAGCATTAATATACAAAGAAGGGGGAAAAAGGCAACATTAAATATATTTAAAAAAAAAAAAAGCTGTATTCACATTAAAGTATTTTTTTCGCAATAACAAAAAAAAAAAAAAAAAAAAAAAAAAAAAAAAAAAAATTGTAGAAAAATTGGGTAAATTTCAAGACATTCAGATTCATATAAGTATACATACAATTTATAATAGCCTGAAGATATCGCGTAGTAATCGCTTACGAAAACTTTTAATTACCAAAAAATTGTACATTTCAGAATATTAATTAAATTTTTTATCTCTCCTCATTGTTTCATGACATGTAAAAAGTGCGACCAAAATTTAGCATTAATATACAACAGAATACAATACACTTTAGATATATTTAAAAAAAAAAAAAAGGTAAATTCAAGCATTTGTTTTTCATAATAGCAATAAACAAATTAGAGAAAAATGTGATAAGATTCGAAATGTGATGGACTTTCAGATTAATATAGGAATATCGAAAAATTATATTAGCCTGAAGATATCGCGTAGTAATCGCTTATGAAAACTTTTAATTACCAAAAAAATGTAAATTTGAGAATATTCATTAAATTTTTTATATCTCCTCATTGTTTCATGACATGTAAAAAGTGCTACCAAAATTTAGCATTAAGGGTGTACTCAAATCCAAACTGCTTTCTTTCAGACTCATTTTTAAATTCATTTTTTTTTCTCATCCAATTGGCAGGTTCTCTTATTCAGAAACTTTATAATGTGTGTATTGGACGATTTTTTGATAAAGGTAGAATATATTTCTAAAAATGCTGTCAAAGTGGACATTTTGAACCGAATTTCTCGAAGCAATATTGCTGGAAATAGAAAAAGATGATCGTACTGTGAAAATAATTGCGTGTAAATCAATTTCTAATTATTGGAACGAAAAATAAAAGCACAAGTCGCTTATAAATCTCTTCGAAAATCACGCCACCAAGTTTCATGTTTTTACCTTTAAAAATGAGTCTGAAAATGTGTACGAAAATTTTGAGTTGTTGAGCGTGGAATTTTTTTTTGAATACCGCCTTAATATACAACAGAATATAATCGACTTTAAATATATTAAAAAATATAAGATAATTTCAAGCATTTTCTTTTCACACTAGCAAAAAGCAAATTATAGAAAAATGTGATAAAATTCGAAATGTAATAGACTTTCAGATTAATATAGGAATATCGAAAAATTATATTAGCCTGAAAATAACGTATAATTTCATTTACTGCTTCATTTTACTTCTGGTACGCTAATTGCATATGCCTTACTAATGAATTCTTTTGAATGAAATGCGAACTGATATGATTTCTAAGTATAAAACTAATTTAACGGATGATTAGTTGTTATTGTTAAAGGTAAAAACTTTGGGATTTGTATGGAAGCTATTTTAGGAATGTTATTATCCAGCATATTTAGGGAAAAGTAGTGAGTTTATTTTTACCTGATCATCAACCTTAATTAATTGATTTAAGAGGGAAAGTATGGATTTTCGGTGAACTTGGCAGTAATTTCATAGTTGTGCATCTTCACTTGAAAGGTTAGCTAATATTGTGAATCGTGTTACAAGAATGATTGTTTTATTGTTATAAATACTTTCATGAATATTGAATTCAAATCATTTGAAATTTTAAGAAAATGAAATTGTGTTAGTTAAACATCGGTAGATTAAGAAATGAAAATAAAATTATATGTTTTGAAAATTATTTCCTAGAAAAAACTTTAGCAATAAATTACAGGGGTTTGTTTTATGTCATTTTATTCCGATAATTGATTAACGATTTAACATATTTAGAGTAACTAAGAATTTTTTGCAAATTTAATTTGATAGATGCGAAGATTCATTTCCAAATGATTTTTATAAAACGTAGTTTTGTCAACTGTACAAAATAAGGGGTAAGAAGGAATAGCGATTGAATGTGAAAAAATTACGTTTTAAACGGGCTTTCTTTTTTCGAAAGTACACTCTCTATTGAAAATGCTTTATTTTCTGTTTACTGTGTCAATAAAATCTCCGTTTACAGTAAGATTCCGTTATAAACCAGTTCCATTTTGACGGATTATTCTGTACAATAAAAATATAGGAAAATAGACACAGTTATACAATATCTGTTTAAAATATTGAAAACGATTTATGTTATCATCAAAAAATCTTATACCTATTTTGATTTCTCGTCAATAGACGGATTATCATAAATTACATATATTTTCAAAATTGTTACACATACAGGTTTATTACAAAAGAATCATTGGGTTTTCGAAGCGTTTATTTCGAAACGTAATTGGGTTACAACAATGAGATATACATGAAAATAAACTGAATGTATACAAGATTGACGCCCATACTACAGATGTTCAATATGTGCTCCTTAAGTGATACGGCAGATGTAAAGGCGATAGTTCAGTTCGTTCCACACATTACTCAGCATAGTTGCGTCGATAGTCGCGAATGCAGTCGTGATGCGGTTCCGCCACTCAGCCAAAGTGGTAGGTAACGGTGGTACGTAAACAAAGTCTTTGACATATCCCCAAACGAAGAAGTCACACGGGGAAAGGTTGGCCGACCTAGACAGCCATGAAAACAGTGTCTTGTAATCCCGGTTACATCGACCAATCCATCGTTTTGGGAGTTATCGATTAAGGTAGTCACGAACCTCTTTGTGCCAGTGTGGCGGAGCTCCATCCTGTTGGTAAATGAAACCGTTGATATTGTATTCCAGTTGCTTTTTGCTGTTCAGTCACCAATTTGAATATGACCCTCGCGCAGCAACCATGGCAACCACACGCGCATGACACATATGCAGCACAAAACTGTAGTTAACGCCCTCTCATTTGAGTTGTCATGGAAACATATAGGTTTCCTAGCTCGCACGTAGTAACGTATCAAAACCCGATGATTCATTTGTAATAACCCTGTATTTTAAGTGATAAATGAAAAGAAATAAGTGTTTTCTTTTCTTTTTGTGGATTGAAATTAGATTAAAGATTTTGTTTATAAACTAACCATTGCCGAAACAACTCAAAGAACTAAAAGAACTTATCACAGCTACATTAAGTAAAGTTGACAGTGTAGAACTACAAAATGTGTGAAACGAACATGAGATGCTTGTCATGTTACGAAAGGTTCACGCATCGAACATTTGTAACAGAAAAAAATTTGTAATATTTTTCTTTATTTTCATACATCATTTATTATAATATATGTAATAGTTTTGAAAACATAAATTTTTAAAATCCGGTCATTCATTTGTGCCAAGTCTAAATATGATTTGTCTCAAATTTGTCTGTTAACAGAAGAAAATAAGCAGCGAAATGTAAAGGATAATTTAACTAAGCATTGCTTTTAAGAACAAAATCATGACAATAAATTTATCGAGTTATTATGTTATGTTTAAATATATAAATCTTCTCACAAAAAACTGCGACGGCAAAGCAAAGAAATCAACTTAAAAAAGATATTTTATGTTTTTATTAGTAATTAATATTTAATTATTAATTCTACATTTAAATTTACAAAAAAGCGATACAATGACAGATGTTATTAAACTTTTCCTCTCATTCTTCTACAGCACAGTGTGACCGACATTTAGTTTTTCTCCCCATAAAAAGGTCTATCCTAAATAAACTCTTAGAAAATACGTTAAATAGAAACAAAAAACAATCTTTTTCAAAATAACAAAAATAATAAAAGAAATCTCTTAAAATACAACAATTCTAAAATTCTAAATTGTTTTATACTAAAATAGCAATTGCCAAAATTTATATTAGCTAAAAACTACCACATGATGTAATTTACTGATTTATTTGATTCCTGGAGGACACGTTATTTGTATACACATACTAATGAATTCTTTTTAATTAAACGCATACTGATATGATGTCTGACTATGATACTAATTTAATGAACGAATGTATTTTATTGTTTTGCCTTTGGAATTTCTATGGAAGTTATTTTAGGAATTTTATTATTCTGCATACGAAGAGAAGTAGGTTTCCTTTTATTAAAATATGGAATCTTGAAACTTCACTAAAAAATTTAATACATTAAGAGTAATAATGGATTTTCCATAAATTTAGCAGAATTTTGATACCTGTATAATTTTACTTTCAAGGATTGTTGTAGTCGTGTAATAAGTATATTTCTTGCATTATTACGAATATGAAAAAACTATGTGTTTAAAAACTATATGTCAGAAATGTAAAGGCAGGTAGAAGAGACCTAAATAAGCAGATTTCATATAAGAATATGGGTGTGGAAATGAAGCGTTGAGGCAGTGAGGGCGCTTTTAGTTCCGCGGATGAAAACGCTTCGCTGGCTTGATCGCCATCCCCCAATTTGACAAATACTACACACTTAATTTTCAATACCAAAAATGCCATAGTAAACCTTAATGACATTCATCAGTTACATGACAATTCGAGTATATTTATGCGTATTAGAGCACAAATATACTCAGACAGATTGACGTACAGACAAACTGAAGTCATTAACACATATCAACCATGTTATGAAGTGCTGAAAAACATCTTTTACTTTGAAGAAGTAATATTTCATTTCAGGGATGTGTTATTAAACGTTTCAGATTAATATATCTGGAAAATGTGTATTAGCTGAATTTTACCCCATAATTTACTTTACTGCTTCATTTAACAATTAGACGTTATGGTATTACTTATGGTATGTGCTAATGAATTAGTCTTATTTAATGCGAACTAAAATGATGTCTGAGTATAAAATTAATTTAGCAGATGGTCGATGTAATTATTGTAGTATGGGAATTTCTATGTTGGTTGTTGAAGGAAATGTTTTTTTTTTTCGCATATGGGCGAAATAAGAAGTGAATTTCGGTTTATTTCATGTCATCTTGAAAGTAAACTAAAATATTTAACACATTTGTATTAATTATGGGATTTACGTAAATTTGATAGCAATTTGATTGCAAGGAATGGTTGTGACACTATGAATCGTGTAATGTATGTATCTGTTGTATTGTTAGAAAAACTTTAAAAGACAATGGGTGTGAATTTTTCTTACTAAATTCTTGAAGGAATACTTGTTATTGCGAGGCACTTTGTTAAACGTTTCAGATACATATTCCTATACGGAAACTATATTTTAGCCAGAAATTATCACATAATATCCTTTACTTCTTCATTTGTCATCTGAAGGGTATATTAAGTGCATATACATGCTAATAAATTATTTTTAGTTAAATGCGAACTGTGTGATGTTTAAATATAAAAGTAATTTAACGGATAGTCGTGTATAACGTTGTAACTCTTTTACCACTTAAATTTCCATGGAAGTTAATTTAGGAATGTTATTATTCCTAATTATATATAGTTATTGGAGGTCGTAGAAATGGGTTTCTACATTTTTTTATCGTCTCGAAAGTTGACTAAACAAGTAATTCATCATTTTTAAATTATTTTTATGCAATCCCTTTTATTTTTTGATTTTTTTAAAGAGAAAATAAGGAAATATTTTTTAACACTTTTCAACCCAGTTGAAAAGTGTTTATGACTTTGGTTTGTCTGCCGTCTGCCGTCTGTCCGTGAACTAACTCCCGTAAATATGCTTCGATTGTCCTGAAATGTTATTGTCTTTTATTATAGCATGTTCCCTATTTCAACAGAAGTGTGTAGCACTTATAGTTTTTTTACAGGTACAGGCAAAAGTATTCCGTTACATTACAGTCAATGGGGAATAATCGGTTCAAGCGCATTTTGATGACGCTACGACATTTAAAACATAATGAAATTGATATATAATTATGAAGAGCATTAAAACATGCTTTTTGTAGAATAGGGGGTGCAAAGCATTTATTATTCATTTACAGGGTCAAACAAAAGACTTCTTATACACATCGTTATATGGGGAAAAATCGTCTGCAGTGTAATTTAGTGATATTTCACTATTTCAAACATAATGAAAATTATATGCATTACTGAAGTGCACTATAAATTGCTCTCATGTGTGCACTGCGTTTATTTACAGGGACACACAAAATATATTGGTTACAGTACATGTGCGATATTTACAGTCTATGTGTGATAAGTGCATTTTTAACTTTGGTTTCCATTTTTAACTTTTTTTTCCATAGTACGTGTTTGTTTATAAACTCGGTTGACCATATACAGGGCTACACAAGGGAATTCGTAAGTACTACAGACTATGGGAGTGAATTGCTTAAGGGTAGTTTTTAATTGTGTTTACGCATTTTCCTGCTGAACTATATTTAGTAGACTAATAGAAGTTTGTGGAATATAAATAAATTTATATACAGGGCTACGAAAAAAAAGATGCATTGTTGTTTACGTTTGGTAATTGCTGCAAGTGAGTTTTAAGTTGCCTGTTAGCTTAATAGGTGGTGTGTACAAAAGTCTTCAGATAATATACAGGGCTGTACAAAAGATTTCGAGTGCATTTCCATCGATTGCCATTGATCATTTCTCGATTGGCGAATATTGCTAAATGTGAATATTCTAACTGAGCTAAGTTTTATCATACTATATATCCACATCTATTGATCATATGCAGGGCTGCACAAAATAATTCAACTACTTTTTTTGACATTGGAAGGTAATTTGGAAAACTATTTTTCAATGTGTTATGTGTTTTCCATAGAGTTACGAAAAACCCGCAGTTTTTGAGGGACGGGAATAAACCCGGGAATTTTTGGGAATAAACCTGGAATTTTGGGGAATATTGGAAATTTTGAAGGAGTTTTGAAAAAAAAACTAACTATTTTTCAATTTCAATTTTTTATTTTCACGAAATTTCAGGCACCGTTCTGAAAAGTTTAAAATAGGTTTTTCATTATGAATTCATAAAATTTAGGATATTGCGCTCTAAGTTCTTATAATTTATTAAAACTCATTTACTTTACAACAATGGTGGCTGTGAACTGGTAAGGATTTGAATGTTTCTTTAAAAAATAAGATTGTTTAATTTTTGTTAGCTGGCATATTTTCTATTCAGGCATATTCTATATTAATTTTCTTGTGAGTTGCAGTGTATTTTTGCATTGATTTCTTTTAGTTTTGTTCGTTTTCTGTTTTGTTTACATTATTTGAATCGGAGAATAGGGGTGATGTTTATATTTATGTCAAGCAAGACGAATCTGCCATCTGCCTCATCCTTTTTATTTATCGACTATTAAAATATCAACTTATGTTATTTTAATTTCTCTTTCTTAAAATTTCTGCATCTTAAACATGTATTTCGTTAGTTTTCATGTAAACTGTGCTATTTGTCTGTATTTGTGTTATTGGTTTTGTATGCATTTGTAAAAAAAAAATTGTTTGCAAATTAAAAAATTTCATGTCTAAAAGTTTCTGAAAACTCCCGGGAATTTTCAATATTTCCCTCCCAAAAAACCCGGTTTATTCCCGGGAATAAACCCGGTTTTTTCCACCCTTTGCAACTCTAGTTTTCTAAGCTGTTTACTTACATATCTCGTTTCACCTTATTTAACGGTGAAGTTTCGTTACAGTTTTCTAGTTGTGTTGGAAAGTGTTTCCTAATCTATGCTTGACGCATGATTTTTCGTTCTTGTTTATGGTTACTAAAACTTTCCTCATTAGATTAATAATGATAGTATAATCCTTTTTTTCCAATAAATATACTATTTAAGGTAGGGGAAAGTTGGACAAAACCGGGACCCTAACGGGTTTTCTTTTATTGTT
This sequence comes from Maratus michaelseni, assembly GCA_963931845.1. Lineage (NCBI taxonomy): Eukaryota > Metazoa > Arthropoda > Arachnida > Araneae > Salticidae > Maratus > Maratus michaelseni. Next base: position 164,177,030 of record OZ007592.1, on the reverse strand, counting down.
ATTCACTATGTGAACAAAACAGTCAAAATTTGCATTAAAACGATAAACTGATTCCTTGTGAAGAAAAAAAGTATTCATTCAATCGCGAACAATAGCAATTAAGATCATAAAAGCACATTTTTTAGAAGTGTGCAATGTCCCGGTTTTTTCCGACCTGGTCGGACAAAACCGGGAACTGGAAATAATAATTAGAAACAAATTGTAACTTTGCAATAATACTATTTATTAGAGGGAAACTTGCAGGATATGACATATTATACTTATAGAATTTGAATCTATATCAAATCTACATCAAATAACAATGATGTAAGTTATGGCTTAAGAGTTAAATTTGTTTGGCACAAAAATCACAAATGAAAGTTTGATCTTGTTCATCTGCATTGCTGCACGCTTCATGTGCCCACCCTTTGCAGTGAAGGCACTGTATCCAACTCTCCTTGAGTTTAGATTGTTCATATAAATCTTTGCAAAAGATGCACGCTGCATCACTTCCATCCTTCTCCTCGTTTGATGTCAAGGGTCTTTTTTTCTTTGGCTGCTTCTTTTTCACCTCAGTTTTCTTTTCTGACATCTTGAAAAATTTTCGCTAAGTCGGCTAAGTCTTTCTTGTCTTGTTTTTTCATCCTTTATTTTTTTCTAGTTCGAGTTCTAATTTGTAGGGGGTTGAAGTAAGGATAGCTGTTTTCCCTCGACGCTTGACGGATTTCCTTATGGCCCTAGGGCCAGTTTGTACTGGAATAGGCTTTATATCCTGTGGTGAGACTGCAAAAGGACGCATGATATCTCTGCCCAGACCTTGAGAAGACGTAGACGGTTGCAAAGGGACCTGCAAGCTAACGTCGTCGTCTTGCACAGGAACTGGAGCCTCCCAAGTCGGCGTTGACAGCTTCTCTATAGACCCATTCCCTTTCTCAGGTTGAGGTTTTTAGGTTCCTACAGGCATGTCTACATCAGGATCTTGTTGTTATTCAGGCAATACTCGACATTCAGCCAAAGGATTCTTTTCCACTTCCATGGGCCTCTCGATTCTCTCAGCGGGAGTAAAGAGGTGATCTGGGAATACGTCACTGTTAAACGGGTGGATCACCGTCTTTTCAAACCCTTTTATAGCAGATAAAGCGTCCATAAAATTTTTGTCACATGCAGACAGACAGACTCACAGACAGATATTTTCTAAAAACCATCAAATCGTGTTCATGACCTTCTAAAACGTATATAAATCTATCGAAAACCGAAGGTCGAAATTTTTCACGAATCCAATACTTTCTTTTTCTAAAGACAGAAGAAAGTAACAATTATTTGTAGTTTATTAGGTACAAATAATTTGATACACAGAAAATTAAACACTTAAAAACTACCATGAAATTAAACAAAACGCCATTTTCATGAAATGTTACTCTAGCGTTGTTCAAACAACTCATAGACACCAATACAAAACGTTAAAATAACAAGTAAATAATGGGCTATCATACGTTTTACTTACCTAAACTAAATCCTTAGGCATTTAGGATTGGTAACGTAATTATGAAGACGCCGAATTTACGCCTGTTAATTTTTTCACGTGAAACATTAAAAAAATCACCACTGCGAAATGAGTTGTTTCACACGACTACTGTTTACTGGGTGCTGTCAAGCCGCTCGCCTAGAAGTAATCCTAGAAATTTCCGCTAGATACTGCCACAAATCAAGCCATAAAACCTGGATCCCTGTTTTATCGACCTACCCGGTTTTGTCCAACTCTCCCCTACCAGGAATGTAATGAATTACATGCTAAGACTTTGAACATATAAAAATTTTAATGAACATTTACGTGAAACATTTTGTAGATATACCCAATCAAATTATACTTTGGTGATTTTTTTATTTTTTCTATAGGTTAAATTGTAAAACAAACTTTAAAATTCTCGGACTTTTACACCCATAATTCGTTCCACACACAACATTGCATTAATTGTATACTATCGGATTTATAGAAATATAAGAAGAATAGCTTTAAGAAGAATAAATATAGCTTTAAGAAGAGTAACTCACATTTAGAACAAATTAGCACATTTAACAAATTAATCGGACATAAATAACTATTAAGAAAATGCACAAAGGGTAAAATCATTGTTATTTTATGAAAATAATAAGACAATCAAAAAAGAAATCTGTAATAATGAAACAATTGTAAATTTATTAGAGACCTTTCTCATATTGATAAAGGTATACGCAAAAGTTATATCAGCTGGAAACTAATCCCTAATTTCATTTACTGGTTTATTTAACTCCTAGAAGATACATTAATTGGATATTCATGCTAGTGAATTCTTTATAATTAAATGTAAACTAATATTATATTTGAGTATAAAACTAATTTAACGGATGTTTGATTTTATCTGGTTTACCTTTAGGAATTCTATGAAAATTATTTCAGGAATGCTGTTATTCTAGATAATGCGAGGGGGGGGGGGGGCAGAAGAGGTGTGTGTATTTTTATATCATCTCATTTTTAAATTTGACTAAAATATTTCACATTTAACCCCCTGACCGCTGAACAAAAGGGGAAATATGGTAAATTTTTTGTCTCTGTAATTTTTTTTAAATGCCAAAAAACGATGAATTTTCAAACTTGATATAAAAAAATTAATTACGTATATGAGTATAAGCCTTAAGAGTATCAATTATTACTCTATATTTTAAAACTGCATTATATTTGTAGAAATATATTAATTTAAACAATGCTGTTAATGCAGTGAAACCTACAGCATAGTGAACGGATATATCAGTTCACGGTGGTGAGAAATATAAGAGTACTTATGGACTATTGTAAATTTGGATGTAGTATGACAGTTATAATATTACACTTGAAAGACTACTACGGTATTTATTAGTAGGAGAGATTTGACCGATTTGAGAATTCAGTAGTTTTAGGCTATGTATAACCAAGCTTCACCCGTAATTCTCATAGTTTCATACGGAAAAAAACTTTGGATATATGGTCGAAGCTTAGTTCTACAATAATAATATTTCGTTTTATGTAGATTTCCGTTTTATACAGGTTTAATCTTAATATAACTGTTAGAATAGCTGGAGAAGCCCAGTTCTATTATGCCCCAAAGAACAATAAACAAATTAATCTCTTTTGTTTAAAAAAAGGCTTAAAAATTATCATCTTTTTAAAAATAGTTTTATAATAAAAGCACAAAACTATAATAATTGTATTTAATAGTCAGCTAATAGTTCCTTTTCTTTATTAAAAACTTTTGTTTTTTTTCCATACCAAACATATCCTAATTAATATGCTACACACACATTTTTCTCCAAGTTCTAAAAATGAAATTTCAACATATATTCTGCAAATCCTGAGAAAATGCATATCAAAAAGAGAAGTAGATGGCAGCAAACACGCAGCATTTAAAAAAAATACACTCCTTAATTTCTGACCAATATGTAAATAGTCAAAAAAGTCATTTTTTCCTTTCTTTAAATATTAAATATGCAAAGTGTGCACCTTCAATTCATTCCAAATAATCTGACATAAACAGCGAAAGCAAAAAAGATGAAAATTTATTTCCCGCACAAAAACTTTCCAAAAGTAGATGAGAAAAATAACCCAAATAAATGAATTCGAATTCAACTTATCCGAGATTCGGAAAATAGATCAGAGTTTACCGCACGGCTAATGATAAACTCTGAGTTTTTTACAGAAGAATGACGTCAAACATGATGAAAATTGTATTCAGAAATATAAAAATATCCTAAAAAACACTTGAAATCTTGATAATTTTTAACACAAAATAAAGAAATTGTTGCATGTTTTGAAATCTGATTGGTTAATAGCATATGACGCATACAAGCAGTTGATTGTTTTGCGTGAATAAGCGAAATTATCCCATGCGTAGTCCTTATTTTATTAAATCACAAAGGAATGAATCGCTTTTGTTTAGATCGCTTATCATGCAATTAGCCTAATATATCAATCTAAGATATCTCAAAATGTATGCATATTTCGATATAGGTCATCTGTCAAGATGTTTTTGTTTCATCACGATGTTTCTAAAAATAAAATTTTAAGCTACTATTACTATATTAGCAATAAATTATTACTAAAAAAATTAAATCTGTGAAATTAACATATAATGGCTGACTCTCGGGTGATTTTACTGCTTGGTCGGCCCATAATGAACAAATACTATCAGACAGAGCTGCGGATTATAAACATGAATAGTATACGATAAGAATATTTTCTGTATTATTATAAATGCAGCGGATCCGCCCTGCGTTGCCCGAGCCAGTGTAATAAACTTAAATCTCTTGAAAAACGAATGTCTGTCCACGGTCTCTAATCGCTTCGGCACCGTATACCGGGCATGCTCGTACTCTCCGGAAAATCTTTGATTTCCCCCATTCCACCGCCAGGGAAGCATTCTGTTCTAAACAAACCTTTTTCCGAACGAATCTCTGAGACAGGTCCCCGCTGCCTACGGTACTGTATAGTAGGCGTGCTACAATATTGAGCTAGTTTGGAGAAGATAAGAACATTATTAGCCGATTTATTGAAATAAGGCACAGTTAGAGAAAATAACCTTGAGGAATATACCGGGGGGGAGGAGATGTTCAAATGTCCTTCAGAAAATGACCAATTAGGAGGACCACTATGCATCTTTAAAAATTCGTTCGTGTGATTAAGCTAGGAACTCAATTACAAATTTGACTTAAACTATTATTCGGAAATAGTGGGAATTGCTACTCATAAATTTACTTTAATGTTATAGGGTGACTATTAAGTTAATTATTATGTTTGGAATCAGTTGCATTGAAATCGGAAAGATAGTTGCTGAGTAATAGTAACGGGGCATAGTTCGAGAAAAAACCTTGATGGAGGGGCCGAGGGGGAAGGGATGTTCAAGTGTCTTTCAGCAAATAACTAATTTGGAGAAGCACTATACATCTTTAAAGACTGATTCGTTTGGTTAAACTAGGAACTAAATTTGAAATTTGGCTTAGACTATTCGTAAATACTGGTAACTGCTTTCTAGAAATACACCTTGAAGCTATGATTGTAAATTTTTACGATAATTTTAAAAAAATCTTACTGGTTTGGAGAAGTTCAAAACATTATTAGCTGAGATTAAAAATAGCGGTATTCTCTATATAAAACAGCAATTAAACGCTACGGATGAAGCTAAAAATGTTAAAATTGTTAAATGTAATTATTTCCGCTGAAATCGGAGCAGTAGATTTGGATTAATAAATAATAAATAAGGGGGGTTAATAATAAATAAGGATTAATAAATAAGGGGGTCAATTAAAGAAAAAGCCGCCGCCAGGTGTGCGCGGTCAAGTAAAATAAATGCGATATTTAATAAAAAGTTGTTTACCCTTATCCCTCTACATCCCCGCAAATATATATAAGAAATATTCTGTTAAATAAAGTTTTTTGTATTAAAAATCTCTATCATAATAATATATGTCATGTAAAAAAACCTCTTAAACCCAGCTAGTTATCCTGAAGGAAAACGTGCCTGGAAAAATGTTTCAAACAGGTGGCGTCTGTGTAATTTGTCATGTGCAGGTGGTGCTACACTAGCGTGTCTATACGCCGGTAACTGCACTCCACATTAACACTATTTCTTTAGAAGTCCTTAGCTTTGCATCGCTACTCTGGTCTATTTAATTACTTCTGTGAAGACTATATGCAACCAACCAACTGAAGTAAAAAAACAAATTTTTGATGAGAGTTCTTTGCGGATTTTAATTAATATTTCAGTAATTAATTAAAATATTTAAATTCCGAGTCTCAGGTGTACCAGACCAGGTTTTGTATACCAAAATCTAAATTTTCGAGCTTCTAGGTGCGTTAGGTTTTCCTAGCCATCGCCAACAAACAGATAGACAGATACAGACATACACACAGAGCGAAACTTTCTTTTATTAGTATTGATTATGAAATAGTATTTCCAATAATGAATATTGCGATTTTTTTTCAAACTTTATGAAAGTAGGAAAATTGCATTTTTCATTTTCTCAACTTTGGAATTTTGTAATGGAAGTTATTTTGGGATTGTTATTATCTTGAATATGGGGTTGGGGGGAGGAATGGGTTTACTTTTATTCAATCTTATCCCTAAACTCAACTAAATAATTTAACATATTTAGAGTTATTATAGATGGTTTTAAAATTTGGCTGTAATTTTATATCTCTGTAATTTAATTTCCAAGTCTTATCACGGCACTAAGAACTATGCAATAACAATATCTGCTGCAGTATTAGAAATTATTTCAAAGACGGCCAAACAATGAAAGTTCATTTTTCACATTAAAAATTAAAAAGAAAAGAAATAAAAACAAAATGCGATACTCGAGAAAGAATTGCGCAGCAGAACAAAGTAACGACGATCAATTTGGATTCTACATACTATTATTATTAAAAATACGTTTAAGAAAATAGATAATTTTTCTTTCGAAGTAAACAATAATTCAAAACAAAAAAAATCTGTTAAAACCGAACAAATTTAAAATTATTATACGTTTCGAATTAATATAGGCATGGAACAAATTATAATATTTGCAGACTGTCGCATAAGTTTTTACTGCTTCATTTAACTATTAAAGGGTTCGTTAATTTTATATGCATGCTATTGCATTGTTTTTAATTAATCGTAAATTTATATGATTCCTGTTTTTGAAACTATTTTAGCCGATGGTTTTTTTTAAATACTGTACCTTTGGAATTGTAGTAGAGGCTATTTGAAAATTATTAAGATCCTGTATTTTGGGGTGCACAGTTTCCCTTTATTATATATTATCGTGAAACTTTGATAAATGATTTAACATATTTAGAGTAATTACAGGTTTTCCGTAAATTTGGTTTTAATATGATGACTGTGTAAAGTCTTTTGTGAGACTTGTTATGCCAGTATGATTAATGTAATAAAAATATCTTCTGCAGTATTAAAATTTATATATTTAAAACGAAAAGCGCATTCTGTCAAATTCACATGAAAATCGTTTCTTTGCGCATGCGTCAACTTTTTTTAAAGGTTTCTACTTTCAGAAACGGGAAACCTGATTGATTAAGCCAACTCTCACCTGTTTAGTTTAGGTGAATTGAAAAGGGTTGTTTAAAAACGGATGAAGCCATACTATTGCAATGAAAGCACAGACCTTCTAATATATTTTTGATCCGCGGTTGAAAGCTAAAGCTTTTTTTAAAGAACTCATGTTTTTACTACTAAATATGCATATTTATTTGCAAGAGGCAAGGTTAAAGACATAAAATAATAAAAACTTGATGTTTTTTTTAAATTATTATTATCAGGGGCTCGGACAACACCGGGCGGGGGTCAGCTAGTATTTTTTAAATTTGTGAAATAAATAAGTATTTTCTTAGTAAATATCACGTGGTAAGCGTAAAAAAGAAATATATATATATGAACGGGGCAGTTGAAAAAGGGTAACAATCCAGCTGTTTTTCCACAGTTTTTTTAATGAGGCTATTTTCACTTTCAGAACCAGTTTCGAAAGTGAAAGTAACTTAAAAAAAAATCTGCAACCAAAATAAAAACAGGAAAAACAAGCTGTGTTAATTCAATGGCAGCGTTATTTTAAAATTTCTCGTTTGCATTGCAATAGTTTTATAAGATTTTTTATTTGCATAGGATATGTGGGGTCGATCTCAGACCGGGTACTTTGTTACTTTTTCTATTTTGATATCAGTATTTTTTTATGAGGATACTTTTTATTTCTGAATCGGTTCCGAAAAAGAAAGTGAACTAATAAGTAAATCTGCATCCAATCGAAAATGTTAAAAAATACCCGGTCTGAGATAAACTTTATATATTTAAAACGAAAAGCGCATTCTGTCAAATTCACATGAAAATCGTTTCTTTGCGCATGCGTCAACATTTTTTAAAGGTTTCTACTTTCAGAAACGGGAAACCTGATTGATTAAGCCAACTCTCACCTGTTTAGTTTAGGTGAATTGAAAAGGGTTGTTTAAAAACGGATGAAGCCATACCATTGCAATGAAAGCACAGACCTTCTAATAAATTTTTGATCCGAGGTTGAAAGCTAAAGCTTTTTTTAAAGAACTCATGTTTTTACTACTAAATATGCATATTTATTTGCAAGAGGCAAGGTTAAAGATATAAAATAATAAAAACTTGATGTTTTTTTTAAAATTATTATTATCAGGGGCTCGGACAACACCGGGTGGGGGTCAGCTAGTATTTTTTAATTTTGTGAAATAAATAAGTATTTTCTTAGTAAATATCACGTGGTAAGCGTAAAAAAGAAATATATATATATGAACGGGGCAGTTGAAAAAGGGTAACAATCCAGCTGTTTTTCCACAGTTTTTTTAATGAGGCTATTTTCACTTTCAGAACCAGTTTCGAAAGTGAAAGTAACTTTTTACAAAATCTGCAACCAAAATAAAAACAGGAAAAACAAGCTGGTGTTAATTCAATGGCAGCGTTATTTAAAAATTTCTCGTTTGCATTGCAATAGTTTCATAAGATTTTTTTTATTTGCATAGGATATGTGAGGTCGATCTCAGACCGGGTACTTTGTTACTTTTTCTATTTTGATATCAGTATTTTTTTATGAGGATACTTTTTATTTCTGAATCGGTTCCGAAAAAGAAAGTGAACTAATAAGTAAATCTGCATCCAATCGAAAATGTTAAAAAATACCCGGTCTGAGATAAACTTCGGTTGGCGTATGCACAAAATTATATAAAAATATCGAATGAGAAATTGAGAAATAATTCTCCCATAGAATTTACATTCGCTTGCAAGTTTTGTTGCGTGACTAGAGTAGTTTTTAAAGTTTAGTGCATTGCAAAATAAAGGATTACTAACTTATTTCTAACTGAAATGGAATGACATCATTTTATATGAAATGGTTAACGATGTTTTCGATTCTACTTAGTCAAAGGATTAAAAACATTTCTTTAAAGAATCAAGTAATGTCCTCTTCCAATACTGTAGAATAAATTAAAATTAAGGGATGTGATATTCCAACTAGAATATTTGAAATTTTTTATAAAGATTGAGCCAGCATTATAAATAAACCCTACAGAACTCGAACACAGAAAGATAAGAACGAGAGATTGCGAGCGTAATTTTTAATATCTTCCAAATTGTTGTACATATTATCTATAGCTCATATAAGGCAAAAAAGCGTGTGCTTCAGACATGCAATTTCGATGCCGAGATACGAAGTTCGTAATAGAGGTTGGGTTGTCTTTATCTATATTTTGAAGCGTGTGCGACAGTGCACACATAATACACATCCTAAAAATGTGAGAAAAATCCAATACAAAGTTAGTACTATAGAATTATCTTAAGCAAGGAGCATATGTCTAAATAAATAAAAAGACTGTGATAATTTCTGGCGAGAAATGCCACATTGAATCTTTTCTGCCTAGCATCTCTTTTTTGCTTTGCGAAAAATTAACGAAAAGTAATATTCAAGCACTAATTACGGAGCAAAGGGTTATCTTACAAACACATAAGATAAATCATAATAGTGTTTAAGGAGGGCGCAACAACATATACAAATTTTGTTAAATTGTGTTTATAATAGATATGTGTTTTCATTTTTTATATATTTCTCTTAGGATGTTAATACTAAGGCAAATTGAATAAAATAATTGTATGACACTCATTGCGTCGTTATGACGGGCTCATAACTAAAATACGTTTAACCAGGAAACCACGCCGTTAGTGTAATAATGAAAGAAAATCTAAATAAGCAGCAATCAAAAGACAATAGTGAAACGTGTTTTTTGACGTATAAATCATCTTCCCTCGTCTCACCCTTATCGAGATATAAAATCTTAAAATTTGATAATTTATTTATTTAATAGTATGGAAGAAGGAGCCGCTATTTTTTAACGCAAAATCATCATCAAACTCCAGTCACTTGTCCATTTACAGTTCAGTGCACCGGAATACTCCGACATGATTCGCAATGCTTGGTACAAGTCTGGGTTAGTGCAAACTCGGTCACTTCCGTTGAAAGCGCCCTTGCAATTTTGTTTTCTGCATAAGGTTGAGCAGTGAAATCATTGCACTAGATTTAAGTTTATGAAATGTTCTTGGCTCCACGATTTTCTATGTACAAGTCTGGGCTAGTGCAAACTCGGCCACTTCCATTGAAAACGCCCTTGTAATTTTGTTTTTCACATAAGGTTGAGCATTGCAATCATTGCACTAGATTTAAGTTCATGAAATGTTCTTGGCGCCACGATTTTCTATGCTTCAATCAATTTTTGGTTCAGTATCATATTTGTCAATAGCATTTTTTCCGGGCTGAATTCCGGGCTAATTTCTGAATCAGAACCACGCCTTTTCTCCCAAAATTAACTAAATAAATTAGAAAATTTTAAACCGATATATCTCGATTACAGTCAGACAAGGAAAAATGATTTATGTGTCAAAAAACACATTTCACGATGCTCTTTAAATTGCTGCTTTCTTGGACTTTTTTCATTATTACACTAAAGCGTGATTTCCTAGTAAGAACACAATAGAGATTCGTGGATGCATACAGAGTTGCAATGGAATTGGAGACTGCAATGGAAATCTATTTGCAGTAGCTTTCTGAGGGATTAATGGTCACAGGCATCCACAGCCGAGGCGATCCAGGGCAAGCGAAATACATGCCAGTAAATCACGCCCTCCCCTTTTCCAATGGTTGCTTGTGTTAGAGATTTGTATTTTTCAATGACTGAGTATCGCCAAAGAAGAAAGAACCTATGGTGGTAATTCTGAAAGTGCTACAGTGCGTGATCCCCTATGAATTTAATATTATATATAGAGTTAACATTGACAATCTCAGGGCGTACACTTGCAGTTATTCCTAAGAGAAGACCTAAGAGTCTTCTCTTACGAGATTACTTAGTTCAATTGTAGCGCACAATTGCAATTTTGAGTGCATCTTGATATTCTGCTGAGAGATTTATTTTTCTGCATTTAATACGTTTAGCATTAGTGTACAGTCATCATTCTGTGGAGCTCTAAAAAACCAAACTCATGATTTTTCAGTACGCTCATGATGACTGAAAATATTTAATAGAAATAGTCTATTGTTTTTATCCAGGTCTTAGGCGGATTATCAAGAATGTTATACATATACGTGGAAGGTCGTCTCTTTGGGTCTATAATTCATAATATGAAAATTTCTATTTGAATATTTACTTCAGATGGTCTCCTGTTCCCGGAACGATTGATGAAGACGAGATGTTCTTCAGCTCTAGACCCCAGACTAATTGGTACAGGAACTCCTAATTAGTATTTACTTCGGGATATTTATAAATATGTTGTTAGGTGGTACCGAGTGTGAGACTAAGAAGTTTAGCATATTTATGAATTACTATTGATTGTAATAATTTATTAATTGAATGTTTTATTTTATATTAATTGTAAGTTTAATGTTTAATCTAACAAAGAGTTGTAATGATATTAATGAATATAAAAGCAAAGATGAATTGTTTCTCCAATATTCCGAGATGGAATTTATAAAACTTAGAAACTAATGTTTTTCTAAATAGCTACGTGGTAGCTAATTAAGCAATGTTTATATATTTTAAATTTTGTCTGTGGTGTATATAAATATAAGTAAACTTTTTTAATTGTTAAGTTTAATCATGTGCTAAATTTATATTATTTCACAATGTGTACTAATTTAGTTATAGGTTAGTTTAGTGTAGTTTTGAGATTCGGATATTTTTAATCTGTGTTTAATCTAATTTCTAATCCAACCCTGGATCCATAAGCTGGAACTCCGTAAAAATACACAACGCGTAATATGCACAGGATTACTATCAATTTTGAGAGTAATTTATACAGTAATTATTTTCTGTTGTCAGTTGCGGCTAGGATTGGCGATCACTTTGTTTATGAACAAACTCTCTAAGTTAACCGCTAACGACAAACGTTGAGAAATCCATTCACCTTTGATGCTTAGACGGAATTTATTGGGATAAAATCGTAACCATATCTCTATATGTCACGATTTCCCCAGCAATAATAAATTGCAGCAGACGATACCACTGAAATGAGTAAAATAATATTATAAATTATTAAATCTTTGAAATGTGTTGGAATAACGGCATCATCATTCTCCTTCAAAATAATTGAAAAGTAAATCTAAAATACAGGGCAAGAATTATCCTAGTAACAAAAGACCAAAATCCATAAATGAATTATGATTCATATGAACGGGTTGTGGAAATATATTTGAAAATAAAAAAAGGGATTTATAAAACACCCAATTTTCGGAATGTGTTCCAATATCTGTAAATTAACATAACAAATCGGATAAGTAAAGCAAATACCATACCAATAACAAACGGCCCGTACACATAACTGAACGAGGGATATAGAATTTAAAATGCATAGAACATGAAATAATCAATTACCTACAATTTCTAGCGTCTAGAATATTTATTTTCTTCTACTGATATTAACCCTGTTTTTGTTTCAATTCTTAATTAAAATTAATTATTACAAAAAATTATTTTCATTAAACACTCGATTATACAGAGCACTAGATTAGCCGAAATTCATGACATATCTGATCAGGGTGTTTAAGCATGTAAGCAAATAAGTAACAGTAAAAAAATGTTTAATTTTGATAGTAGAATATCGGCTATTGAGAAATAAAAAATAAAATGGAAGAAGTTGCATGATTATTTTAAAGGGAAAATTTTTCAAAGTTCATTTTGAATTGCTATATGTTGCACGTGGATGCTGTGATTTGTTCTGTAATAAAAGATCATTTGTATTCTGTGTTTAAGGAATCACTGCAATTCATTTTAAATTCTAATATGATTTTTTTCAGGTTATAAAATTTCAAATAATGAAGGTTAGATATATAATAGATAGATAATTAATACTTATCATTTGTGAAAATAATGTTCTGTCTGAAAAAAAAATCATTAGTGTTTGAAATTTAAGCAAATAAAAGTTAAATACAGGGTGGTTATAATATAAGTATCTCTATTTGGAGCTGTCTGTAGCTTGAAGGAATAACCGGAATGAAACAGAAATCGGTACACTTATTATTCGAGAAGGGGCAAGAAGAATGGAATAATAATAAAAATAATAATTGCAATGATCGTCGACAGATGGCGCTTTTGAGTGTGACATGTAATGTGTAATATTGTGTACCGTCGAGGTGTCACAAACGCAATTACTTTACCGCATATCACAACATGTGCGAAACATCACTCCTGATGCGTTACATTCCACAGTTGAACACGTCGTGTACTGCCTGGATCGTGTCCTCCAGCAAAATTGCCATGTGGAACCCGAATATGATCGCCACCGGCATGCGAAAGCGTAGTCACATTCACTGTTACATTTTCCAACAAATTAGGTATGCCATCCGGCTTTACGCCTTAATTTTTTGTTCTTGTATTACACATTACATTTCACACTCAATAGTGCCATCTGTCGGTGATTATTACAATTATTATTTTTTTATTATTCCATTCTTCTTCCCCCTTCTTGAATAGTAAGTGGACCGATTTTAATTTGATTCGGGTTATTCCTTCAAGCTACAGACAGCTCCAAATAGGGATACTTATTTTATAACCACCCGGTATTTCTTAAAAAATATTGATATAGAAAAGATGACGAACAGTTTTTAAATGCGCATCTAAAGCTATATTATTATTTAGTACAGTCTTACGAACACCATCAAAATATTAAATTAAGACACAAATATATTTTTACGCTTACATAAAACGTGTCAAATATTAAGACAATTCAGCAAATATCATTTTGATAAAAATGAAAAAAAGTTGAATTTCTGATTGTTATTTTTAAAATGAACCTTAGAAATGAACATCTCTAGAACACTGTGCCAATATTTCTTGACGATCTGATAAATTGTAAAGAGATATGGTTAATTTCCCGTATCTCTCTTTAATATTCCTTTATTGTAAATGAAATGTTAAAAGCCATTTTCCTCAGTTCGTATTTTTTCATATCTATACTTATAAAGGAGTAGCTTGATTTTCTCATAATCAACGCCGAGCCTGAACCGTTTGTCCTAGAACAATGAAAGTTGGAAGTCATGTTCTTTACCCAATGTAGGCGCGTACTAAGAAAGGATTTTTGAAAATTCACAGTCTAAGGGGGTTAAATGAGAGGTCGAATGTTTTAGATAATTTCGTCTTTTCGACATATCTCAGCAGGAGTTTTAAATAGGAGCGTGAAATTCGGGATAACAATTCTACTAAAGAATAGTTAAACATGTATTTCAGGCGATTTTAGAAAATTCAACCATTAAGTGGGTTAAATGGGGGTTAAAAAATTTTCGGTGATTTCACATTTTTTCCATATATCTTCAGCAGTTTTAGGTAAGAGCGTGAAATTCAAGATAACAAATCTACTAAAAAAATAATTAAACAAGTATTTAAACGATTGTAGAAATTCAACCACTAATGGGGTTAAATGGGGGTCTGTAGTTTTAGGTCATTTTGCCTTTTCACCATATCTCAACAACAGTTTTAGTTAAAAGCGGGAAATTCAGGATAACAAATGTACTAAAAGTTACTTAAACACATATTTCAGCGATTTTAAAAATTCATCTGTTAAGAGGGTTAAATGGGGAGTCGAAAGTTTTTAGTCATTTCACGTTTTCGCCATATCTTAGCAGCAGTTTTATGTAGGAACGTGAAATTTGGGATAATAAATCTACTAAAAAAATAATTAAACACATATTTCAGCGATTTTAGAAATTCATCTATTATGGGGGTTAAATGGGGGGGGGGGGTGTTCGAAAGTTTTAGGTCATTTCGCCTGTTCGCCATATCTCAGCAGCATTTTTAGTTAGGAGCTCAGAATTCGGGATAACAAATCTACAAAAAATATACAAACATATATTTCAGCAATTTTAGAAATTCAGCAACTAAGGTGGGTTAAATAGGAGGTCAAATATTTTAGGTCATTTTACCATATCTCAGTAGAAATTATCGGCAGAATCATGAAACTCAGGATAACAAATCTACTAAAAAAATAGCTAAACACGTATTTCAGCGATTTTAGAAATTCAGACATTAAGGGGAGGGGTTAAATGGGGGTCAAATGTTTTACGTTATTTTGCCATATCTCAAAAGAAAATACAGTTAGGAGCGTGAAATTCCGGATAACAAATCTACTAAAAGATAGTTAAACATGCATATGATCGATTTTAGAAATTCAACTACAAAGGGGGTTAAATGAAGGGTCCAAAATTTTCGGTGATTTCACCTTATCACCATACAAGGTACAATCGCTGTGTCCGTCGTTATCTCAGTTGCCAGAGCGGTGGACTGTAGAAGACGGAGAAATCAGAAATCCATAGTTCGCTGGTTCGAATCCGGCTCGACGGAATGCAATTTTTAGTCGAGGATATATAATAAAAATATTACATATGTGTCTAATTTTATTTATCATGCATATAATGACACTGAGAGAAGTTGTAAGAATGCGTTAAAAAAAAGGAGATTCCTTTGGTAATTTATTTAATGTGTTAATCGAAACAAACGGTGTGTCCGTCGATATCTCTGTTGGCCGATTGGTGGACTGTAGATGACGGAGTAATCAGAAATCCATAGGTCGCTGGTTCGAATCAGGTTCGACGGAATTTCTTTTTTGGTCAATGATATATTATAAAAAATATTACTTACGTGTCTCATTTTATTTCTCATATATATAATTAGCCGGTCGCTTCCGAGTGGGGCCCCAGATACATAGTGCAGTGTACCGCCCTGACTTCGCTTGGGGCTCTGAAAGTGTATTTTACATGCAACCAGAAAAATATAAATAAAATACTTTATATTAAAAATATACGAAAATAATTAATACGAATATAAAAAAGCACTTAAATAAAGACTTCGTGATATAAATATTTTTTTCACCCTTCCCGCAATTATCTAGGGGTGGGGCCCAAGTAGTACTTTGTATCTGGGCTCCACTCGAAAGCGACCGGCTAGACGGGCGAAGACCGGCTAGTTCTCTATATGCTAAAGCTTTCAGAATAATGGAGCAGATTGTCTGTTTTTTTTTTTTTTTACTTTCCTCTATCTATAATATAAGAAAGTATTTTAATCGAAATTTTTTCGACGGATTTACACGTTTTATGAGTCAGAGAATACGAATAACATGTCGTTACAAAATGTCTGTCTGTTTGTGTGTCGATGCGTGTGTCCTCTTTCTATCATGGAAAAGTGTATGAAGTTATCAATATAATTGAACCAAATTTCATGTATAGGTTTTTGGCTATGGCCAGCAGGTCCACAATATTTGGTCAAATTGTCTTAGCTGTTTTTAAATGTGTCTTCAGATTCTATGAAACATAGCGAAGTATCTTTTTTTATATATTTTTGAAATTTTTGTTTTATCAAGATTCTAAATTTAAATATATGCAATTGTCAAAGGTTTATTTCATATACATACAATTATTAATTTTTTTTTCTGATTTAATATATCTATCAAATATCGGATACTTAAGTTTGTACAACAAAGAACACTGAGTATAAGATAAAAAATTTGTTTGAAATACAAAAATTGGAAATGAAGAAAGCATTTAAAAAAATTGTTAAATTAAAAGTATTAAAGTAGTTTAAAGTTTTAATTTATTAACAATTTAAGGCCTTTTATTATCTGTAATGATTTTGCTTTTTTGAAACATGACCCAAAAATTTTAATATAGGTGTTATTTACAGAATAATGTTTTGTTTGCTATTAAATCTGCTTAAAAAAATCATAAAATAAAAATCCCAAAATCATTATACAATTTTCAGATTAATATATGTATACACAAATTTCGCATTAACAGGAAATCATAGCATAATTTCATTTATTGTTTTATTAGACTCCTGTAGCATACGTTAATTACATATATCTTACTTCTTTTTAACTAAATGCTAACTTATATGATGTTTGAGTGTACGACTAGTTCAATGGACGACTGGTTTTTACTGTTTTATCTGAGTTTCCATCGAAGTTATTTCAGGAATTTTATTTTCCAGCATATTTAGTGAAGAGGTGACTTTCTTGAATCACATCTTGAAACTTGGGAAATTACATTTTTTCCGTAAATTTGGTAGTATTTTGATAGCTATGCAATTTCTTTGCAAGCTTTGTTAAAATGGATAAATCAGAAAGTTTGCGTCGTCATTTAGAACACATTCAAAGATTATGATTTTGAAAATAAATAATATGGCTTGATAATTCAGCCATGGTTCCACAATAATTTCAAATTATTTCATCTATTTCAAAATTTCACATTTTCTTTATTTGTTAATTTATGGATACATTTCATAACAGATTTTAGTTTTATCTTTCAAGTTTTTAATTTTCTTTTAATTTTTCCCTTCAATCTGTATGATATTATTTTTGTTTTAAATTCCATTTATTTATTTTTTATCTACATATGTCTGGATATTCTTCAAACAGGTACGTGTTAATTTTTCATATTTATTATCCCTCCCCCCCACACCAATTGCTGTATGATATTTCTGTGATGTTATTTAATGGTTATATATATATATATGTTACATTATTAAATCTAACTTCGCGATGTTTCTCTGTTTTATAATAAGTTATCATCAGTTTTACTAATTCCTTATTCCTTAATAATATCTATCATTAATTCTATTTAATTCTATTAAATTCCCCTTAAATTCATTATTATTTTGCCCAATTTACTTAAATATAAAGAAGCTCTCAGTTACTCCTAAATTATATAATAAATTCTGATCATTTCTGTGAATTCGAATGTTTTTTCGAAAGCCATTTTTTTTCCTTTTCCTCTTTCAGAGTTTTCGCGCGTTCGTTTCTTTTTACAATAAAATGCGTCCGCTTAGAATGTGTTAGAACTATTTACTTCATCCTCCTCATTGGTCCTGACGTAGATTGCACACATATTCCATATTTCCGCGTTACGTCAGTGTATAGAGCGCGTGTTACGTCATAATCTGGTATCTTTCCGCTTATTCACAAAGGCGAGTGTGTAATCGTTCTTCACTCCGATTTTGACCGAATTTGCGAGTGTTAACAGTCCCTTGGTTGTGTGTTTTACTCATCCTGTATTCCAAATGATTTAAATCTAATAATTTGTAGAGAGTTATGATCATTTTCGATGTATTTTAAGAACATCTTGCGAGAACTAATTGCTTGAGAGATGGCACTGCCCATTTAAATCATGTGAGGACTGCTTCTACGACGATTACTTAAATAAAAACATGGAATTCTGATTTGCCTTGTTTTTTACATTCTGGAGAAACACTCACTGTGTTAATTCATTGCCTGGATCCTCTACACGACTGCAACCATATTTATGCTTCGAAAGAACAACTAGTTCCACTTATATAATGCTGCTGCAATTCCATAAAGCTTATCGCCAATCTTCTATATATCTTCAATATATACATATATATATATATATATATATATATATATATATATATATATATATATATATATATATATATGTGTGTGTAATTTTGTTAGTATAATATCACTAGATTATGAAATTTAAAAAAAAAAGATAAAAAAGAAAAATTTTCTAGGAAAAGTACTCGAAAAATGCATATTTATTTACCACATGTTAATACGGAGATATTCATGAGAATGACTCTTTTACTCGTACAATAAAAGATCACTTATACTCAAATTAAAAAAAATATCTATAATTACTATTGTATCATAATATTTATGTCTATATTTTAATTCATTAGGAGATGATTCGCTTAAAATTCAAAGAAACAATCCAAATATTAATTAACCACTAAATTCAATCATCAAATTAAGAAGTTTTAAATGTAAAAAATAAATCAATTTTGTCAGCCAACCCGAATTTTTAGGTGTATGTTCCTAATTCTAAAAAAAGAGGAAAGCCTTCTCATGTTAATAAAAACAAACAAAACATTAAAACAAACTCGTAAAAAAGGAAACAGCTTTAAAGTTATTAGATATTCTTTTGATTAATATAGGTACACATAAAATTTATATTAGTTGGACACTATCGAAAAATTTCCTTTAATGCTTCATTAGATTCCTGCAGCATACGTTAATTATGAATACCATACTAATGAGTTATTTTTAATTAAATGCGAAAATGATATAGTGTTTGTGTTTGAGTATAAAACTAATTTAATGGCTTTCACGGTTATACTTTTGGAATTACTATCGGAGTGTTTTTTGAAATATTATTATTGTATATATTTTATATAAGAAATGAACAAGTATTAAACGTTTGGTAGAAGAAAATAGACAGTTAATTTTCAATTGCTACATTTTGTAAATAATAACGACCGTACCTTCTATAAAAATAATTATTTGTTCTCAATTTTTAAACAATCCCTGGAACAGTGTTTAGATTATAATATATACGATTGTCAAGAAAGTTTTTGTGAGATCTTGCGATCAAAAAGTTAATAAAACACTCAAAACATTTATTAATTAATCACTAAATTATGAAGTTTATGCACAAATAATTAACAATTTCAACAAAGCCAATGAACACTTGGCTATGACATTTTAGTAAATCAGTTATAAATTTGATCAGGTAAAAATGTGCTTTGTCATGAATTCAGAATAAAGAATGTTTGCCTCATTATTCGGAATATTTTCAAAGATTATCATCTTAAAATATAAAATATATGTAATTTTCTTACAAGATTATCACGAAAGAAAAAAAAACATAAATGCAGTATAATAAGTTGAACACGTTTGACAGAAACTAGCAAAATTTATTTCAAATTGCTAGGTGTTAGCTATAATGTTTATTATGTTTCTACAATAAATTATCATTTGTACTGTAAATTTTGAAAGTTTCATGTAATTTCTGAAGAATTATTATAGTCAAAATTTCCAGAGATTTCGTTAGGATATTTTTCACCAAAATTGAATTGTAACAATAGAAAATTATTAATAACTCAGTCAATTAATTATGAAGATTTAAATGTAAAATAAAAGACTGTTTCAACATTGTCGATGAAAAATAATTCTACATGCATATAAAAATATAATTACCCTTTAAGATACAATCAAGGAAATACATGATTGCTTAATACATAAAAATTCAAATTAAAGTATCCTTGTTTGGAAGGCTTTGGAGAGACCACCCGTGGACTACGCTGTAATATTTTAAAGATAAAAATTTCAGACTATGAGAAAGTGATTGATGCAATAAAATGCTACTTACGAAAATGACCGATAAGTGAAAATGAAGCACTGTGGAGACTGTCATGTAATGAACATAAAACGGTTCTAACAATAAAGACCATCATACGAAATGTCATTAAGAAATTTTAATAATTTACATAATGTACACACACTCTTGATCACGCAGCGATGGGGATAATACCCTCAAAAAAATTAAGGTGACTAACATAACAGCAAACAAAAGTTTCTACAATACTTATGTAAAATGGTGTCCATGGTGTTCAATATACCCACCGTGCTGCAAGGACAATAATTGATACCGTGTCTCGTAATCAACATGATCAATAGCAGCACGTAACTGATCTGTAGAATTTTTTTATGCGTGCAACCTTATATGGTACTTCTTTCAATGCCTCGCCCTCTTTCAGAAAACACATTTAACTATTGAAAACAGCAACTCCAAAATCTTATCTATGGCGCAAGCATTACACAAACCCGCTGTATTCTATTGGACTGCTTAACAATAATTATAGCAATCATATTGCAATTATTATAGCAATCATATTGTTCTCGCAATCATATTGCCTGAATTGCAATCCTTACTGTCGTTTAGAACCGAAGAATGATTAGCTGCAAACCACAAGCCGTCAGTGGATATGCAAACAATGTCTTCTCTCTCCTGTAGTCGCGAAGAGATTTACAAGCTTTTCGCTGTGTCAGTAAAACATTTTAATATGAACTTACGTTTCTTTAACGACAGAAGCATCGTCTTTGTTGAATAATGCTCCGAAAAGTTTTGTCCGCCCTTTTATTTCTAATATAAGAGCTTTTTATGCATATGTTCGTGAGAAATGTATGTAATCTAAATATCGAGACATTACTATAGGTAATTTCTCGCGCGCGGACCAAAAAGGAATATATTAACTGGAATAACCCTGCTTATTCCCATGTTATCAAAAAATGTGCCAAAATTAAAACAAATTAGTAAAATGGAAAAAACTCTGGAAATCATTAGCTATTGTTCAAATGAATATAGGTAAGAAAAAAATTATATTAACTATCGGATAATTTCATAAGTTGCTTGATCAGACTCCTCTAACATGCGTTAGTTACATATACCATACTAATGAATTCAATTTAATTAATGATGCCTGGGTACAAGACTAATATGGACGGTTAATTTGTAGTGTTTTAAGTTTGGAATTTCCATTAAATTTTTTTTAGGAATGTTATTATCCTGCTTACTAAGGGAAGAAATAGGTTTCTGTTTATTCCATCTCATTTTGAAACTTAACTAAAAGATTTCATAAGGTAATTAAGCCTTTTCTGTAAAATTATCTGTAATTCAATAGCTGTAGAATTTCATTTTCAATGTTCATTTTTTTTAATATGAATCGTGTGATAAGAATATTTGTTACTTCAGATATACGTTCGAAGATTATGCTGAAAAAACAAGCTAAGGGAAAATATAGTAAATTTATTTTCAATTGCTAGGTATCGTCCTTGATGCTGTTATTTTTTATACAAGAAACATCAGATTTTGACAACTACGTTGTGTTTAGGATCCCCTTGAAACAAAAAATTAAGTAATATTTTTGGTGATGATTTTGCTTAACGCAATAATTGTGATTATTGCACATCATTATAAATGTCATCTAATTATCTTATACCAGGGTTCGTACGGGTCCTGGAATTTTAAGATCAGGAAATTACTTGGTACCAGTATTTTCTTACAGATAATCTCTTCTTAAATAAAGTGAAATTTCGCACGTTTGAACTTGATGTATTTTTTTAGAAAAATATACTGGTATTTCACCTGGAAAAGTAACGGTACCCGTACGAACCCTAAATACAGAATTACCGAAAATAAAAAGCTGTTGGTTTGAACAATTGCTTACTCATAAATAAGCGAAACCCATCAATTTTATAAACTGTAATTTTACCAGTTTCAATAAAATCGGGTTATTATTGCATGTGACTTACGAAAATATACATTTTCTAAAGAATTATTGATTTAGAAAAGATGACTGAAAGATTTTTTAGTGTGCTTCTAAAAGTAGAATTCACTAAAAGAAACCATTTTAAAGCTACTCTCAAATCGAAACTGTCTACTTTCTGACAAATTTTTAGCTCATTTTTATTCGCAAACGCATGAAATTGGCAGGTGTTCTTATTGAGAAATTTTCTAATTTAACTGGTGTTTTCTTTTACGATACAAGTAGAAGATCTTCCAGAAACTGCTGTCGAAGTTGGCGAATTTTTGGAAACGACAATGCGGGAGAAAAAAAAATCTGTTGTCATGAGACAACAGTAACTTCTAGCTCAAGATGTGAGTAATTTAACTAAAAGTGAAAACAATTGTTCGATATTAATTCTATTCTCTAAACATCCAAATGCTCATAAATCTCGTATCAGAAATTTAACTGTCAATAACATTTAAGGATTCAACTGTTAAAATGTGCCTTTTGATTAATCTAAATAAAGCTCGTATGATAAATAAATATGTTTAAATGACATCATTAAAAATTCTATATACGTAACACCCACGCTTCAGAGACCTTTAAGTTATCGGTGCTAAGCATATCAAGATGGAATATATACGTAAGACATGTTTAAAATTTCTTTACGCTCTTTTCAAAAGAATCTGCCATTAATGTAACCCTTTATCGATTTACTGAAGTAAATGTATTCATATTAAGTATGAAGTTTCATGCGATGTCTGACAGACATCTGATACTGCTGACTCATCGCTCTGTATTCTGTGATCATCTATTTTCTCTGCTTAGCCCACCTTCGTATTTTAGTCTTAATGTAACGCGAATTTCCTAACTCCCGGCTTAGGTCCGGTGTTAATATTAAAGTATGTTTTTTTCAAAATCTCTGTTTGATTATTTTAGTTGAATAAATATATAACCTCAACTGCTGTATCGCTCCTGGGATTTTTCGTACAACTCATCACACCGCCTTTTGTCTTACACCTTTATATAGAATTGTTCCTATATACTCAATCACAGATCAACTAACTCTTCTTCATAATTTATAACTCAAAATGTGGGTAATTTAATAAAAACTAAAGCAATTGTTCGATTACAAGTCAATTCAATAGTCATTCCTACATGGCTCATGCTTTTACGTTTAATAAAGGATCAGAGAATGTATCAGACAGTTTTGCGTTACTGAACGGGAAACATATTTTTTCGGAAACCGGATTAAGGAGGGTTGAGGATAATGTTTATGTTGAAATCGAAAATGAGAAAAGTGAAAACAAAAATCACAAATTATTAGGTATTTTTCAGATTAATATAGATAAACCAAAAATTAATATTTATTAAGTGTCTCATATAAATTCACTCGCTGCTTTATTAGGCTCCTTCAGCTTACATTATTAATATAAATGCTGTTATAAATATGTTAAATACATAAAACATGTTTCTAATGACTATTACAACAATCCCTATAATGAACAATCAATCTGGTACATCACGTTTCTATACGACCTGTTCATTAGTGTCTAATGTAGGTGGACATAAATTTGTTGGGCGAAAAGAATGGTTTATTAGGCGTAGTTATGCAGTCAAACAAAACAATACACATGATTATAAGATAGATAAATGCACAAAGGTTAACATTTTTACAAATGCTGGATAGTACTGCTCTTCTTCACGCTTTAAAAAAGACAAATATTTCTTAATGTATGGAAATAGAATATAACCACGAGCGAAAATATAATATTTCTTCAGAGTTTCTCACGATTTTGAAATGCGTTGATTTATCCTTAGGAACTCCAGAAAACAATAGATTTTCGGGATTTAAAGAAGCATTTATAAACACGAAGTGTCTTTTGCTGACCTTAATTTTCGGAAACGATTCCAAAAAAGTATATTGATCAATTTTTTCAACCTGGATTGTAGGTTTTTCAGTTGGTATCAATTCTCAAATAAACATTAACAGTATCAATAAAAATGTTTAACAGATAAACATAAATAACAGCTAAATTGACAACATTAACTATATCATTAAAATCGATATTATTTTGTTACTCTTGCATGTATAATTCAGTTACGCAGCTACAAATGTTTGCTTGAGAGTTGACAGCATTCCAAAAAACCGATATTCCGGATTATGAAATCGGATTAACGCGCTGTAAAAGATACTCGTAAACGTTTATGAAAATTACCAGCAGCTAAAGTAACTTTCTTTCAGAATTGCTTCTTTGAATTACTGAGATCTATTGGCGTCCGCGGTTTTCTTTTTATAAATGTTTCTTTAAACTTAGAAAATCTATTTGTTTCTGAAGTTTCTGAATCTGAACTCGGAAGAAGTTATACTACATTTTTGTTCGTGGTTATATTACATTTTTGTAGAGTAAGAAAAATTTATCTTTTTCACAGTGTATTCTGCAAATGCTTCATCATTAAATTAGTTCTTGCCACCGTTCACGTCGATGAAAAATCTGCCATACTGATTCATGATTTCTAAGTTCAAGAATGGATTTTGAATGCACTGGACTATGAAACTTATTCATTAACAAAATTTCATTCACATGAAATCTATGGATGAAATCTGTGGGTAATTGTGGTAGCCAGGATATATTAACTCCATAAATTTCCATATGGAAAACCTGAAGAATGCACAGATTTACGGTTCCTGTAAAAGTTTTTTTTTTTTTTTTTGAGACGAAGGGTAAAAAACTTAGGATAGAATTATCCAATCTGCCTTTGAACTAATACCTTACAATTACTGTTTCGTAAATTACTTAGTTATGAAATTGCCTAACTAGTTTCGGTCAACCCTAAATATTCAGACAAATCCAGATCACAAACTACATGATTAATGGTACGAGAAATCGATAAAATTGGTTTTCATATCTACATTAAAAAAACAATTTTATTTTTAATAAAATCAATTCATTTGTGTCTAAGATATGAGCGATAAAATATAGATAATTTCCTACTGGATTCTCTGTATAGAAATGGCGACAAGAAACTGCATATAAAAATGACATTTAACATTTAAAAATTAACAAGGAAATACGTTAAAACAAAATATACTTTCCAGTTATAAAAAACGATCAAAAAATTAAAACACATCCCGGAAAATAAAAATTATAACATATTTATAAAAAAATTTATTAGCTGGAAACTACTGCATAATTCCATTTACCGATTCATTGCATTACTGCAACATATGCTAATTACATATACCGTACTAATGAATTCTTTTTAATTAAATGCGAACTGATATGATGTCTGAGTATAAAACTAATTTAGCGGACGATTGGATTTTACGGTTTTACCTTTGGAATTTCTATAGAAGTTATTTTAGGAATGTTATTATCCTGCATTTTGAGGGAAAAAGAAGTGGATTTGTTTTTATTTTACCGTATCTTGAACATTAACAGGAACATTACGAATTTTGGATATATTTGGCTTCAATTTGATAGATATGCAACTTCATTTGCAGTGCTTGTTAATACAATAAATTGTGTAATAAAAATGTCTGCTTCATTATTAGAAATTCGTTTTAAGATTATGATTTATAAATTCAAAATACTTGTAAAAGTCTAATTTTGTCAGTAGTATATCAGGAGATTAAAAAAAAAAAAAAAAAAAAAGAATATGTAGAAAATATTTTCGTAGGGAAAAATTTCAGCAATTTTAATTTAAACTTGCTTGATATTGTTGATGATGCAATATAACTTACAATTTCAAATAACAAAAATTACCGAATATGTTACTTAAGACGACATGTAATTACATTTTAAATTAATTGTCATAGTGAAAAAAATACAGGGTGATCAGAAAATGAGTATACATTTGAAAAATTAATAATTCACGGAATAATGTAGGTACAGAGGTAAAAATTGACACACATGCTTGGAATGACATGGGGTTTTATTGTATCCACAAAAAGTTCATAAAATGGCCGACAGATGGCGCTTCGTCTGAAAAGAAAAGCAATAATTAGCATAACAAACTTTGACAAAGCAAAGACGATGATCTTCAGAACGAATGCTCAACATGTCCACCGTCATCCCGCAACAATAGCTGTCGCCGAGGGACAATGTTATGCACAGCACTGTGCAGCATATCTGTAGATATGGTGAGAAATTGGCATTGGATGTTGTCTTTTAGCCTGCCTATTGATGTCGGTCGATCGCGGCAAATTCTCCATTTCGATAGTAGAGCTTCACTAACATTGCCTTTTCTGGTAACGTCAACATGCTGCGATTGCTGGAGCATCTGATTCCGTCACTGACGTTTTGCTGTTCAGTGCCATCTGTCGGCCTTTTTTCTTTTAACCTCTCTTTTGTGTGGTTACAATAAAACCCCATGTCATTCCAAGCATGTGTGTCAATTTTTACCTCTGTACCTACATTATTCCGTGAATTATTAATTTTTCAAATGTATACTCATTTTCTAATCACCCTGTATATAAAGAAAACATTTTCATAAATAAAACTTTCCAGAAAATCCTAACATATTTAGAATTATGAGCATATTTTAAAGATTCATGATACCAAAAAAAATTAAATTAAAAGGATATAATCTCGAACAAATGTAGAAAAAAAAATATAATAAATTGTAACAGAAATGGAATATAGATATATTCTATAGATACTGTATTCGATCATATGATGATGGAAAAATGGAAAATTAAGTAACAGCATGAGTAAGCAATATGAGTATTTAATCTGTAGTCGGGGAGAACATCTTCATTTCGCAAAAAATGTATTATTTCGTATGATAGAAAGCCTTTAAGGCCTAATTAGTCCATCACTGATGATATAATGCAATGAATGGAAATAATAAATGAAGAAGCAAGAGAGAAATTTATAGAATAAGAAAATCCTATAAAAACATAAAGTAAACTAAAAGAAAAAATCAATACTAAATAAAAGAACAGGTTGTACATTTTAAACCATGGGAAATACACTACAGTTATATTATATTGGGACAATTATTCCGAATTGTTTCAATGAATGGGCATGTAAAAGGAACAATAATAGTTAGTACTTTTTTTTTAAATTCTTAATTTCAGGAAAACAAAACATTCGTAAAAGTGTGACCGTATTAATTTACAGGCTTTCAGTTCACAATTTCAAAATGTAAAACTTTATACCTTCACTAGTAACAAGTAAATATTTTTTGAGCAATATTATCTATATTTGAGCTAAAAATTGGTAAATTGAATAAATATTGTCGTGAAATAATGCCTCATAATTTCATACCGGGTTAACTGCGTCAATTAGGTCTTCCAGTTTCGTCCGGGATGGCTCATTTGGTAGAGAATTGGCTGTTTCAGCCAAGAGATCCCTGGTTCGAAACCTTGTCTGGACATTTTTCGTCCAGTTTTTAAATTACAATTCATATGATTCCTGTACCATTTTGAATAATTGTGTTATAATTTATCTAGTGTAATTACGTATGCAGCGTTCCATTGCCTGCGATTTATTCTGTTGAGCTGAGACAGATATATCAGAAAAGATGCTATGATCAATAAAGTTAATTAGGTTTTCCAGATTTGTCCGGGATGGCTCATTTGGTAGAGAATTGGCTGTTTCAGCCAAGAGATCCCTGGTTCGAAACCTTGTCTGGACATTTTTCGTCCAGTTTTTAAATTACAATTCATATGATTCCTGTACCATTTTGAATAATTGTGTTATAATTTATCTAGTGTAATTACGTATGCAGCGTTCCATTGCCTGCGATTTATTCTGTTGAGCTGAGACAGATATATCAGAAAAGATGCTATGATCAATAAAGTTAATTAGGTCTTCCAGATTTGTCCGGGATGGCTCATTTGGTAGAGAATTGGCTGTTTCAGTCAAGAGATCCCTGGTTCAAATCCCTTTTCCCCTAAATCCATGGAGAAGTCACTTTTCTTTAATTCTATGATGAAGATATTTAAAAGGGCGTAATTACAGGCACTTCGTTCATTCTTTCAGGATATAGAAGACTTAAGATTTAAAGAAAACACTTATTTAAACACTATTCTCATTATGTTTTTTGAAATATTTATTTAATAAACTTAATTTTTTAAAACAACAGATCTCATTTTATTTAAAATAATTTGAATACCTTAAGAGAAATGGTCACAATGATCGATCGCATATACTTTTTTCACCATTAACTTCACGTACAAATCAATAAATAAAAGAAAATTAGGGGCAATGTCTTATAATTAGGTATGAATATAGAATTTAGCTAATAAAACGTTTAACAATAATTTTTTTTTTTTTTTTTTTTGGTGCGTCAATGTGCTTTAGTGAAAAGGTGTGAAGAATAATAATAATATGTTGAAAAACAAATTGTTAAATATTACTTTTGGATGATCTTTAAAATCTTATTTCTTTTTAAAATTAACTTTGAAAATCAGACATTGTTAATATTGTGGTATCATGGTCACATACATATAACATATCAGTTCGTACTATACGAAAAAGTTTTATTTAATAAATAACAATTGTAAAAACATCATAATCAAATATTACAAGACATTCCCCGTACATCCAAGGAATCCTTGCTTTCTTATCACCAAAACGAAGATCCGTCTACTGAGAAAACAAAAACATGTCTGCCGCCCAATGGCGAAAAATTGCCTCTCCTTCCCGTCTGCATAATACCTCAGATACTACTTGATTGACAAACCTTTCTTCCATTTCTCCTCTCTGTTCCAATCTCTGGGTTCTCTGTAATCCATTTCTTTTGTCATACTATTCATACAAATAACTTCCTGGCACATTTTAAACCCCTTCAGATAAACTTCTCATAGAATAACTCCACACACATTTAGAAAGGCTATAAAAAGCATGAAAAGTATTTTATTCTTACTTCGAATGAACAAAGGATATCGTCTCGCTAGGATAATCCTCTTACAATACATACCAATCAAGACCTATCACTTCTCTTATTCTGGGATTACTTTAATCCTATCATCATGGATTAAGATGATGGTCAGAGGCCATCACAATATTTATATTGCAGCAATTTTTTAACTTGCATTTTATTTTAATAAACGAACGAATGTTTCTTTTTTATTTAAACAAAATTCACAAAACATTTTCTTGTAATTTTTTAATAAATCGTAACTGAACATATAATCATAAACGCATAAGACAGCATATCTTGCCATTATAGATCCAGCTGTCATATAGGATAGATACAAATTATGTATACAGGACATACACTTATATAACAGCATTTTAGTACTCTATCTCTTAAATTAAAAAGGGGATTATAATAAACCATAAAAATAACTTTTAAACATCAAAAGAACTATTTTTACAGGTATTTAAATTAAAACATTAGAGATTCATAAGTTGCTCGTAGAACTTTACTAATTAATTGTTTCAGCATCTTCTTTCTCGAAAGTTAATCGTGTTTCTTCTCTCTCAGGACCCTCTTCCAGAAGCTAAAATATGAGCTGAAACTGTCACTTTCTGGTGTAAACAAACAGATTACCGGAGTCAGGAAGGCAGGTCGGGGTCGAAAATAAAATTAACAATTTGTCCTCAAAATGCATGTAAATTTCTTTTTGTTTAACAATAATTAACTTAAAATAAATCATTTCATAAAATTCAACTTCTCTGATTTTAGAATATATTATTATTTACTGCATGAAATGTTTCATACGGTTTATTTTGTTGCAAAAATCAAATTTTAGATCTAAACAACTGACAGAAAAAAAGAATAAAAACAGGAACAAACATTACGAAAAATATGCAAAGTACTTATAAATTGTCTTAAAAACTGCTAATAAAAATAGCTATATGAAATTTCAAACTTCGTTGTTTTTTGCATATTTAGAAATTAATTCGAAGAAAATAAAATGTAAATGTTTTGCTCTGCTTTAAAAAGAATCCTTAAAAACAATATTATAAAGATCGGAAAGCACAAAGAAGTAATGATGTTTGAGTCTCTTGCACGACAGCAGAGAAATTGATTTTCGTTTAGAGAAAATTAGGCGGGTATCGCGTATCGTCTTTATATGGATTAATCTGAAGGCAATGAAGAAGAAGTTTCGTTTTGTAATCAGAAGAAGCATTATGTACTCATCAAAATAGGCGATATATCATTTTTGTGTAATAATGTTTTGTACGAGACATGTAAAATTATATTGAAACAAGTTACAGATTTCAACATTTATTTTTTACTGTCTCTAAAGAAACCAGATTATACGATTTGTTTGTATGTATATACCGGGTCATTTAGAATAGAGTTTATGACGATCATGACTTATACCGCTTATGATAGAAACATACTTCCCATTACAAAAAAAAAAAAAAAAAAAAAACAGGACAAGTTCGAATTGGATTCGAACACTGAGGGTTCCGAGTCTTTATGTCATATTAACCAGAAGCTTAGTAAGTATCTAGGTTCTTGACCCAGAAATTCGAAAATCATTTATTTATAATAGTATCTGAATTTATTACGCGAATATTCTATAATCGGGAAACATCCGATATTTTTTACTCTCCAAAACTATAAGATGCTTTCCGTTGACACAGAACCTTAAAATTTGGCACTAAGGAAGATCTTATAGAACATGTAAAAAAAAAATAGCAGAATCAATAATTTATAATGTTATGTTACGTGATAAAATCATGAATTTCCATAGTCGGGAATACCGATCAGATAATAAATAGACATAGAATTATAAATTAATGATTTTCGGATATTTTCCTTTACGTGCGCTATAAGATCTTCCTTTGTGACAAATTTCAAAATTCTAAGTCAGCGAGAAGTATCCTATAGGTTTTATTTTCAAAATCTCTACACTGTAAAAAAAACCTGTAGATTTAACGTAAAAAATCTGTCAGCTATGCTAGAAGATTACCACTGTAGTTTGTACAGAGAAAATCTGTTAAAGTCTAGTTTAGAGTTGAGATTCGAAGATCGTAGACGAATAACTTTATCGGCAATACACGTTAAAAAGCGAAGAATTGCATGACTGTAAAACTTTCTGCCAGAGAGCGAAAACAATATATGCGCTAAGTAAGATAGAAAATCTGTACTTTACTTAAAATGGAGATATTCTGTTAAAAGTACTGTAGAATATCTGTTAAAACCACAGGTTGTTTTTGAAGTGTAGTGTGCTACTGGTTGACCTAAAACCTTAAAATTTGGCAAAAAGGTAAGTCTTATAGCATATGTAAAGTTAAAATTCAAAAATCATTAATTTTTCATTTTATGTTGATTTATCACGGTATTTTTCATAATCGAGATTTCCAAAACCGTTATTTTTAGGGGGTAACTTTTTATTGTATTAATTTATAAACTCGAAATATTTTCATAATAATGGGACTAGATACAATCGTGGAAAAAAGTGAACATCTGCTACGAGTTCTACAACTAATTATTGTAAAATAAAGTTACAGGTACCAAAAGATTGGAAATAAAGTCTATTTTTAAATGATGTACATAAAATTTTCTTAGGAGTCATCTACATATCAAAACAAACCCAAACTTTGTTTATTCAATAACAAGACCCAATTTTGACAAGACAGTTTAAATCTTCAATTCAAATTATCTCCGGATACCAAATTTTATGACATTCCTATGATTAGTTTCAGAGAAATTAGTTATTTAAAAATAGACATATTTCAAGGGCTGTATTCGAATTGAAGTTCGGTACTCGATTGTTCAAATGTTACAGAATAACTAAGTCACTTCTATTAATTTATTATTTCTTGACAAAATGACCATTTTACTCACTTTATAAATTTCCGCTATTGTTATATACAGAAAAATAATGTTTACAAGTGTTGAATTATCCGATTTTTACAATTAAGATTATCTGTAATTAAAATAGTTTTCAAATATACGAATGTGAGTAGAATTTTATGGTGTGTTTTAACAGGTGTTTTTATAATGCTTTTACTGAGATATTAAATATTTATAACTTGCTCTTTTTAAATTTATTGGCAGAAATGTGAATAATATTGGCAAATACAAAATTTAGAATAAAAAGCAGTATGAGGAAACAATGTAGAAAAAACGCAGACAAATTGCTTTTTAGTTTAAAAATAAATCCCAAGTCGATTGCTAATAGTATATATTTAAAACCTTTTTTCCAATGCACTTTTTGAGGGGTGGGGGTGTCTTGTTTTGAGATATGTTCGCATGATTTATATTCCGATTTGTTTGAAGATCTGAAAATAAATCTATATTAAAAAGACACCTGAATGACTTCACATTCGTTATTCTCCTTTGAAATAGGGTTGATAGTTCTATGATTTAAATTATTCTGATAGTTCATTTGAAATTTTACAATTAACTTATTATAATGCCACTTGGCGAGAAAACTTGCTATTCGACATTTTTTTTTTTTTTTTTTAGATTTTTTTGCACGCTATTAGCAATTGGCAAGAAAACTTGCCTATCTTTAAATCATAAATATAACTTATAATTTCTTTAAATTAGCTGTGCAATTGAATAGATCTAAATAAGAAAGTTGTAAAAGAAATAGTTTAATTACTTAAAGCTCGTTATTAATGGGTTAAAAACTGAACATCGATATTTATTTGTAAAGATTACAATTTTTGATTGATACACACAAGTTATTAAAAGATTAAATTAACATTTTAAAATAACAATCAAATACTTTCGTGGAAATATTTTATATAATAACTATGTGGTGTAATATTGCAAACAATTTAACAAGATTTGAGTAAATTGAATTAATAAGTATAAATATCTCAGTGATTATATTGTAGATATAATAATGGTTTAAATGATGTAATTTTTTTTTGGCCAAAGATTTGTAGGTATGAAATGTAAGAATTATATTAATCTTTTGCCGTAAATACATCATTGGCATATATTTAAAAAGAATAAAAAACATTTAGTGTCCTTCCATTTTGTGGAATATATTGAAATGAATAATTTCTTGTATACACTACGAAATTAGCTTTGCTCTTTGAAATTTCATGTTAATCTGATCTTCATCGTTTCTTGAATATTGATATAAACTATATAATTTGTTGGCTTTTAATTGTTCTAAACCCGTGTTTCAAAATTAAAGATATAAAGCAAATACAAAGTATTGTAATCATATTGTATTTTCACCTCGCTTTATCAAATTACCATGCTGTCTTTCTTTCTTTCTAAACGAAAATATGGTATACAAGGACAATCTGTTCCACATAATGGAACTTAAAAATCATCAGTGGTAGCAACTTGCTACCAAAATTTTTAAATACTTAAATTTATCTAAATAAAGAAAAATATGATTACGACAAATAAGAAAATGACAGAATTTTGACAAAAGAGTAGCAGAAAATTATGGGCAGATTAATACACAAAAAATGAGGAGGGGAAAAAATCCCCACCCCCAGCAATAAGCCGCATATTGTGCTTAAATTTAAAAAAAAGGGGGAGAAGAATTTCTAATACGATGTGTAGCAAACATTTTTATCAAGAACTTGTTGTAATCTGCATGGCATTCATTCAGTGAGGCTGTTAACAATAACACTATATCTTTGAATAATTTGCCAAGCATCAGGAGCAACACTCCATAGCTCATCCGCCGTTCTAACTCCCTCCAGGCGAGCTTCATCCTTCAACAGAGCCCAAACATTTTCCATTGGGTTTAAGTCGGTGGCATTCCTTGGCCATTCTAAGGTCATTATGTAGTTCTCTTCATACCAAGTTTCAACTACACCACGTCTGTGGATTGGACTATTATCCTGCAAATTCCAAGCAAAATTATGAGTTATGAAATACACTTAATAAATAATTATTTCTATGACATTAAAATTTATATTTATATATATGTAAAAAAAATAATGAAATCAATAAAATATGTCTGCAAATATTTTAGCGTAAATTTTGCGAAATGTTTTTTTTTTTTTTTTTTTTTTTTTTTTTTTTTTTTTTTTATAAATCAAAAGATGAAGAAACTTTAAATGGTTTATTTTTATTTATAATAAAAATATCATAATTCAGTGAAATATTACAACCTGAAAATAGGAAGAGGTCTAAAAATATACAAAACAAGGAAATATGTTATTTTAAAATTTCTTATCCAAGAGTATCAATAAAAAAAAATTTGTAGTTTTTGGCTTAACTATTTTTTCAAAATATAACGGTTACATTTTTTATTTTTAAAAATAATTTACATGCATTTTTTTTTTCATACAGATTCATCTGCTAAAATGTTAAAACATGAAACAAAACAATTTTTATTTCATTACTGAATTTCTATTCAAAATTTTCCTTCAGTTCTGTAAAGATTGGAGAAAGGCGTGTTTTAGTGCTGTCGATATGATATTTGTGTCAAAGCTAATAAGTTAAAGGATTCATATCTGCACACCTGTCCAAAAAGTTTCTTTATTGTGACTAAAAATAACTAGTTTTTCTATAAAATCGAAATTAATTCTAATGGTGGGGCATAGCAGATATAGTTGGATATAGCAGGATAGTTGCTTTTAAAAATATTTTCCTAATTAATTTAATGAAAAAACTCAAGGAACATTCTAAAGCAAGCAGTGGTAATTCAGATTTGAATGTTGGAAAAGGAGGTGGGGGGAAGAATGTTTTGGGAAAATAAACCAGTAAAAAATGATAATCTAAAACGTGCAAAACTATAAAATAATAAATACTTTTTAATATATATTATTTATTAATATTAATAAATAAATTTTACAGTATGCTCTAAAAACTTTATTGTTTAATAATACCCTTTAACCAATAACAATATATACCTGTTGGAAGAAAAAATATCCATCCGGAAAGTGGTTTTCTAAAACATTAGGGATCATTGTGTGTTCTATATATGTCACAATAAGATATTCCGTCCAAATGTCCTCGAAAGCTTGACAGTGATCCAATAACCTGCGTCGACATTCAGACACACACTGAAACTGCAATTTTTTCGCTGCGTTTAATATTATTTGTATACCATGGATAATATCTAAATCCCAATGGACGGGCACTCGAACCGAAGAACTTGAGACTGACTAAATACATCTTTCGCCTGTAAATAAAACTGAACTCCATTCATTTATTTCCTAATTAATATATGTTTCTGCAAAGTGAAGGCGTTGAGGTGGCTTGTGTTTGGTTAATGCTGGTTTTCTAGCCTCCACCCGACATCCGAGAACTGCTTCTTTGAGAGTGTTGGGAATGGTACGAGATGATATATATTTGGAGAGAGTACAGTTTAAAGGGACAATTAAAAATGCCTAGTTATATAACGAAAACTTCTTCCAGCTTGCCACATGCCAATCATTTGGTTTTTCGTTACTTCAGTTTATTGTGAGGCCATTTTGCTTCAGCAAATACACTACACATATGCATTTATAACAAAATTCACTTCAAACACATATAACGCAGAAAAACTAAACTATATTTATTAGACAGGAGAAGAAGCTATAAATTCAAATAAAGCTAACAAAACTGATTTAAATTCTTTTTTCTAAGGTAGGACTGTTAATTTTTTTAAATGAGCTTTATTAATTCAAAACTATGAGCGAAACTAATTTGCATAAATGACGTAAAATTACATTTCATGCAAATATGTTTACGTAATTTTAATAAAAAATAAAAGCAGACACAGAAAAAGTAAAACAAAAATCATATTCAATCAAGGCTGGGGTTCTGGTGCCTCGCTATCTTAAATCTTACCCCAAACATAGGTCGTTGTCAGGTTTGTTGTGCTTGCGCGCGCATTCACTTACGCTACATTTTAAGCTAGTTTTCAAATTAGCATAGGATCGAGAGGCACTGAAATACGGTTTACGCTTTGTTTATATCGTAAGACACAAATTATGCTCTAAGTTGATCTTATACAAGGCACCGTAATCCCAGCCTATGAGTAAAATATTTTTTTCAAATTAAGCTTTTCTGCCGCTTTTTAAGCATAATTTGAAAACTACTTGGAAGGGAAATTTTAAATTTTGAGTGCGCATAAAACAGGTCATAATAAATATAAATCCATAAAAAATAGTAGGTTGTAATTCATAATTTTAATAGGATAATAATTCATATTATAAAATTATAAAAATCACAAATTCATCGCATTTATGTTTTGTTTTTTTAGTAGTGTAACGCAACAAAATATTAGCACATCGGGATTATAATTTCAGGAGATGTTAATAAAAATATGAAAATGTAATTTAATATTAGAAGCTGTAAATTTTGAATGTTTATAATTCAAACAGTTGTGGCAACCCATTCGTTTATTTTTTATACAGCTTTTCAAATATGCTTCCCTCGCATCGCCTATACACGTGTCATGCAAATGACTTGAAATTTGGTATCTAGACATAGTTTAAACGGAGGATTTAAAATATTGTGCTAAATTTGGGTGTAGCCATTGAAAAAAATCAAAGTTTAGGCTATTTTTGATATGTAGATGGTCCCCTAAGCAAAATTACACACATTGTTTAAAAGTAGACTTTATTTCCAATCGTTTAGTACCAATAACTTTCTTCTACAATAATTTGTTGCAGATTTAGAGGGGAGTATTAACATATTTTTCATGACTGTACCTTATTATTTAATATTAATTTCAACTTGATAACCTCATACGTTCCTGAAAATAAACAGTATTGACAGATAGACGGACAACAACGCGAGACCATAAGCGTTCTCATTTTTTCATTTTGAGGTACGGATTCCTAAACAAATACACAAATGAAGTTTGGATTTTAGTAATGAAATTAATTTTCGAAATATCTGTATATATATATTAAAATACAAATGGTTTTTTTTATACAACCTCCTTTTCCTATAACCAATATACACAAAAATGTCGCTTTGATCTAAGACAGGCATTAAAAGAATTACTATTCTTTTCCGACCAAAACTTACCGAGTTTGGATATTTTTAACTTTCTGAATTTTCGGCATTTTCCGGCCCTAAAACCAGAAAGTCGCGCTTTCATTGCTGGAAAATATTAAAAAAATCCTAAAATTCATCGTATTATAATTTGATAAGTTTCTGTCGTAAAAGAATGGTACATTTGTTTCAAAATCCTTTTTAGACGCAAGACTTTTTCAAGTGTGAGATTAAAAAAAAGAGGGTGGAGGGGAAACGGGTGGTTTAAAAAATTTAATTTCATATTTTACTATGCATACTGCTTCTTGTAAAATAAGTGCCATATTTAAAAGCTATACTTGATGAATTGAAATATGTTTCTAATATTAGCAGTTTAAGATATAATTAACATTACCTCTCATGTGAAATACCAAATATGTCTGTATCCAAATATGTATGTATGTATGTCTTATGCACGCATAATTTTCTAATCTAAAGGATACGCCGATTTTGTTAATTCATTTTCTGTTGAAAATATTTCGTTTCTTCGGATTTTGGATAAATTTTAAAACGACCCAGAAAAATTTATATATTTTTTGTTTTTAGTGTGTCTGCTTTTGCAAACTTTGCCTAATAGCTATGGAATTTTATATGTTGTTTTGGCTCAGATAAAAATAGTCATTGTATCGTATATTGTTTTGTTACAGGGTATGTAAAAAATTTATATATGTTAACATCAACTGTGTCTGTGAAATTAGTCGAATGAAATACATATGCTATAAAATTTGAATATGTCTATAGTATAATTCGCAATGAAATTACCTTTGATAATAGTCATTCTATAGCATAAATTTTTGTTTCTAAAGGAACGCATAAAAAATTCAAGGACATTATAATATACAAAGATGACTGTTTGAATAATTCGCATGGTATTGTCTAATTTATAGTACGGTCATAAATTGCCAATATAGGAATCCCTAGCGGTCATAATGCACAGGCTAGGCATAAAGAAAAATTGTCGATATATGAATTTCTAGTGGCCGCTCCCTTCAACCGACCGAAATGAATTATTCTCTACAATTATTCCAAAATTCTTATTCTCTACAATATCGATCGCAAACCTTCAAATAACTATATCTCACATTTATTTTGGTTGGTTGAACAGAGCGGTCACTAACGATTCACATATCGACAATGTTTACTTGTGACTATCCTGTACATTATATGTGTATATCAAGAAGAATAAATGTATACTATAAAATATAATTTTCGAAAAATTGATGGTTTTGCCAATGCGGAAAACAAATTTCTGCTTTTACTTATCCATGATACGTAGTATAGGGTAAGTCTTGTAATCATTTTGAAAATCGAAAGAAAAAAAATGACGGATTTACACGTTTCAGACACTGGCGATTCCAAAAAATATATATTTAGAAAACAAAATTTGCCGTCCGTTTGTGTGTGTGTGTTTTTGTGTGTCTGTGTGTCTGTAAACGCTCTATCTTCCGAACAAATTGGGATAGAGACTTGAAATTTGGTATGTACTTAGTATGTAATAATGGGAAGAAGCTTATTGCATTTCAGTTACCTCCATTTCCCAGAACTATTTTTTCGGACTATTTTGAACGGACTTTCAAAATATTCATTCTGATAAAAGGTATATAAAATTTTTCGAATTTTTTTATTTTAAGGAGTGAATATAAAAGACAATAAAAGAAATAATTTTTGCATAAAGAATGAAGTTGATCGGATAATTAGTTGCCGATATATTTGTAATCCTATATTCCACACTCTTCGATTCTTCATGACCCTGTATTTCATTCAAATTTCAAATCTTACCCCAAACATAGGTCGTTGTCAGGTTTGTTGTGCTTGCGCGCGCATTCGCTTACGCTACATTTTAAGCTAGTTTTCAAATTAGCATAAGATCGAGAGGCACTGAAATACGGTTTACGCTTTGTTTATATCGTAAGACACAAATTCTGCTCTAAGTTGATCTTATACAAGGCACCGTAATCCCAGCCTATGAGTAAAATATTTTTTTCAAATTAAGCTTTTCTGCCGCTTTTTAAGCATAATTTGAAAACTACTTGGAAGGGAAATTTTAAATTTTGAGTGCGCATAAAACAGGTCATAATAAATATAAATCCATAAAAAAATTGTAGGTTGTAATTCATAATTTTAATAGGATAATAATTCATCTAGACATAGTTTAAACGGAAGATTTAAAATAGTGTGCTAAATTTGGGTGTAGCCATTGAAAAAAAATAAAAATTTAGGCTATTTTTGATATGTAGATGGTCCCCTAAGCAAAATTACACACATTGTTTAAAAGTAGACTTTATTTCCAATCGTTTAGTACCAATAACTTTCTTCTACAATAATTTGTTGCAGATTTAGAGGAGAGTTTTAACATATTTTTCATGACTGTACCTTATTATTTAATATTAATTTCAACTTGATATCCTCATACGTTCCTGAAAATAAACAGTATTGACAGATAGACGGACCACAACGCGAGACCATAAGCGTTCTCATTTTTTCATTTTGAGGTACGGATCCCTAAACAAATACACAAATGAAGTTTGGATTTTAGTAATGAAAGTTATTTTCGAAATATCTGTATATATATTAAAATACAAATGATTTTTTTTATACAACCTCCTTTTCCTATAACCAGTATACACAAAAATGTCGCTTTGATCTAAGACAGGCATTAAAAGAATTACTTGTGACTATCCTGTACATTATATGTGTATATCAAGAAGAATAAATGTATACTATAATATATAATTTTCGAAAAATCGATGGTTTTGCCAATGCGAAAAACAAATTTCTGCTTTTACTTATCCATGATACGTAGTATAGGGTAAGTCTTGTAATCATTTTGAAAATCGAAAGAAAAAAAATGACGGATTTACACGTTTCAGACACTGGCGATTCCAAAATATATATATTTAGAAAACAAAATTTGCCGCCCGTTTGTGTGTGTGTGTTTTTGTGTGTCTGTGTGTCTTTAAACGCTCTATCGTCCGAACAAATTGGGACAGAGACTTGAAATTTGGTATGTACTTAGTATGTAATAATGGGAAGAAGCTTATTGCATTTCAGTTACCTCCATTTCCCAGAACTATTTTTTCGGACTATTTTGAACGGACTTTCAAAATATTCGTTCTGATAAAAGGTATATAAAATTTTTCGAATTTTTTTATTTTAAGGAGTAAATATAAAAGACAATAAAAGAAATAATTTTTGCATAAAGAATGAAATTGATCGGATAATTAGTTGCTGATATATTTGTAATCCTACATTCCACACTCTTCGATCCTTCATGACCCTGTATTTCATTCAAATTTCAATTCAAAGATATATTTTAATTGGAAATGAGACGCTTAATCCGACGCAGTAAACCGTTAGTTAATATGATCATCAATTTTGGAGTTATAAGAATGTTTCTTTTACGAAATTCGGTAATAAAGCATTTAAAGTTGATGACGTCATCAAGTCACGATTTTATTCGATTTGTAATGCATTTTATAAATAGTTTACACATGTTTTGTTTTTATATTTTATATTATGCATATCCATGATGGGCAAGTTTTACGGTGGCTCCCAACGACTAGTTTGTATAAAGTCATAGACAAATCTGCCAACTTTAAGTAAATTTATTAGTTCAATTATGGATAATGTCATTTTAGATAAATTTTGAAAATCTGAATTGAAATATTGTTAAATTTACGAGCAAAACTTTTGGTTTGGCTTGAAGTGAAACCCTTTCTTATTTTGATTGTATAAGTAAATTGCGACATTACTATTTAAGTTTTGAAAAAAATCGAGTTTCGCTTGAGGTGAAACACTTTGAAAATTCGATTGAATAAGTGGATTACGACTTAAGTTATAGGGAAAATATTGCTCATCTTGCTGTAAAATATCTAATTTATTTTTATTACAAAAATTCTATACAACCTGTATAATAATGTAATGTATGTAATGTATTACATATTCACTATTAGTGTAGATTTTTAATGTTTGGGAATGAAAAGCGAACAAATAAAACTACACTACAGTTAACGAATTTATTATTTATTTTTTTAGATGCTAATAGAAAGAAAATACATTAAATCTTATTATTCAACACTGCTTTTCCTACATTTACAGCAATAGTATGTGGGTGCGAAAAATCTTTCTTTAACTGTTAATATAACAATAAAATTTTATTTAGTTAAATTCATTTAACATCATTCTAAACCTTTTGAAACAATATTTTAAATGCATTTCAATTACTTTGAGCAATCCTATATAGGAACCGTTTATCAATATACACACGAGATTAAGTTTTATATAGTTGTATTGTAATATAGTGTCTTGGAAAACATGTTGATACTGAATAACACACTTAAACTGCGTAGCAGTCTAAACAATT
Source organism: Maratus michaelseni (assembly GCA_963931845.1). NCBI lineage: Eukaryota > Metazoa > Arthropoda > Arachnida > Araneae > Salticidae > Maratus > Maratus michaelseni. The sequence continues at coordinate 164,135,691 of OZ007592.1, read as the reverse complement.
TCTGATAGTTGAAGCCCATATATAGATGTACAGAAAGACAGATAGACAGACCGGATACATATACGCTTTTCAACTACGTTGACCTAAGTCTCTTTTCACCAGCCCCATTTGTTGGTAATATATACAGTCAGTCTCAAAAGTTTAGGCACACACTAAAATTTATAAAATTGCAATGATAAATACATAGAATTCCTTTACGATAAATATTCAAAATGTCATGGAAAAGAAACATAGTAGAGATATTACAATGGTTACGCCACAACTATTTACTTAAAAATTGCACCTTTTTTATTCTTGTTATAAAACTACTGTCTCAAACGTTTAAGCGCATTCAGCAAGTATTAATAAATACTAGATTGGTTTCAACTGGCCAACCGTTCGAACAAACCAACTGGTTTCTTTAATAATAAAGATATAATAATGTATTATAATAAAGGTATAATAAAGAAAAGTAAAGAATATAAGTAAGGTATAATAAAGAAAATTCAATTTCCGTTGATTACGTAAGATGCCAAAGACAGATTTGAAAAAAGAGGAAATTTTAAAGATTTTTAAGATGAAATCGAATTGTAAGCCCTTTATTGAAATTTCTAGAATATTAAAACTTTAAAAGCGAAAAATATATTACGTAAGTCAAATGCTAGAAATAACAATTTCCACCGAAAACCAAGATCGAGCGGCCATGTGTAACAAGTGTTTAGACATCGAAAAATTGGAAAATTGGTTTTAAAACAACATATAGCTATAAGGCAACTTAAAAATAATATTTGAGTCAATGTATCGAAAGATATTATACATAGACACCTAAAAGAATGAAGAACATTGTTTAAAAAATATATTGCAAAATGCACCTACAGTCAAACCATAAACATGCAAGAATTGATTGGGCTTCAATGTACAGGTCGTTTAGGGACAAGTGGCTCGCCGTATTACTCAGTCAGGAACGGAAATTAAAAATGGACTAGATGGAACCCGTCAAAACGTGACGGAAAAAAATACTATAACAATATCAGTAAAATAAGCTTTTTTATTATTTAAGTAGGGCTTCGTATGAAACAGTCTTTCAAATATTTTATTTTAAAAAATCCCTCCCCCTCCCAGTGAAATGCTATTTAAGATGCAAACTCCAAATGAACACGCCGTAAACAAATGTGTAATGCAAATCAGTTTGACATTACCACCATATTACCCACGACAAAAAAAAAAAAAAAAAAAAAAAAAAAAAGGTCATGGAGCTATAAAGTATCATACAAATAGTCCTATCATAAAGTATCATACAAATTTCCTACTTTCATCTCATATTCAGTAAATAAAAGAACATAGTATAAACACCCCCACCCCCCACCCTGTGATAATGCAATCGAATGAGCTCCTATGCGCATATGTATTGCATCTGCCTAAAGGCACCGTTGAAATTCGACGTTAAAAAAAAGTTTTAAAATGTTTAAATTAAAACTTTTAAAATGTCCTCTTTAATCATTGTTCGTTTCAAATCCATATCTTCTAAAACGCATCCATTGTTTTAAGCTAATCAATTTTTATGTAAAAATGAAGAATTTTTGTTAAAAATAATAAATTAATATGCAGATGAGGGAGAATTTTAATGTTTTCAATTGTAATTTATTTGTATGGTTTCTTCTATCCCTTTACATAATCAGGATGATTATTCCTTTTCCGTCACAGTCGCTCTCTTATACAGTTAAATATCCAATGGATCTTTAAAAAAATAATAAATAACAGTTCCTAGCATATTCTGATTCAACATATACATCAACGAATTCAACATATCAATTTTATGTTAATCATAAACTAAAAGGATATACAGAAAGAATAAAAGGATATACAGAAAGAATGATAGAAAGAGATTCCGTTTTAAAGAAATTAATCGTCTATAACAATAAAAAATAGATTATAAAAAATATGTTAATAAAAGTATTTTTTGTCTGAAGAATCTTTAGACTAGATTAAATTATAAGTACTTTGAAGAAGCAACTAATTCTTTATTTTCTTCAAATTTTTAATCATACAACTGCTCTTTCTGTAAGAGAAATTCTGTAAGTAAACATCTTAGAATCAACTGACAAGTTCAATTTGAACTGCATCCCTCCATTAGCAGTTCTCCCTACATTTAATGTCTCTGGTGAATTCTTTTCAAAAAAGTGGAAAGGTATTTATTTATACTTTTCGCTCGGAGTTTGTTGACCATTTTTGATATGTTGAACAGCTCTAATACGTTGTAATACTTTTAAGATTTATATACTCTGGTACTTTAGAAAAAAATTAGCATTTTAAAAAGAAGCGGGTACATTTTACTTGTCAGGTATCATATGTGGATTTGTGTGACTGCTTTGAAAATATTAAAGTTATTTTTAAACCTGATTTATAAAAATATCTTATAGTATTTTATCAAAATTTCCGTAGAAAACGTGCATATTTTTTAAAAAATCTTGTAATATGTTGTCAACGTACGTAGTTTTCTCATGTACCTAAAAATTTTGTATTTCATTCAATATTTCATTCAAGCTTATTTGAGTACGAGAACTCATTTAATGTTGCTCAGGGAATATTTAAGCATAAATATCAGTATTTGTTTTTAGAAAAATTCTTGATATTTAATCGAACGATAGGCGAGTTTTTATATGAGAAAATATTAGTATTTTTCATAAAAATTCTCTAGCCCGTATCAATCCTGTCATTATGTGAATTTTATTTTATAAAACATTACTTTTGATGTAAAAAAGTCATTGTTTTCTTTGTTTTGTCATACGCAACATTTAATAGTTAAATAGTAGAAGACGTGACTCAAATATTCAGTGTTTTATGAACAAAATATAAAAACATAAACGCATATACATGGATCATTTAAGAAATAAATTTCTTTGGACAATGAAAAAACACACAAAATGTAATGTGACAAAATCTTTCACTATATATTCATGTCGTTTACTATATGTATGGTTTGTGTTTCTTTCACCATGGTTTGTGTTTCTTTCCCCATGATTGTATCCCTATTGAGACAGTTATCATAGCGACAAACGATATTTCGTATTTCTATATAGAAGAATGATACAGCCTTTGGTGATAACCAGATTTTTTTGCCATCATTATCATTCTGCAATTTCTGGATAAGAAAGTAAGAAATGAAAATCATACGGGCTGAGATTTAGACTAATGTTTCAAGACTAGGTTTCTCATCTTGGCCGTTACAACCAACTACGATCAATCAAAATTTCGCGTACATTTTTGTACCATCCAAACAATAATGATCTGAACTAGTGCTCCCGATGCGATACGTATTTCAGTTATACGTTTAACCGATATACGTATATACGTATAATACGTATTTAAGGAATACGTATCCCTTAAATTATACGTTGAAACGTATCCGAATACGTATAAACGTATATTGGTTAAACGTATAATTCAAGTATACGTTTAATTTAAGTATACGTATATTTCAAGTATCGTATTTACTTTTAATGCCAATGGATCTCACCAGTGTTACGTCACTGAACGGATAACAAATTGGAAATCTGTGGCGTGACTTTAGCAATCTGTATAATATGTTTCATACATAGAAGCTTGTTATTTTTCCCTATAAGCGATTATCGTAAATATATACCGAAAATAAATAGACTTTTTGAGCAAATAAGGAGAATATACACGTTTCAGATTTATTGTTAATCCTTATTAAGTATATTTTTTCTGTTTTAATTTTTTTTAATATTTATTTTTGTGTGCGTATACTCAAATTGCGCCCGGGAGGTCAAATATTGTTCTTTCCACGGTGCTAATGTTTTCTACTCTGTGTTAATGTATAACGCAATTTCATTTTTTTAACCATAACACTCCTGGTATTTTTTGTACAAAGTGTATGTGCATTACAAGATATTATGTTTTAAGAATTGTTGTTAGTCTTGACAAATTTCATTTTTTGTGTTAGTACCTATAAATTTCGATTCCTTATAGCCTGACAAATAATCGTCACTGCAGATTTCAAAACGTAATCACACAAGCTTAAAATGACTTGTCTTCTCTTTTCTTTTTTGCTCTAAAACGTATTTTCAAAATATGAGGAGGTCGGGCCAAGAAATTGCCAAGCCACATGTTTGGTGAAATAAATCTAACTCTGTAATCTGTTGCTTAATATTGTAAAATATAATATCCAACATATAATTTGTTTCTAATGTCACTTACTGGCAGCATATGTGACAGGTTTCGTTTTTGCCCCAGATGTTTATGCCCCCAATGAAGATAGCTAATTTACAAAAAAAAAAAAAACATAATAATAATATTATTGAAGTAATGCCATATTGTTACTCAGACTATCTCAAATGTTAGTAAGGCATTGGCGAAAAAACTTTAGGCTATATATCTTGATTTGAGTATTGGATTAAATTTTCAAATTGAAATATCTCAGAAGTTCAAAAATGCGGCTTGGCACTCTCTTGCCCCGACCCCCTAATATTTTTAATATAGAAAAAAGTATTCTTAAATAAAATAAAAGTATGTTTAGTTAGTTATTTGTTACGGACGATTATCTGCACTAAGGATATAGGCGGGTGGGGGAGTACCCTCCGTGGGGGTCTTTAAAATAAAAATGAGATTATGAAACTTCCCAGAAGTTGGATTGATCAATGTCAGTATAAAATATGAAGTCAATGTAAGTTTGTGAAGTCAATGTAAGTTTGTGTTCTGCAATACTAATGTTTCGGGCGAAATGTCCACGCCATAAATCAAAATAAGCTATGTGCGTGTGTTACACAAATGCGAAAGATAAATAATTTCATAGTAAATCATCTAATAACTAATAGTTTAGATTTGAGGGTGGGTGGGAGGGGGGCAAAATCTAAAGTTAAAAAAAAAATATTCCGATTTTTTTTTCAAGTACCGAGTACCGATTGCACGGGACACAGCGGGTGTTTCTCAAAGTTTCTGATCCACAGACCAGCAGGAGAAAGGCATAATTTTTTAGCAATGAACGAAAACCGTTTAAACGCTTACACGTTTAACCGCTGGTGTAAGATCCGTATATACGATGTACCGTATATGCTGTTTCGTATAATACGTATCATACACTCTAAAATTGGAAGGAGTGAGAAGTTGACTCTTTGGAAGAGTGAGAGGCATTTTCACTCTTTTAGGAGTGAATTTTATAAATATGCACTCTTTAAAGAGTGGAATTTTCCACTCTCTAGAAAAGAGTGAAATATCTCACTCCGTTGTCGAGAGTGACTGTCTCACTCCGTTGACAATAGTGAATAGTTCACTCCGTTGAGAGTGAAGAAAAACAGTTTTTTCCAATAAAACCACAAGATGGCGCCAGCTCTATGATACCCCGTTATCGAAACGAAACGACTAAAATGAAATCCTTTATATATAGTAGCACGATTTTAAAATAACTGAAAAAGGCATTGAAATAATAAATGAATCGATAGAATTATGGACAGGAAATATATTTTATGCTTTACAAATTGCAGGATTTGCCAGTGCTAAGAACAGTGCAGGGAAAACAAATATTTGAAGTAAATTTATGCTTAGCTGCAACACAATTTTGCTTCTATTTTATAAACAGAAATTTAATATCTCTGAATGCTAATTATTTTCCTCTTTACTTAAATAACCTATTCTACATATTTTATATCATTTCTAACCTCTTTATGAATATAAACAAAATATAATTATACAGATTAAATTTTCTTTTATTTTTAGCACGTTTGAAATTAAAATGTAAAACATAAGAGAAATGAAAAACGTTGCATTTAATCACTGATTTTATACCATTTATTATAGCAAAAAAAAAAGAGTATAAATGTGTCGGTAATAGTCTTAGGAAAAATTTGACAGCTATAATTTAAGAAAAAAAAAAATACGTTTTTTACCCTGACTGAAATTTCCCCCCTAAAAATTAGTTTTGAAAAGTAAATTTTGGGGCCCCTTTGTATTTCAGTGGGTAAGCTTCGGCTTCACGGGCCTATTTGGTAAACAGCCCCTGGGCTTCGGACAATCTTAATCGGGCACTAATTATGGAAACATTATTAGCAAGAAAAAAAGGAATGAATAAATAAATAACTGCTTTGTTGTAACGGAATTTTTGTCATAGCGGAAATGTACAGACGGGTGTTTGCAAATTTTTTAGACGATTTCGGCGTTGTTGTTTTTAACGTTTAAAATATGAATATTGCTTTCTGAAATAATCTGTATGATAATCTTGTTTCTTGATTCTAATTCTGCGTAAAGCTTTCGATGGTAAAAGGTTTTTTGTAAAATTTACAGGGTTATTGCTTCCCATGCCTCTTTAAAAACTTTCCAGATTTGATCAATCGTGGTGGTTTTGCCCTTTGAAAGAGCTCTTTTCAGCAGACCAAATGCACAATAAACCATAAGAGAAATGTCAGGTGACTGGAGGAATATGTTGAAAGGTATAAATACAATACCTGTGTGAGTTTTTAATGTTTTCAACGAATACAGCGGTAGTTTTTGAAGTATGAGCAGTAGCTTTGCTTTGATGCAGTTTCACCCTTTAAAAGTCATTGTAATAAAGAAAATGGCATTTTTTCTGTAAATATCGGATGTAACACATTCTCTTAATAATATAATGAATTGATTGTAACATTTTTGTACAATATTTTTATTTTTATTTTCCCATTGTAAGATAAATTTGCGATAGTCATAAATCCTTACCTGAAACTTCGTTTTCCGCCTTGAAATGGGCTCTTTTTTTCCCTGTTTTTTTTCCATCTGGTATCTTTTTACTATGTATATGTACTGATTTTTGGAATAGCACTTTCCAATCAATTGTTATGTTTTATTTCGCACTAAAAAGTTTTTATATTATGCGCTTCGCAATCATTTTAGACTGTCGAATTAGCATACTTCTGTTCGGAAGAAAAAAAACGCATCTTCCCATTCCCAGCTTTTTTGCATGCGCAATCTTGAAATAAGAATAAATTTGAAAGTATCAGACGATAATATAAATTACACATAATAAGTTGTTGTCAGAATTTTTTCCTCTAAAATAATTCCATTTTTTTAAATCATTTATCAAATTTGTCTAAACAATGTGCGAACAGTCTCTGTATTATATGATACAAAAAGAAGGTTTCAGTTTTCTTATTTACACAGTTGAGAAACACCGTAAATATTTGTGATTTCTACACAAATTTAATAAGTGTGCTCGAATATCACAAAAGAAACAAAGCTAAAATAATTTAATAAGAGCTTTTTTATTGTTAGCGGCTGCAGCATGCTGTAGGTACCAATTCTCGTCCGAGCGCAGAAGTCAAGCCGCAACGAGCTCGGTTAGTATTTGGGAGGGTGGCCGCCTACGAACAAGCGTGTGTAAAAATGAGTTTCTCTTTTTTATTCAAGAATTTTAGTCACTCCTGAAAGAGTGACTATTCACTCCTATCAGGGGTGAAAAACTCACTCCTTTTGCAAGAGTGGATAGTCACTCTTCTGAAAGAGTGAGTATCCACTCTTGCTCAGAGTGAATATTTACTTCTCAGGAGTGAGTATTCACTCTTTCAGAGAGTCAAGAATTTCACTTTTTCCTAGAATGAATAGTCACTCTAAAGAGGTTGGGCAAATTTTGACTCTGCGATAAAGTGAATATCCACTCCTCCGGAGTGAATAGTCACTCTTTCTTATTTAGAGTGTACGTATCCAAAATCTGCACCCCGTATAATACGTATTATACGTATACTCGTATAAACGTTTAATAGGGAGCACTAATCTGAACACCATACGCTTCACGAATTTGAAGAGGATATTCAGCTAATGAAGGTTTTTTATGGATTCAAAAATTATATGACTGAGCTCACTTCAAACATGGCGAATGGTTTGGTTTTCCCGAACATTGTCTCAATCCACTACGAATGGTCAGCACTGATCTTATCTTAAGCTGCGGTCACACGTCCTATCTTGCTACCTTAGACAATAACAGATATTTCCTCATAAACAGGTTTTTCAGTAGAAAAATTGCCTAAAATGTAGTGTGTTATAGTTTAATTCTCGTACATTCGTCAGTGACGAATTCATCGCGACTTTTATCTCCTAAGGTAGGTATTAGCTCGAATATCATCAATCAGAGCGCTTTATATAAATAGCTGTTCTCAGTTCTTTGATTTTACACAACTTTTTAAAACACCGAGAAGCTATTACACGCCAATCTCCCGCGTGTTGCTTACGTTGACTCCTTGCACAGTAACACTACTTGCAACGCGAATAAGCCGTTCGACAAAATTGACAGACAATAGCATAATTTTCAGATCGTATGATAGTACGTGTGATTGAAAATTAATACTGCTTTGTCTCTGCTTCATCGATGTGCCAAACTACTCAACGTGTATGCGTACTCTTGCAACTTCAGAATAAGTGCGGGAAAATTTGCGAACAAAACGTACTCTCTGGTTGCCTCATATACCTTTTAAATGGGTACAAAGATTTATTGTCGAAAGTCAGTTAAGGTTCATTGTGTAGACCCGAAAAGTGTTTGTCTGTTTGTCTGTTCCACGATAACTGCCACAAAAATCCGCCGATTAGGTTGATTTTTGGTGGGTATGTTGGTGAGGTACACGCAATTAGCTGTATAGTTTTTAGTGACATTCGGTTCATTAGTTCGAAAAATATAGAATATTTTCCTTTAAGTCATAATGTTTTCAATGGGAAGTCAGACTATTTTTTAATTTTAACATTCGTCGAAAGGAGAATGACGATTTGAGATATTTAATATGTTAAATTATGGATGCTAAATTTCCTAAATGGGGATCCTAAATTTATCTGATCGCAGTAAAATTTGCAAATAATTTCATAGAATTTCGAAATTAATTGCATCAATTATTGAAAATTTTTATGCATCAATTGGAGAGATATAAAACATTTTAATTTCTCATTTTTTACAAAAATATCCAATGCATTTCTTTTTTTCTCTCTTTCACTAAATGGTTGCCTAGCAACTCTATATTTCAAAGAATATCAAAAAAGAAAATTGGAGTAAGTCGCGTTACTTTGAAGAAAAAATGTATTAACAAAATAGCTGCTTTTCGGATGATTTAAGTTTTTAATATGGTTTTTGTAATGAAATAGAAGATGGTTTATTTTAACTAGTAAACAAAGAGTTCCAAATCGGGTTTCCAAACTAAAATTATAAAAACGTTGAATAAGTAAATTGAATATAAGTATCATAGAAGAATTTGCATTTGTATAAGTATATTTCATACACGAAATTTTATTCAATTTCAGCAACATATGATGATATTTAATGGTTGAAAAATAAGTATTTTTTTCAGGATAGGATAAAATCTCCTGTACAAAGAGATGGTTAATATAATGAAATTGCAATAGTAAATGCATTCAGACATGTACTCGAACAATGAAACAGCATAATTACTGGAAATTAAGAACGTCGGGAACATTGCGACAACGGGGGTTCATGGGGCTCCTCCCCCATGTAGAAGTGTATTCATATTCTGAAAAAAATACAATAAGTAGTTTATCATATCATTGCATAAAATTGTGTTTCGATAATTCTTATATGCTTATAAATTATAAATAACTTTAAAAATTGAATTTTTGTATATAAAATATGCAGATTATATTAAAAATTAGTGAGATTAATGAACAATGATTTGTAGAGCTGAAGTTGAGACCTCTGATCTGTAGATTTAGTAGTTAAATAGTACCCACCAAAAACAAACTCCATGGATATTCCTACCAACTTCGCTGCAATTCTCTCTATTGAACATAATTCAAATGTTTTGAAACACATAATTTTCCTTAATTGCACGGAACACGACAATGCATGAATACAGATAGCTTCAGCAGAAGCGAAATTTTTTCTAGATAAAATATGCTATTCATATAATTATATTTCCTAAACTTTAATGATAGTCATATGCTTATCAGCAGATAGAGAGAAAAAAATTAAACTTTTACAATTTTGTTTCATTAAATACACTAGAAATCTTATAAAAACGATGTTTTTTGGATGTGTTCACTAAAATAATGAAGCTGCATTCAATTTAATTTTGACAGATAATCCCATTTCAGTTTACAAACATTTCGAGTATCGAATGTGATTCCGAAACAAATTATAATCGTTAACCGATGTATCGTTGTATTACATAATATATAAATATACTAACATTATTAAAATATATTATAACCAATGATAAATTTCATTTTAGTTTTACGAAAATATATAACTGAAGAATAATAAAATCTCTATGATATAGAAAACAAGAAATAATTCTGAAAAGGATGAAAAAGTACACTGAGTTTAATGAATTATACGCAATCCAAAAAATGTATACAAGAAAAAATAACCCTTTTACTTACTCTATGTTAAAATTACATTTTCAGTATTTATGCACTGTTTCAAACTAAAAGATTAATTTTTGAAACATTAAGCATTTTTTTTTCAACATTTTCCATTCAGCGGTTTAACGTTGAAAGTACTTTTCTGTTACGAAACATTTTTCTGTTTTTTCCCTGTTTTTCATGACAATCAATCTTAATAAATAGGAAGGAAAAAAGCGATTGCTGACAACAGAGTGAAATTTTCGCATTTCGAAATCAATTATCTACGTCACATCCAAAGTAATTTTTTTCAAAAGAGGGATTTTTTCCACACATTTTCAATGTTTTCTGCTTCTTTCACTTAAAATGGGGGTTGACACTTGGCAGTTATAAAGATCTCTGTACTTTTAATACATAGTTAGATTTCTCTTTTTTTTTGTATTTTTGTGACTTAATAAATTTTACTGCACCGTGTACCACATCATGTATGTAACAACAGATAAAAAAATTAAATGATATATTTTCAAATCACTGTATTTTTCTAAAATAACACTTTTAAAGAATTCGTAATGCACTATGAATAAATAAATATTCACTTCTAAAAGCATCTGATTATTTGCTAAAAATCACACTCATTAGTATCTTCATAGCTTACCAATTGAAAATTGTCGGCCGTACATTTATTAAACACATTTTAGCTATTTCTAATCTTTCGATTTTCTGGTATTTAAAGCTCCTCTTTGTTATTTGTTTAACAAGTTTAGAAGATATTTATGAAGCATCCGATATTTAAACAAGAAAGAAAAATCATGCGACAAGCATAGATTATGAAACATTTTCCAACACATCCAGAAAACTATAACAAAACTTCTCTATTACTTCTAGGTGAAAGAAGATATGTAAGTAAATAGTTTAGAAAACATGAAACAAATTTAAAAGTGTACGTTTTAGAAATTATCTTTCACAGTCAAAAATGTCGTCGAGTTATTTTGTGCAGCCCTGCATATAATCTATAGATTTGGATATACACTACATAGCATGATAAAATTTAGCTAATTTGGAAAATATACATTTAGCAATTTTCGTCAATAAATCGAAATGTGCTCGAAATCTTTTATACAAACCTGTATATTATTTAAAGTGTTTTGTACACACCCCGTATTAAGCTAAAATTTAATTCAGGTAAAAACGCATACATCAACAAAAAAAAATCGGAATTGCCAACCATAAACGGCAATGTACCTTGTCCTTTGCGCTGCCCTGTACATGAATTTGTTTATTTTCCACAAACTTCTATAAGTCTACTAACTATATTTCAGTAGGAAAATGGGTAACGCAAGTAAAAACTACCCTAGGCAATTCACTCCCATAGTCTGTAATATTTACGAATTACCTTGTGTAGCCCGGTATATGATTAGCCGGCTTTATACACACCATGTACTATGGAAAACTCAACTAAAAAAGCCTAAACTTAAATTTAACAAGAACGAAAAATCATGCGTCAAGCATAGATTATGTAGCACTTTCCAACACTTCCAAAATAATTTTGCAAATCTTTACCGTAAGGTGTAAGATGATGTCTAATTGAACAATTTTGAAAACGCATAACATCTTTAAAAATCCAATTTCAGGAATTACCAACAATATTCGGAAAAATATCTCAGCTCTTTTGTGCATGTCTGTATATGATCTATAGATTTGTAGATATACTAAATAGAATGCTAAATTTTAGTTCAGTTAGGAAACGCGTATCACAGTCTAAAATTTCCCTTCTGCATTTCCGAAAATAAACGGAAATGTACTCAAGAACTTTTGTGTTGCCTTGTATACAATCTATACAATTTATACACACCAAGTAATAGACAAAAAATGAGTTAAATTTAAAAACGCGTTCAGCAACTGAAAAAGCATTCCCAGCATTTATTATTAATAAGCAGTACTTTAACCGAATTCTTTTGTGTGTCTCTGTAAATGAACGATGAAATCTATAAACACAATATTCTGCAGTAAGCCTCTTGTAATCCACGTTAGTGATATGTATCATATGTTCAATATGTTTGAAATAGGGAAACATTATTAAAATAAACTGCAGACGATTTTTCTTCATAGACCGTAATGTAACGGCATTCTTTTGAGTAGCCCTGTAAAGGAACTATAAGTGCTATGCACACCACATTCTATAATTAGTCTCTTGTGGTGCACTTCAGTGATATATATCAATTTCAGTATGCTTGCAATTGCGTAACATCATTAAATAAACCGCAAATCATTTTTCCGTATGGACCACAATGTAACGGAATTTTTTGAGTGTCCCTGTAAAAAAACTATACGTGCTGCACACTTCATTCTTAATACCGAACATGCCTCAGTAAGCCTCAAGAACATATATCAATTGCATGACGATCCGAGTATATTTACGCGAGTTAGAGCACGGACGGACAGACAGACAGACAGATAAACCGAATTCATAAACACTTTTCAACTATGTTGTAAAGTGTTCAAAACGCAAATCAATGTTTCAACCGCACTTATCACACGTAGACTGTAATTATTGCATGTATACTGCAACTAATATATTTTGTGTGTCCCTGTAAATGAACGATAAACGCAATGCACACCATACTTTTAAGTGACCAATTTATAGTGCACGTCAGTAATGTATATGAATTTCATTATGTTTGAAAAATGTGAAACATCATTAAATTACACTGCAAAAGATTTTTCCCCGTCTATGTGCAACTATGATCTATGTGCAACAGAATTCTTTTGTTTGACACTGTGAATGAATAATAAATGCTTTTCACCGCATATTCTACAAAAAGCATGTTTTAGTGCGCTTCATAATTGTATATCAATCCCATCATGTTTCAAATGGCATAATATTATCAAAATGCGTTTCAAACGATTTTTCACATTGACTGTAATGAAAGAAATACTATTGACTGTCCCTGTAAAAAAACTATAAGTGCTACACACTTAATTTTTAATAGGGATCATGCTATAGTAAACAACAATAACATACAAAAATTTCAGGGTAATCCGAGTATATGTACTCAAGTTAGAACACGGACAAACGGTCAGACGGTAGAATGTACAAACGGCCGGCTGCAGATGGACAGACTGTAGACGTACAGACCGCAGGCGGCAGACGAACAAACCAAAGTCATAAACTCTTTTCCACTAGGTTAGAAAGTTTTAAAAACTGGCAAAAAGTACCTCAGCTTGCTGTTTAATAAATTAAAATAGTTTTACTGGAGTATAATATGAAACTTTTAATAGACTTTTTGTTTTGTTATGCATATCTATTAACAAAAATACGAGAAAATACAGTTGTTTCTAATATATTGTTATAAATCATTATTTATATCAACCCCTGAAAGTAGCTCGATAATTATTACAAACCCAACTCAAAAGTATTGTTATAGCTTAATTTCACAAATTAAATATTGTGGGAAATACATATTTTCCCTACGGCATAACAGAGATTAATAAAGTTTTCGTATTCCGCATTTCAATACTCCTTTTTAAAACTTAATATGGTAAAACAATGATGATAAAACAACCACTATGTTTACAAATCTCGAAGAAAAGTTGTCGGAATGCAGTGTAATGCCTTTTCATGCAGTCTGATACCATAGTGATAATATTTTTAAACAATTTGTAAAAGATATTATTTTCCATGTCTTTGGTATGGAAAACAGGAAACGTAATGTTTTACGTCATGAAAAGTCGTAATGAAACATTTTAGTTTATATTCACTCTTCCAACTGTCTTTTTATATATTTAAAATCTCACTATAACGTATTTTCATAGCTCAAATTTAAAGATTAAAATTGATCGACTGAACATTGTTTTCTTTGGCGGATTTTAGAGATTATTAAACTTTTCATTTTTACCTCTTAATACTACTTTTCAAAACTTTATATGCTAAGAGGATAATTATAATAGCACAGCTAAAAAGCTCACAAAAATGGCACGTAATTCTGCATGTTCTACTGCATTAAACTAAGATAGTTTGTAAATTTAATGTGAGATTTATGATAATAAATCATATATTCGTAATTAAAAATACGCTAAATTATTTTATTCCGTATTTATTCCAAATTTTAAAAGCACATAGAAAGCTAAAATGCTAAAAAAATAGTTATATTCTCTTCTATGAACTAGATCTTTTGTCCCAAATTATTATCGCTTCTTATCTAAAACCACTTTAAAAATAAAGGAAAGAAATTAATTTATGTTCAGTAGCTTTTTCAATTTGCAGCTATACGCCATTTAAAATAAATGTGCATAACTGTCTAATTAAATCTTAATGCTTTTGCCTTTTGTCAAAAGAACAGAAAAGAAATGCGCTCTATTTTTTTTTATCTCTAAAATGTAACTGTCAGATTTGTCTGTTGGTATCTGACGCATTGATTAACTTCTTCAGAATCCAATATCCATGAACCATAATAAATCATATATTCGTAATTAAAAATACGCTAAATTATTTTATTCCGTATTTATTCCAATTTTTAAAAGCATATAGAAAGCTAAAATGCTAAAAAATAGTTATATTCTCTTCTGAACTAGATCTTTTGTCCCAAATTATTATCGCTTCTTATCTAAAACCACTTTAAAAATAAAGGAAACAAATTAATTTATGTTCAGTAGCTTTTTCAATTTGCAGCTATACGCCATTTAAAATAAATGTGCATGACTGTCTAATTAAATCTTAATGCTTTTCCCTTTTGTCAAAAGAACAGAAAAGAAATGCGCTCTATTTTTTTTTATCTCTAAAATGTAACGGTCAGATTTGTCTGTTGGTATCTGACGCATTGATTAACTTCTTCAGAATCCAATATCCATGAACTAATAAAAAAAAAGTCATATTCATCTAATACTAAATCCTTTCTAGAAACAAGTGGCTTATAATTTGTGTCGTCTAGTTACCAAAACGGCCATCTCCAAAAAATAAATTTTTTGGGATAAGCTGATTTTTTGCCACACTTAGCCAAAATAAGATTGGAACCAAAACTCTTTAGTTTTATAGTCATTAGGACAGCATATTTAAAAACACGAAATAAGGTGGCAGAGCACATGAAATGAAGGGGTTATTATTTATTTATTTTTTTGATTTAACCACCTTTGCAATTTACATTGGAGTTAGCCGGTTTTGAAACAAACCAGAAATTAATGTTTGTTAAATTTAATGTGGCAATGGGTTTTTAGGGGTAGCAAATACTCAAAAATGTTTGAGGAGGCATTGAGGAGCATTAGTAAGCTTTTGAAGAGTACCCACAGCTTGGATTTCTAGGATTACCAGTAGGGCAGTACCTGAAAAAAATGCCAGAAACCTTTGAACTTTGGCTTTGTTCCTTTTCTACATCGTAGGGTCACTTTTCCTCTTCCTTGATTGATTAGGAGATCTTTTCCACAAACTTTTCCATACTCGGAGAAAACATGAAACTACATTATTAGAAATTTTGTATGCACCAAGAAGGAGCCGTTACAGGCGAGAGAAAACAGTATAACATTAGTCTAATCAACAAGTGAAATTATTGTGGGGAGAAGCAGAAGCGCCATCTAGCGGATATGAAGATGGTCGTTTTTGAACCTCACCGGTTGATGGATTTGGCCAGTTTTGCAGCATATCGTGATTTTCAAACGCAAATAACACAGGGATTTGACCAGCTTAGGCTTGTTTATTGTTTCCAGATGGTAGAAACGTTTACTTAGAACTTAAAAAGCAGAAAAAACACATTTTCAAATTTTGAGGAGTTGGCCGGTTTTGCAACTAGACGACACATTTAGTCTATCGCGCCTGAAGTAAATTTGTTTGGGCCTCCAACTCACAGGTTGCCGTCGCAATAATTCCCAGATTAACCGTAGAATTTGGGAGCCCTGTTTTAGCGATATAAAATTCAAATCAACCAATTAAGTTTCAATCAAATACATTATTTCGTTGCCGTTCATTGACCCCACTATGACATGATATTGTAAAAAGTTTGCGTTCAAATTAAAAAGCTATTGAACAGAAATTCATTTCTTTCTTTTCTTCTTAAAGTGGTTTAGAAGAGAAGCGATAATAATTTGGGAAGAAAGATTTGGTTCAGAAAAGAATAGGACTTTTTTTAGTATTTCAGCTTTGTAAAGGCTTCTAAAATTTGGAATAAATAAGGAATAAAGTAATTTAGTCGACTTTTATTTACGAATACAGGATTTTTTTCTCATATATTTTGTAACGGAAATTTCTTTTTAGCAGGCACGAAACAATATCATTTAACAAAATATGAAAAGTAATGATGAAAAGCATTGATGAAAAGCATTGATGACAGGTAATTTTGGAAGCCAACACATTAGTTGAAAGTCGCTAGATTGTTCCTCAACTGCTACATTCCGATTCCTATATCATGGGACGTCTAATCTGAGGCCTTATTTCATGGTAATTTTGATTGGATACTCACGCAGCAGTCTCCGTGACCATTTATACATTATTGTAGGAGTGAATCTAGTATACAATTATGTTTACGTACTGGGCAGTCTTGAGGGATTGCTTTTTGTAAACGATGGATTCTTATTTGGTTCAAGAAAACATTACTGACACCATAATTACTTCCGTTACTGTTCGCTGTTCATCTTAATGGGCATCCTACAGTAGGATTCCTACTGTAACAAGCGTAATTGGAGATCAGACTATTTTCAATGGGTCATTAAAGTTGTTTGGCGAGAAAACGTGCCTCGTTGGACCAGACTACATATTTCTAAATCTCTATTATAGAAATGCGATTCTCCTTATTGCTTCGTATAATTAGTAAATTGTTTTCTCAATTTTTATATCATCAGAATTTGAATTTTTGCAATTCGTGTTTCAGTACTTCTCTAATCACATAGTGGTATTTGATTTTCTTGATTCTTTTCACTACATGTAAATATACATATTCCTACATAATCACTTATGTTGTTCCCTATTATTCTTAGTAATAGTACACAGTACTTGTATTCTCAGATTTGTTTCCTGGCATTTTTGCTGTACTTAAATTGTGTTAACTGTTTACTGTAAATACCCTTATATATTTATTCAAATATTTCCCCATATAAGTATTTTTATAGAGTCAATGCTACCAATCAAATTGTGATTACTTTATTTGTCAATATCGTATTTATTAATCGTTTATCGTTCAATAAGTGAGATATTAATAATGTTTTGTTTTTATAGATTTCTCCCAACTTTAGATTTCTCTCAACTGCCTAGGCTGGAGCCTTGCCACATAGGAAACAAACCTGATGGGTGGGGCCAGTTGAGGTTAAGCCGAAAGGTAGGCGACCCCACCCGGTTTGACCTTGACCTTGTCTCATCGCTGTCATATCAGTCGACTGCACGAGTATTGCAACAGCGGATTTTCATCTGTTACTCTAGTTACACAGGTTCATACCTAGAGAGCAACGCTGCAAGGTGTGCTGAGACACGCTTATTCTGGTCTCAACTGTTGCAGCTTTTATTGATTTTCAATCATCTGATCACGACGATCAGAGACATTCAGTAAAACAACAACAAACTATGTGCCAATCCCAAAACTTTCTTCTATCTCACACAGATTTCGCATACACTAAAAATTGTCAGCACTCTAACTCAGAGGTTCCCAAAGTGTGCTCCGCGGAGCCCTTGGGGCTCCGCGACGTTGCAGGAAAATAAACAAAACATGAAAGAAATTAGCATATTGCAAGGGAAAAATTTTCGAAAGTATGTAGGAATTTTTGCGTGTTTGTGAAAAATAACTACATCTATTACTGGGTTGAAAAATACTATTATATATCTTTTAAATTGTATAAAAATTTGCATTTTACATGTACCTATTATCTATATAATATTTTTGGTATGAACTACTTTATTTTAGTTTTCTGCATTTATTGTGTTTTAAAAATTTGATTCAAAATAATCTACAAGAAATAGTATTCTGAATCGAATGCATAACGTTAATCGAAAGAGCAAAGGTGCTGTTTATGTTATTTGTATTAATTTTTAGTTATTTAAATTTTATATAATGTTTTTCATAGTAAAACAATGTTTGTCGCTTAAAACATGTTTTTTAGAACATCTTGTATCATTTAAAGCCGCTCATTAGATTAATTTTACATTTGTGTATATTGTGTATATATGCTTATTTTTTTGTATAACTTTAATTTCTTTAATCTGTTTATGTTATTTGTATATTTAAATTTTCTGTACTGCTTTTCATAGTAAAACAATGTTTGTCGATTAAAACGCTTTTTTTTAACTTATTGTATATTTAATGAACCCCTCATTAGATTCATTTAATATTTGTATAAGTTGTGTATATAGTTTTCTTTTTGTAACTTTAATTCCTTTAATCTGTTTATTTTATTTTAATTAATTCTTAGTTATTTAAATTTTCTATGCTGTTTTACATAGTTGTACTCCATTTTAAAGAAATGTATATTACTGAAAATGCATTTTTTAACATCTTGTATCACTTAACAACCCCTTTTTAAAATTTTGTTTTAATTGGTCTTGGCATTGGCTAAAATTATTATGTTATCATGCCACATTTTCCTATCAGAAATTTTTGAAGCAATTTAAAAAAATATATTGGTTCTTTACATTTGTCATCACACTAACAATCTAAACTTTTGCTCAGCTCCACCTCTTGCTTAGACTTTTCCTCAATGAGTACCCGCCCTGAAATAAATTTAACTCCACCCATATATCCCGTTTTGTTAGTAAAGTTTTTCTACAAGTTGCAGTTCTTTTAACAAGTGTAGTTTTTAACCGTATATCTATTTTGAGGCAAAAACAAGGGTGAAAGAAAGTTTCTTTCAAAATTATAATTAATAGCTAAATACTTCAAAAAAGTGAACGATGCTTCACCTAAAATTACTGGTTATATATTTTGCCCCGCCCACTTAGACACTAAAAACAAGTTCTGCTTCTAAATGTATTTTTAAACAAGTGGGTAAGTGTGATCAACGATCGCACAAAGGGTTTAGTTTAATGTTCCTTTCAAAACACTTTATCCTTTCTTTAATAAATCCAAATAAATTCCATTTTCAGAAAAAAAAACATGTTTTTATAAAGTAAAAACTTACCGGTCTATTTTTTTCGAATATCTGAAGCGGCCGATAGCGGGCAAAGACCACTATTATACTCTGTCATAACATTATCTGTCATGTGGACTAAATATTAAAAAAATCAATTTCAAAATTAAACATGTTGTATAGAGACCTTCAAAATGTTAAAATATGCCAATATTTCTATAATCAGGATGATTCCATTATCATGATTCAATACGTTCCTCAAACTCATATATTTACTATTCTCTATTACTCATATTCATGCTCTCTTTGCATTATTCTCAAACATTTGAAAAATGCGCTAAACTTCCTATATGACGTCAGATTAATTTTCCTTTTAACTCTCTAATGACGTCATATTAAGCTGCTTTTTCTATTTACACATACTCATACTCCTTGTATTATTGACAAATGTTTGAAAAATTCCGTTTCATTACCAATATGACGTCGTATTAATCTTTTTTTCAATTGCGGGAACTATTTATTTCATTTTCATTTTTAACGTGGATCTTTCAATAGAAAATTAATTATTGTAGAAAGAATTTTATTGTGGTTTTTTAATTGTTGGCAACTTCTATAACATAAAATGTGTAAATTTAATAAGAAAAGGCTGTTAGATTTTTGGTATTTTATCGCTCTATATTAAAATAATACGATTTTTTCAAATTTTATGATTTTGAGCTTCATAGTAGATATTCAGCTGTAAGTACACAAAATTTCATTCTTGTAAGTTATATAGTTTCTTAGAACCGGCTCTGTGACAGATAGACAACGTAACCGGAGCAATAGGGTTTCGTGAGATGAACGAAACCCTAAAAACGATTCAAAAGAAGAAGTTCAGAGGTGATTCGTTTTCGTTGAATGTTTAGAAGTACAATAAACGTAAAGAAGAACGAAAAAAGAATCCGTAATCGCATAATTCTGCTACGGGTGCGCAGGACTAGCGAAAACGTGTTATATAATTACTCATGGGTGACTGGGCCTACGCGTTTTCTTTATTTTCGCGAGTAGCATATTGGGATTATTCAGAAGTCCCTCTTTGGAAATGAAACTATACAACTTACCTTTTCTCTGTGTGTGTGTGTGGTTTTCGCCATAGATAATAATAGTTTCACTTAATCCCCAATGCAATGCATGGCCCAGACACTGTGACCATTTTGATCTTTAATTCCGAGTTCATAGTGGAAATCCCTAAAGAATATTTTTTATTTAAAAAATGGATGACATTAACCCCTTAACAGTATTGCTGGAACGCCGCTCGGGTAAGAGTTTGTTTTCTTCGTTGCTAAAAGCTTTATGAAACCACAAATTTTTAGCTATATTTTTTGCTGTATGTAGCGGACATATCTCCATTATACAAGGCAGATATTTTAATACAAAAAAGGGTTTTTTTGTCCTTATTTTTAATTTATTGTGTCCAATAATAGTAAATAAAACTGTTAAGGAGTTAAATAATAGAAAATTTGATTTTCAAAATTTCTAGTATGACTTAAAAATTTCTGTATCAAGAAAAGAGCCAAACTGAGAACCGTGGCCACATGTTGGAAACTACTGGTTCGGACTCTTATACAGCAGATGTTTCTCTGCTCCATAGGCATAAAAAACATTAATTGTAAACCATAGAGTACCGTGGGGTTAAGGGGCTCCGCCTTAGAAATTCTTCCCAAAAAGGGCTCCGCGAGCCCAAAAGTTTGGGAACCACTGCTCTAACTGAATCTAAAATTTTATTAAATTCCGTGCATTAGTTCTTCAGATATGGCTACTGCTAAAATCGTGAAAATCTTCCAAAATGTAGCATAGCAGCACCCCCTGGTGGTAGATTTATACCAAAATCTTATCGTTATCTTAGACCAAACAACAACTTATGTCAACGTCTAAATGAATTTGAAGTTTGTTGAAAATCCGTGCATTAGTTTTTGAGATATAGTTATCGTGATAATAATGCAAAAAGTAGCGTAGCAGCGCCACCTGTTCGGCTATTTGCACCAAAACGTAATCAGCATCTAGTTATGTCAAGGTCTAACAGAATCTGAAGTTGGATGAAACTCCGTGGATTAGTTCTTGAGATATAGCTATCGGGAAAATCTCAAAAGAGGTGGTATAGCAGCGCCACCTGTTGGGATATCTTCACCAAAAAGTAATAAGCATCTATTAATGTCAAGGTTTAACTGAACCTGCAGATTGATGAAAATAAGTGCATTAGTTCTTGAGATAGAGCTATTGGGGAAATAGCAAAAAATGCAGTATCGCAGCGCCACCTGTCGGGCGATTTTCACCAAAAACTAATCAGCACCAATCTATATCAGGGACTAACTGAATATAAAGTTTTATTAAATTTCGTGCATTAGTTCTTGAGATAGAGCGCCCACAAAATTTTAGTCACATACAGACAGACAGACAGACAGACAGAGACAGTCACAGTCAGACATTTTCTAAAAAATGGTCAAATTTGTGTTCAGGACTTTCCAAAATTTATAAATCCGTTGAAAACCGGAAGTCGAAAATTTTCATGAATCCAATATTTTCTTCTTGTAAAGATAGAAGAAAGTAAACAAGGGTTATCTTACACCACTTTGCATTGTTGGTCATATTTATTTTAAACATATATTTTTCATTTCTTAAATTAAAAATAGGGGCTACTTTTCTAAACAAATAATTTATTATAAAAATAAAAAGTTTTAGAAAATTGTCTGTTTAATCTTGTTATAAGACATTTTACAAATGTCGTCAAAAATTCTTCTTTAGCCTGTTGTCATATTAATTGAACGTAAAATAACTATATTAGTTAAATTTCAATAAACGTTAACTATTGAGATTTGTATAGCTGTTTTAATTGTTTTAAACGTAAAAATAATCCCCCCCCCGTAAAAATAATCCCCCCCGGCTTTGCACGGGTAGACAATGTAATTTTTTTATTACATTCGTTTTCCTGAATTTCGCGCTCCAACCTAAAACTGTTGCTGAGATATTGCGAAATGACATAAAACTTTCGAATCCTCCTTTAACCACCTTCGAGGGGGGGGGGATTTCTAAATTCACTGAAATACGTGTTTAATCATTTGTTTAGTAGATTTGTTTTCCTGAATTTCGCGCACCTAGATAAAACTGCTGCTGAGATATGGCGAAATGACCTAAAACATTCGACCACCCCCTTTAACCCCCTTCTGGGGGGAATTTCTAAAATCTATGAAATAGGTGTTTAATCATTTTTTTTAGTAGATTTGTTTTCTGGAATTTCAAGCTCCAACCTATAACTGCTGCTGAGATATGGCAAAATGACCTAAAACATTCGAACCTCCCTTCGGGGGGGAATTTTCAAAAATCCCTTCTTATTTGCTTGCCTAGGCCATAACAGTAATCTACAGTCCAAATTGCGTGACCCTGGCATTAGTAGTTTCGGCTGTTCGTTGATGAGTCACCCAGTCAGTCAGTCAGTCACCGTTTCCTCTTTATATAATAGTATAGATATATATATGCAAATTTTATCTTAAAAACGGCTCTAACGATTTTGACGAAATTTTGTGTCCTACCGTTTTGGGGCACCAGAAAACCATTGGGATGGGTCACATGTTCGAGAAAATTCGATTAGTGGGTCATTTTGAGTCATTTTGGGTCATGGTGAAGCTAATTGTATCTAAAAAACGGTTCAAGCTATTTTGACGAAATTTTGTATCCGACCATTTTCGGGCACGAGAAGACTATTGGGCTGGGTCACATGATCGAGAACTTTCGATTAGTGGGTCTTTTTGGGTCAACGCGGGTCAAATTAATTTTATCTAAAAAACGGCTCTAACGATTTTGATTAAATTTTGTGTCCTACGAGTTTCGAGCACGATAAAATCATTGGGCTAGGTCACATGTCCGAGAAAATTCGATTAGTGGGTTATTTCTGGGTCATTAAGGGTCAAGATCTAAAAAGCGGCTCAATTTACACTAAATTTTGCATCCAATGGTTTTCGGGCACGAGAAGACTGTTGGGCTAGGTCACATGTTCGACAAAATTCAATTAGTGGGTCATTTTAGGTTATTTAGGTTCATGGTCAAGCTAATTGTATCTAAAAAACGGTTCAAACGATTTTGACGAAATTTTGTATCCGACTGTTTTCGGGCACGAGAAGACTATTGGGCTGGGTCACATGATCGAGAACTTTCGATTAGTGGGTCATTTTTGGGTCAACGCGGGTCAAATTAATTTTATCTAAAAAACGGCTCTAACGATTTTGATTAAATTTTGTGTCCTACGAGTTTCGAGCACGATAAAATCATTGGGCTAGGTTACATGTCCGAGAAAATTCGATTAGTGGGTTATTTCTGGGTCATTAAGGGTCAAGATCTAAAAAGCGGCTCAATTTACACTAAATTTTGCATCCAATGATTTTCGGGCACGAGAAAATTGTTGGGCTAAGTCACATGTTCGAGAAAATTCAATTAGTGGGTCATTTTGGTCATGGGTCATGATATTTGAACTCAAATTTAATTTTGACCGAGCATAGCTCGGTCTTCTTTGCTCGTAAAATATAAAACGCTATAAACTGATACACGAAATCGGATTCACTTGTGGTAAGTGATGATTGTAGAAATTGCATTCTTAATTATTTCTAAACAAAATCTTCAATAATATATTTGCTGGTTCATTCCTAATTTCTACGGCACAGCTTACATGGCCACTGTCTAATGCACCTGCATTAATCTACATGTTATTTCTAATTATTTTGTTTTCAATTTAAGAACACAAAAAGCATACCAAATGTATTCTTCCATATACATCGACAACTCTCTTTCATGTTATAGCAGTAATAAAATAAACTAATAGATTATTCAAGCGGAAAATTAAGAATGTACATTCATTAACTTTAGAAATATAATAGAAGTTTAAAATATAATTAAATAGATCATTTATACAAAAGTATAACCGACAATCACGCAGTCATTTTGACTCACATACGCTACACTTGCCTGCAGCTCGCAAATATGAATGGTGATAGATTTTCACACGCGACATGTGTTAGATATCACTTCTTTTTGTGGCTGATCTTTTAAGTTTATGGCTTGGCTCACAACAACTTATTCTTTCATACGATATATTTTACCTAACGAGTTTTCCCCCGAAATTTACAAATATTTTATTTTAATCTTTATTCATTTTTATAATCTCCTAAAATCCATGGCATCAAATGTATTCTCTTTCTTGAATGGTGAAAATAAATATTTTTGTTTGTATGTTAGTTATGTTTCGTTTAAGTCCCTTTAGTTACGCGTTGTATAAATGCAGAAAAAAATGCGACTTTTACGATCAATATTTTATTTATTTTTAAGCCCTATGATAAAGAGCAAAATCTTTTTTATAAAACGCAATTCCTCTTTTCTAAAAAGTGTGTGTATACGTGTGAGTGTACAATTGGGTGCAAGGTCCTCCTTCAAGTTCGCAGTGAATTATACCTCTGAAGGTGCCTAGTCAGTTGAAGGTCTCGACACTTGATCAAGGTTCTATATTACCAGACCAACTCGCGTAGCGATATCATGATGTATGGTTGTGATGCCAAGCGCAGGTCCATACAAAAAGAATGGCCATCCGCTACGTGGCATCCCTTCAGTGGCGCTATGCACCCCAGTGCCAGGCACTAAACCCATTTAAGCTAGGGAAACCTGGCGGTTAGGGGCCTGGTTTCCGGTCAATATATATATATATATATATATGATTCGAAAGCTTTCTCGTTTGATTTACACGGTTTTATCGCTAATTCATTTGCAGAAAACATTTTACAGGGCGTCCCTATTTAGCGTTGTCCAATAGTTAATATCTAAACCTTTAGTTTCAGGGGTTTATTTTCAATTGTAATACAATTGTAAAAATGTGTCAATGTTATTTTCCAAAATATTAAAAATCATTTTTGTCAAAGTAATTCTTTTTGTAAAAATTACGAAATTTAAATTTAATAAAGGCTCCAAGAAAGCGGTAATTTCAGTTAAACATAAATATATATATATATATATATATATATATATATATATATATATATATATATATATATATATATATATATATATTGATATTATAATATTTTAATTACTAAAGGTATTGAAAACAACTTATCATTTTGAAATAGGTAGAAAAACATGCTACAAAATTTATTCGCCTTTCATATTCTAAGACTTTTGATTAATTTCGTAAGGAAAATCTACAGATGAATAAAAAGTAATATAGAAATAAAGATAAGATAGCTCTATGATTATGTATTTAACATTTATGTTTCCACTTGATTAATAGTTGTTGTTGTCTCCTTGAAATGCTATAGAACTGGAAGTGATAGTTGCTATGCTTCCGCTTCTTTGGTGTTTACTGTTTCCGGGCATAAAAATCAGGAACGCATAACAAAGATTACTTTAATCTACGTAGAAATCACATGGAATTTCTTCCGTTTGTTTCAAGTAGCGACGATGGGAATAAATTGATTGGAATATAGTGTGAATAAATAGCTGTTGTGTGAAATTTAATTAAAAGTTTACCGTAAGAATGTCTTCTAATATAATATAAAATAATAGCAACTTCCGTTTTAAAGTTAATTTTATCGTTATCACATTTAGCTAAACTTGCGCATTTATAACTGAATTTTTTAAATTGAGATTAAATTTTATATGCAAAAATACTCATTATAAAATGAAACATATATATTCGCGAAAAACATTTCAAAAATCAAAACGATATTTTAATTTTCCTGCATCACTTAGAACTACTAAAATTACAGCTATTTTTCGAATTTGCGTTGTACTGAATTTAAATTTTTATAGGACTCTTTTTGATCTTCTATATGTATATATCGCATAATTTCTTATATATATACATATTACATATACTTAAAAAAACTTTTCACGAATCAAAATATTTTTTTCGCATCACATGGTGAAGACCTTACAACAGTTTAGTTAACTGAGGTGCACATCGTCTAGTGGTAAATAATAACGATCACCATTATTCAGATGATTAAAAACATGTGAAAATATTATCGCACTGCAGTTGTGCTAATAATATGCAGTGGTATCCATAAATTAAGGGACAATAACAAAATGCTAATTTTCGTACGCAAAAGTTAAATTTTGGGTGATCAAAAGAAACTGATAAAATGCAAAATGCAGCAAATAGGTACTATCCTACGTAATGGTACAGATATAGTCGATGTGACGTCTCTGTGATATCACAGTCACTATGGTGAACCAAAATGCGATATTTTTTATTCTTTTCAATATTACTGTCAAATGACCGTCACTGGTTAACTTCGCCGGGACTGTTGCATTGTCACCAGATGAAGTTACAATGAAGTTACTGGGTAATGAACAGGTGACCGTCATTTTGATATTACTGTCAAGTCTCCATTACCGTACTTGATTCCTCGTCTAAAAGCAACAGTCACAATGACATCACATTAAAGTCACCGAAAGCACTTAAAAGAAATAATGGGACGAAAAATGATAACATTTTAGATCACCACGAGGCTAACGAAAAAGACAGGCTACCGCGGTGCATTCCACTTATCTTTTTTTACAGACCGCTAGAGTGACGTGTTACTCTTTTCGTACACCTTCATTGGTGCATTCGAGCATCACGTGACTCCCGCGGTCTGTAAAAAAAGATACACGTAAAGCACCGCGGTAGCCTTTCTTTTTCGTTAGCCTCGAGATCACCAGAGTATCTGTCATACTTGTGACCATTTGTGCGTCACAGTGACGTCCCATCAACCGACTGTGCTATTAGGGTGGTACCTATTTGGCACGCCTAAGTTTATTTTACCACCCACAATAACTTTTGTGTTCGAAAATTAGCATATTATAATTGCTTCTTAATTTATGAAAACCAGTGTGCGTACACATCTACATGATTGGCAGACCATTGTATTGGATTGGTAGACCATCCATGGTAGCCATTAAGTCATCCATTCTGCATGGACGCATGTTACTGTAAATTGCTGAAATGTCATATATCATAATTTCCGCTAAGGGAAAAGTGAAACTCAAATATACCTAAAGGGCAGTGGCACGAAACCATAAATCTATCTGTAATAAAAATATATGCAAGCAATAACTGTATTAAAACAAAGCACTCTTTATGTTTGAATCTATTATTTCATAAAAAGCTATAATGGCAGGAAGTATGCGAACGGGTACCAAGCGAACTCTAAATGGGTGCCATATAACACTTGTGTTCCGCTTTGGGCAGCCCTTTTGTAGAATAACTACAATTGCACTTTATGTCCGGATTTTTTCCGATCTAACTATTTATTAATTATCTAACTATTATTTTAATAGAATTTGAATATTTAGATCAATCTTAATTGCAAAATAAATCAAAATTAAAAAATTAAAGAAAAAAAAAACTTTCTACAAATCAAAATTAAACATTTTCTGGGACATCATTTTATTTTTTTTATTTTTTAAAAGATATGAAAACAGGAAAGAAAAAGAGAATTTTGTATTATTGCAAATGTTACTTAAAGAAATAAATATTTAATATTGATCCACATAATAACAGATTAAAAAAAATCATCCCTAAAAATTAATTAAACTATCAAGGATTCCCAAATTGTATTCTAAACGTTTAATCAAATTTAATTAAAATTAATCAGTTAATTTACAGTTAAGTTCTGAAAATATCAAAATAGTGTATTGTAATAGGTATGCTCAATTGTACTTAATTTCCAGGATCCTAGCAACATGAGGAATTGAGTCAAAAATCGAATATAAATTTATCTTTATATACATGAATCAAATATAAAAGTATAAGAAAAGAAAAATGAAACACTTTTTCATAAGCATTGGATTTTTTTTAAATCACAGGTAATTTTACGACAGAAATTCATGTTGTTCCAAAAAAAATACCGTTACAATACGTTAATTTGTCGTGCACCCCGATTATTTAAAATTCATCGCTTTGTTTTACACTTGATAGAAAACACGAACGCGTGAATTAATTACAAAATATTTTTTTCTTTGTTTCTTTTTTAAGATATGGCAACAGGTAAGAAAAAAAAAAGCATTATTGAGCTATCTATTCAGGATTTATAAATTGTTTTCTATATTATAGTTTATTTAGTATTAAAATATTAAATGACAA